>JANRMT010027041.1:84475017-84507500 GCA_026402145.1 Polypterus bichir lapradei
AACAACGTGGGAGGCGTTGGGATGGGGGACCCAACGCCACCTCACACAGTGACTGAGCTGCAGGCTATGGACGTATATATGTACGTAAGTAGGATTCAGTTAGCGTTGGGAACCCATGTACCAAATTTCTTGAAGATGGGCCCATAAGTAACAAAGACTGTTGAAAAGTTCAATATGGTGGCCGACAGTGGCATCATACCACCGAAATAAGTACGTACATTGGTTTCGGTTAGTGCAGGGAAGCCGCCTATAAAATTTCGAGAAGATCGGGCCATAAATAAGAAAGTTCAACATGGCGGACGTTGTTGACCATTATGACCATTACGCGTAGAATTTCTAAATGAAACCTGCTTAACTTTTGTAAGTAAGCTGTAAGGAATGAGCCTGCCAAATTTCAGCCTTCTACCTGCATGGGAAGTTTGAGAATTAGTGACGTTGGAAAGTTCAATATGGCGGCCAACAGTGGTGTCATACCAACGAAATAAGTACGTACATCGGTTTCCGTTAAAAGTTTAAAATGGCGGCCGACAGTGGCATCATACCACCGAAATAAGTACCAAATTTCAGCCTTCTACCTACACGGGAAGTTGGAGAATTAGTGACGTTGGAAAGTTCAATATGGCGGCTGACGGTGGCGTCATGCCTCCAAAATAAGTATGTACATTGGTTTCGGTTAGCGCAGGGAAGCCGCCTACCAAAATTCGTGACGATGGGGCCATAAATAAGAAAGTTCAATATGGCTGACATCGTTGACCGTTATGACCATTACGCGTAGAATTTCGAAATGAAACCTGCTTAACTTTTTTAAGTAAGCTGTAAGGAATGGGCCTGCCAAATTTCAGCCTTCTACCTACACGGGAAGTTGCAGAATTTGTGACGTTTGGAAAATTCAATATGGCGGCCGACAGTGGCGTTATACCACCGAAATAAGTACGTACATCGGTTTTGGTTAGCGCAGGGAAGTCACCTACCAAATTTCGTGAAGATGGGGTCATTCTTCTACCTACACGGGAAGTTGGAAAATTGGTGACGTTGGTAAGTTCAATATGGCGGCCGACAGTGGCGTCATACCTTCGAAATAAGTAAGTACATCGGTTTCGGTTAGCGCAGGGAAGCCGCCTACCAAATTTCATGACGATGGGGCCATAAATAAGAAAGTTCAATATGGCGGACGTCGTTGACCGTTATGACCATTACGCGTAGAATTTCGAAATGAAACCTGCTTAACTTTTGTAAGTAAGCTGTAAGGAATGAGCCTGCCAAATTTCAGCCTTCTACCTACACGGGAAGTTGGAGTAGGTAGAAGGTCAGCAGCAATCCAAGCTGTGAGATTTGAAACAAGATTACTGTTCACATGGCCAACTGTACGTTGCATGCTCAAGCGTAAGCTCAGCGCACAGCTTGGTCATATTACTACCGGAGGGCCGAACTCACAATGTGGTATACAAAGAGATCCTATTGGTATATTTTCCCTCAGTTTAAAAAGGTTTAATTTTCTTCTTAATAAAAATTTTAAGGCAGTACTTTGCCGCTGCGAAGCGCGGGTATTTTGCTAGTTATTTATAAAATGTAATCTTTAGTGCATTTATATTAAATTTAACCCAGAAATGCACTATTGTTGCATTTACAACCTAACCTGATTCATACCCTAAAAAAAATTAACCTGTCCAACATGACTTTTATCACAAACACACACAATTTTTGCAGTAAAATAATGCATTGTTTTATTATGTAGATTTTTTTTTAAATCATGTTACTGAAAATACGGTGGAACAATATTACAATCATAATAATTGTGCCAACTTTAATTTAGAATGAATGAAATATTTTTGAGTTATCATGCCCACACACTCGCTTCCCTAAACACTGAAACTAACTCAATGACATTTAAACATCACTAGAAAAAAATTAACCAATCATGCCCAGGAAGCATGTAAATCTGTTGATATTTTAAAGTCTAAGTTTTGACCCCATCACAATACTTTTCTTGTAATATTTAGAGATTCAGGTCACTCTACGAGTTAAACAAAAAACATAGAAATACTTAAAATTGTGAGACTGCAGAGGTCTAGGTTCTAGGTTGACATAAATGATTTAAATGTTATGAACAAGATAATTGGAGAGCCTACAAGGTGAAGACTATAATTCACTAAGACACACTGCTTACGCCCAAGTTTCTTAACAGGGACAGTGTCATATTTTCAATGCCTCTGTATTCAAAAATAATATTCTCACCTGAACAGGATTACACTCACTGAAAATATGCAAATCCTCAGGCGAGATCAAATCCAACTTCTAAATACAAAAAAAAAAAAAAAATATTAATTTACAATATAAGGTAACACAAAAGATTTATTGAGAATGAAAGATTATTCACAAACAAAGCTGCTGACCTCCAAATTTGTTTCAATCAATTCTTTGATTCTTGGAACATACAACTGTAAAAAATATAAACAGCAAAAGTTAACATGACATGCCTTCTGAAAGTTGAAAATCCATTGATTTACAATTTTAAAATCCACACAGCCAATAAAGCAGATGTACCAATCACAGCAGCATAAGCTTTAATGCTGTTGCTTTTTCTGGCCTTTCACTGGATAAACACAAGTTCACTCTCTCTCTCTCTCTCTCTCTCACACACACACACACACACACACACACACTACAGTAGGCCTGTCAGATTGAATGTCAATATTTCTAAGATAATTTAGGTGCGTTTGGAAAAAAATATCTTATTTGATGACAAAATCTGACATCTACTTAAAAAACAAAGAAAGTTTTCTACCCCACACTAATTTCAGCATCATGGTACTACAGACAAACTATGCAGTACTGCTGTATTATACACATCTCACTTCAAAGATCACGATTTCATAATTTTGAATGGTTAGCCATCATCATCATAAAGCAGCCTTCTGCTTCTTAAACAAACCCCCTAACAATGCATTCTGGCACAGATTTTACTACACTGCTGCTCTGCTTTTTGAACAACAGGTGTGCTATGAGCAGATTTTTAAATCAATTCTCTAGTACCATAAAAGTATGATTTTGCTTCTGATCCTGTTGTAGCCGATTTTAAAAACCCAATGGAAAATAATTTACATATTTCTGAGATTTATTTTATTATTATTATGTCTTTAAAAATCGACATTTAAAAAGCATTTTAAATGTCAGTAACACACATTTAGCTACCTTCGCCAATATGCAACTCCTGGTTTGTCATATAAAGCCTGAAACAAATGTGTAATACGCATTTTTGATGCATCTATAAAGGAAGAAAAAAGTACACCATTTAGTTTAATCTTGAATGTTATTTCTTAACTGCTTGCTCCCTCCTGCAAACTTATCAAATCTGTTCCACATACTATTTATACTCCACCAGGTTTTAAAACTAACTATAGCATATGCTTCTTTGCTTTGTTGATTTTGTCTGGACTTCTTATGTTCATTACAGACTGTGCAAACTGCATCCAATTCTAAGTTCTTTACGATTACATCAATTTGTATGCACAGAAAATCAGGTTTTTGTGATGGGAAAATGTCACTTTTGTCTGAAAGCTGTGTCTTTTAAACAAAAGTCCACGAGTTATAAGCAATTCTTGCTTTCAGACTCACAGCAAGCAGAAAAGTAAAAAAAATAAAAAATAAAAAAAAAGGTACAGTTATATACTATATGTTGCACCAAGAACTTTTAGCCTATGTTTGAATATTTTTATTTATTACTTTCACATATACATAATATAGAGAAAGTATAGGAATCATAAAAAAAAAATAAATAAATAAATAAATTCAGACTCGAGATGAATCTTGACGTTTTAGACATTCCTGAGTCTGAAAATATCATTTTTGAAATCGTCTGTCTGTGTGTCAATACGATAACTCGAAAACGCTTTGACCCTGGTCAATGAGATTTTTATACACCTGCTTTACATCAAAAATAGGGAACCCTATTAACTTTTGGTCCACTTCCGGCAACCAGAAGTGGTACTTTAACTGAATACTCTTGCAAATTTTCAAGTAAACGATGGTTATAATTACATATAGATGATTCACATTTTGTATAGATATTTATAATGATAAAAAGCAAACAGATATGAAATTTGAGAAAAATTACTCAACTGGAAGAAATATTTTATTTAAATAACCATCTGAATTTTTTATATCATGGAAATATAAATGTGTACATTATATTAAAAGCTGTATTCAATATAACACATATTCTTTCAATAACTATTGTTAATTCTATTTTAATTCATACATCATCAGTTTAACAATAACGTGTGAACATTGAATATGCCATGTAAATATAAAGATGTAATGGGAACAATAAGCTGCTACGTCCTCATAGTGTTCCTGGTAATACATTTACTTTTATATATTTTTTACATAAGTAAATGTAACTAATTGCAGTATTACCTATAACAATTTATTGCAACAAATATTATATAATACTAACACCTTTTCTATTTTTTTAGGTGACGATAACGTTCTACTTTGCACATAATCTAGGTAATGCATATGTAATCATCATCATCAAATTCCACCACAGTTTTCAACCTCCCTAAACGCAAAAATATGATTTTAATATAGTTTGATTATAAGAGATAAATGATTGTGTATCGATATTATCAATTAGTTATGATGAGAAACAAAACATATTTGATATTTGAGAAATATTGTGCAACTGGAAGTAGTGCTGATGACCTTTTCCTCTATCTCAGTAAACGAGAAAGTCAAGGGGAGCACACTCCCTACTTTTTTTTATATTATTTATTTGAACTTTTAAGTTTTGAGCAATTTGACTGCCCTTCACTACAGCATCACTAATAAAACAGGAGGTACTGTAGATTTATGAAAGATAACCAGTCAGCTTATTAAGCAACATCTCAGATATAATCTGATAATCACTGTTCAACCAGGGTATTTCAAATCATTTTCAAGCATGACATATAAGTAAAAAAGTCTGCTTATAATGAATGTTTATCAAGTAAAATGATGCAAACTGTGATGTTCTCAGTATATTTAACATAGCTTTCATATAGAATAGGTGTTACCTGTATTCTGTCTGGGAGGTCTTCACAACCTCCTGATGCTAAAGATGGTGGCCTTGGGGTGCTCTGTCTTAAGTGATCATCTCCAGCAGTCTGAACCGCCTCGTTTGGCCTGGCATCATTAACAATTGAAGAAACTGAATACTCTGTAACTTGGAGAACGTCATCCTGAACTTCAGAAACCAGCATTTCCGCCATATGAACCCCTTCGTGCTTGCAGTCATCCAGTTTGACAAAAGAATGGTACAGCTTCTGCTTTTTGATCTTGCTTCCCTCTTCCTCACTATCAGTAGCCCTTCCCTGGCTCATACAAATAGAACTGCTTTTTCTCTTTTTTTGATTTTCCTGATGTTCTACATCTAAAGTAAAAGGACTTGACAACCTTTCATGAAACATGTTCATCCATCTTCCATTGCTTTTTTTTCCTTCCATTATTCTCTCACAAATCTTAGCCACTCGATGCTGACCATTTTCTGTTAGGGCACGTGAGCCAACTGCGGTCGTTATAGTTGTCATTGAAGAAGCCATTTCAAGATCCCACTTAATTGCCTCCAATATAGCATGAACCCAGGAATCAGAAATGTTATCTTTTTGGATAGCACAAATTAAATCATGAAGACAATCCTCTGGGAAGATTGTTCTAATCATCTGTATTAAAGCTAGCAGGTTTCTCTTAAACACAAGTGGGAGCTGGCAGATCAAAGGCTTTCTGTAGATAAAAAAACACATTAAAAAGCACTTAAAGGAACATTCATAACTTTATATTTTAAATAAAAGGCACTTGGCTACACTAGTGAATAAGACATTAAACCATATCAGTTACAGCCTTCCCTCTGGGGATAATACAACACTTCAGCATTTCTGAGTTATCAGTCACAGTTTTTAAAGATACTCACTGCTAAAAATACATTGTAAATATTTTCTTATTTGTCTCAGTAAAAAGTCACATTTACTTCTCAGAAATGCTCACCACCCTAGATATTGTTATTATGGTGGAGACCTTTAAATAATTATATTTAGTCCAACTAAGTTTAAGTAAAATTCTGCCATTAACCGAACTAATATCTTAAATTAATATGTTGCTAATTTCCTGTTTATATATTTACTGCATTGTCTGAGCAACATTCAACAAAGTTTCTCTTTTAGAAGTAATTTATTATTATTTAGATCTTTTATACACAAGAGATACAGTCCGCTAAACTTTGTTGTTATGCTATTTTAAAATATATGTATGGTATATATAAACCAACTACAGATTGAAGGCAAGCATTATTTTTTCACTTACAGTACAGGCCAAAAGTTTAGACACACCACCTCATTCAATGTGTTTTCTTTATTTTCATGACTGAAGGCGTCAAAACTATGAATGAACACATGTGGAGTTATGTACTTAACAAAAAAAGGTGAAATAACTGAAAACATGTTTTATATTCTAGTTTCTTCAAAATAGCCACCCTTTGCTCTGATTACTGCTTTGCACACTCTTGGCATTCTCTCGATGAGCTTCAACAGGTAGTCACCTGAAATGGTTTTCACTTCACAGGTGTGCCTTATCAGGGTTATTTAGTGGAATTTCTTGCTTTATCAATGGGGTTGGGACCAGCAGTTGTGTTGTGCAGAAGTCAGGTTAGTTGGACGATCATTTATTTTTCAACAGGACAATGACCCCAAACACACCTCCAGGCTGTGTAAGGGCTATTTGACCAAGAAGGAGAGTGATGGAGTGCTGTAAATGGTCATGAAAATAAAGAAAACACATTGAATGAGGAGGTGTGTCCAAACTTTTGGCCTGTACTGTATGTCTGACCTCAGTCTTTAAAGCAAATATTCAGAACATGCAGTATATGATTAACATTTTAAGGCTCATGAAGCAAAGAATGAATTTCTATCCACGTGTGTGTTCTCTTAATAGTAAAAAAAGCAAATCAACATTGATTCAGACAATTACCATTTACTAATGTATCTAATTTTAGTAAACATTAAAAATTTTATGTAATTGTGGTACCACAGCACAGCATCTACTACAGCTATTGTAGCATTATGCATCTTCATTTCTACCTGACATTTTTCTTACTAATGTATAGTGTCAATTTGTCTTATGCACAATTATTTATTTTGTACACTGTTAGTAGAAATCAATAATAATACTGATGCTAAAAATGACAGAAGTGTCAAAATTAAATATACTTGTCATTTTTGCTGAAAATATTGTTCTATTGTGCAACAGATAAATAGAAAGAGAATATATATTTTGGTTATAATCAATATTCACCAAAATTAAAAAAGGAGAAGCACACTTAATAATTCATACCACTACAATTTCTTAATTATGGAAAAATCACCAGAACTTTAAAAAGCTGCTGAAAACTGTTACATGCCCTCACAAAAAAGGAAATACATTAAATACTGTAAGTGAAACACAGAGATGTAATTCGACATTAGCTTAAAAAAAGCACATTAATAAAATGCAGAATTGCTCATTTATTTATGGTGTGACAGGAATACTCATCAGCAGCCCTGGGCCGAGACCTCCTGTTCTACTTCAATGCTCTATAGAAACCTCACTTAAATACTTTTATTTCCCAGGCCTTACAAAGTTAGGCGATTTTCTTCCTGATTTACACATGGCTCATCTTGGGTCAGAACATTCACAAAGCTTCGCCAGCTGAAGTTTGCCAGCTCCTCATTCCTTGAACGCTGATGTTCAAACATTTGATATGCCAAACTGGCACCTGAGCAGGAAATCATCAGAGGATGGAGGAGTAAGCGTTGACAATGGGTGAAACGTTCTAGAAGCCTGCCATATGGCTCCATCCTAGTCAAGATAAAAACAGATTAAAAATAAGTTTTTAACTGTTTGCAGTAAAAAAGCTTATTGGAAATAAAAATATACAACAAAAATACAATATCAACTAGAAAGCACTTCACGTTACCCATATATTAAAGTTACACTGAAAGGAGTTTGAATTTTACAACAGGCATCCAACGTTAACATAACAAACTGTAACATTATCAAACCTGCCTAATCCAGCTCATCCTCAGGACAGCCAGGGCCTACCATGGCAAATCTAAGCACACAGCAGGCTCTAACCCTGGATAGATGCTATAATCAGGGATCACACACTAACTCAACATGTATGTTTTTGAATTGTGGGGATAGATGGTATGTGAAGGAAAATTCTCGTAGACAGGAAGGAAACAAGTACATTCCACATGGACCATGATTGTGCAGGATTTGAATTCACAATGCTGCACCCATGCAACCACTGCACCGGCCACTGCACTGCTCCAACATTTACATTATTTGATGGAATGAATAAAAATCATAGTTCATCTTTCAACCATCCCCCAAGTTAGAAAGGCAAATTTTTCACTGTTAAGAAGCCAGTGCCATCTTGTAAATTTTTTTATTTACTTGAAAAGCAACATTTTCAACAGAAAACCTAACTCCTGAGTGTATTAATAAAAAAACTGATGTTAACATTTATGAAAGGAATCAATGCTAATATAGGCTGAAGCTGAACATTTCAGCATATAACATTAAGAAAAATACTTTAAAAAATTAATTATTGGTGGAATATTGAATAATAATTATTATAAAACCTTCTGTGAACAAAGGTTTGGAGACTAACACCTAAATCATATTTATAAAATGTTACCTTCTTTCATTTTCAGCAAGGAAATGGATTCTCCCTTTATTTTATTAAGCAGATGTGTGCAGACACAGGCCTCAATAACATTAATATTTGCTTTAAACCCTCATTATTCCTAACTAAAACTAAGTCTCTTCTGAGATTCATAAAGTTTTAGATTATAATACCTCAGTTGTTAAAGCTTCATTTTGGTCCTAATCTGCTCTGGTATTGTACTCCATACATACAACCAAAAGTTGGCAAGAGAAATAAGAAGCAGATGTGGAGGTTAATCTCCTTTCCCTGTCATAAGAGGTCCTCCAAACCTGTCTATAGCAAGAGGTCACAAAATAGAAACAATAGATTTTCAAGGCGAGATGTTATTAAGTGGTTTTTCTCATTTACATCGGATGTGTGTCTTCATGTGTGGTTTCGCACTTTTATGATTTTGGAAAATACTGCAAACTACACCAAACAAATGGCAGAATGCCAGTGATAAGGCAAACTATTCAAATTGAACATCAGCCGATCCATCTTTCCACTTTGTAATGCTCTTATCTAGCTCAGAGCCCCAAAGTGCCAGAGTCTATCCTACAGAAGCACTGTAATCAAGGAAGAAACCAATTCTGATTAAGGATCCATGGCAGGGCACGCTCACAGCTATCCCAGGTACTCTGGAAATCTCACTGACAAGCTTAATTCCCAATGGCATCTAATTTTATTTAGATGTGCACTTTTAAAATCCTGCCATAACTCTGAGATATTACCAACAAGGCATTGCAAAGCATTCAATCTCCTGGCCAATTCTTTCATTTTACTGAATACCAAAGCATAGATTGAAATTTAGTTCTCAGGGATTTTAATTTCAAAGCACTAAAACTCAAAATTATTATTATTTTTAATGTAAAATGTTTAATTTTAGAAAAACTCCTACGAAGAAAAAAATCCCTTTGGAAGAAATATTCAGTCCCTGTATTTGTGGGCACTCGAGGTGTTAAAAAAAAAAAAACAGTTCTCTAACAACTGGTCTCCACCAGTGAATCATTTCAATAACGGACAATTGTTATTCATAAAAACATTAAGAGATTTTTCAGGTTGAAAATCTAAAGGATAGTGAAAATTAAGACAAAAAAGCATTCCAAAAATGTAAGAGACTGAATGATGCAAATGCAGAAATTGATTTAAAAAAAAAAAAAAAAAAAAAAAGGGTACAAAACAATATCCCAGTCTTTGGATGTCACAGCGGGTATTGTTGGTTCAGTTATTAAGAATTGGAAGTTTTGTCCAACATGTCAGAGTCTACAAAAGGCCACGCTCAAAACTCTGCTCAAACTTGTTAGAGAAGCCAACAGTTACTTTGAAGGTGCTAAGCTGTCCTGTATGGAGTTAGGTTCAAAAAGAACCACATGAATGCAGGTGCATCTCAATAAATTAGAATATTTATTTAAATTTATATGTCAAATTTATATATCAAAAAGTTAATTTATTTTAGTAATTCAGTTCAAAAAGTGAAACTCCTATATTATATAGATTCATTACACGTAGTGTAATTTTTCAAGCGTTTATTTCTTTTCATTTTGATGATTATGGCATACAGGTAATGAAAACTCAAAATTTAGTATCTCAAAATTAGAATATTATATATATGACCAATAAAAAAAAAAAAAGATTTTTAATACAAAAATGTTGGCCTACTGAAAAGTATGTCCATGTATGCCCTCAATACTTGGTTTGGGCTCCATTTGCATGAATTACTGTGTCATTGTGGTGTGTCATGGAGGTGATCAGCCTGTGGCACTGCTGAGGTATTATGGGAGCCTAGGGTGTTTTGATAGCGGCCTTCAGCTTGTCTGCATCGTTGGGCCTGGTGTCTCTCATCTTCCTCTTAACAATACCCCTTAGATTTTCTATGGGGTTTAGGTCAGGCGAGTTTGCTGGCCAGTCAAGCACAGTGATACCATGGTCATTAAACCAGGTATTGGTACTTTTGGCAGAATGGGCAGGTGCCAAGTTCTGCTGGAAAATGAAATCAGTATTCTCCATAAAGCTTGTCAGCAGAGGGAAACATGAAGTGCTCTAAAATGTCCAGGTAGACGGCTGCACTGACTTTGGACTTGATAAAACACAGTGGACCAACAGCAGCAGATGACATGGTTCTCCACATCATCACTCATCACTGACTGAGGAAACATCACACTGGACCCCAAGCAACTTGGATTCTGTGCATCTCCAGTCTTCCACCAGACTCTGGGACCTTGATTTCCAAATGAAATGCAAAATTGACTTTCACCTGAAAAGAGGACTTTGGACCACTGAGCAACAGTCCAGTCCGTTTTCTTCGTAGCCCAGGTAAGACTCTTCTGACGTTGTCTCTGGTTCAGGAGTGGCTTGACACAAGGAATGCTGCGACAGTTGTAGCCCACGTCCCAGATACGTCTGTGTGTGGTGGCTCTTGAAGCACTGACTCCAACTGGAGTCCACTCCTTGGGAATCTTCCCCAGATTCTTGAATAGGCTGCGCTTCACAATCCTCTCATGGCTACAGTTATCTCTGTTGCTTGTGCACCTTTTTCTGCCCCATTTCTTCCTTCCATTCAACTTTCCATTAATATGTTTGGATACAGCACTCTGTGAGCAGCCAGCTTCTTTAGCAATGAGTCAGCAGTCTTCCCCACGATTGTGTGGCCTACTGAACCAGACTCGGAGACCATTTAAAGGTGTTTTGGGTTCATTAGCTGAGTGGAGTGGGACACCATGAGTCTACAATATTGAACTTTTTCAGAATATTCTAATTTTCTGAGATACTGAATTTTGAGTTTTCATTAGCTATAAGCCATAATCAGCAAAATGAAAAGAAATAAACACTTGAAATATATTACTTTGTGTATAATTAATCTATATAAATACAGGAGTTACAATTTTTGAACTGAATTACTGAAATAAATGAACTTCTCAATGATATTCTCATTTATTGAGATGCACCTGTACATGTCTGTAGTTAGCCAAAAAAGCATGAGAGTGAACTTGCTGTAATGTGGCAAAAGTTTTGGCGATTTTACATAAGCAGGATAGTGCTTTTATCCAAATGTAGTGTAAGTGTAATACTGGCCATGTCAAAAACCACCACACCTACAGTATATATCGGTGGAGGTGGCTGCTTATGGTGTGCGGCTCTTTTTCAACAGCAGGGGTCAAGCATCCGGTTAAAACAGCAGAAAGAGGGGACTGGAAAATACTGCAAAACAACCTGACTTGGTCAGCTAAAAGTTGAAGCTTGCGAGAGTATTCTTCTTTCAGATGCACAATGATCAAAATATAAGGCAAAAGTGACCTTAGAGACACTCAAAGACAAACAGGTGAATATCCACAATGGCCCGGTGAAAGCACTCATGTCAGTTTTATAAAGAGTTTGCACAAACTTAAAATATCACAGAGGACAAATTTTAATGTAGGATTTGTTATTCACTAAAATAAAGAATTGGTTGATAGACTTAATGCAGTACTTTTACAAGGCACTGTATGTTCTTATGCCAGCTACAAGGAATAATTTCTATAGTGAAAGAAGATAAGAAAAGTCTAAGGCTTGGGAGTAGTAAACAAAATGGCTTGATTAAAGGTTATATTTAAAGCACAGTTGTTCAAAGTGTGCAATTATTTTGGCAATAATAAATCTCAAAAAACATTCAATACTGATAGCATTCCACATGCAAACTATTGTTACTAAAGGATGGTGGAAACACAGTATTGATTGTGACTGAAAGTAATATCTCAGCCTTCAATTGTTTCCTACACTGGTACACTGTATACGCACTTATTTTGTGGCAGTTAATGGCAATTCATACACAAAAATGAGAACAAAACAAGGAATTGTGCCAATATTTTTCTCTCTATGGCTAACCAAAACAGTACAGGTTTATTTTTCCTATGACACCTGCTATTCATCTCACAAGACTGCAATCGTCAGACATGGAATTTAGGTAGCATCGTGACCCTTTGAAGAAACAAAGTTACAATTGCTTGCAATTTTGTGAAGCAGGATTTAGCAGTATGCATTTGAATGCACTGAAAGGTTTGAGGAAATGTTAGGATGAGATGCAAGATGAAAACATGAAGAGGTGAAGAGCTCTGGGTTTACCACTTTCTTCTATCTTGTCAACAAAATTAAATTCTCAGATTATTTTTAAAATCAGTGTAATTTTGATTTCTACCAGCTTTAAAACATACAAAGAAAACAAAGCCGACATGCAAGGCTAGTCACAGGAAATAACATGCTTTTCTTATTTAAGTTAGTCTTACAAAGGCTGCTTACAATATAATCTAAACCAGGGGTGCCCACACTTTTTCGGCTTGCGAGCTACTTTTAAAATGACCAGGTCGGAATGATCTACCTACATTAAAAATTATATTATATCATTCGAAGTCTGAATCACAATCTGATTATATGGGTGGTTACCTACCAGGTAAGTAACGCGTGTGGTTGGTCTGCAAGTCGGCAGACATGCGCCACGGGTGCCCTCTCAGTTGCGAGAAGCAGATCATTGAATGTCACATAGTTAACTGTCAAATAATGCAAAGAGTACGCGACTCGTGTTTCATCCTGTTTTGGGCTCATCAGGCGTACACACTCCACTGCACCCCTCATCGGGGATCGAACCTCGGATGTCAGACAAACGCACTTCGATTGTGACATTGTGAGAAAAGAAATCCTCTTCCAATTTCACATCCTGCCTATACCCTCCTAAACATTTTTTTTTAAATCCCTTCTTTAGTCGATATAAATTGGAAGGCTAGCTAGATCACAGCCGGAGTTTTGCAGTACTAAACACATTCCGATGAAGAGGTCTCAAAATGTGGCCACTTGCAAAATCAGCCTTCAACTTCGATTTCTTGGCTTTAAACTCATGTTAAATCCTCAGTACATTCTTGTCTGTGAAATATCATACCGTTTGACCCCCTCGGCTGTAAAATCCCAATTCCCATTTACAACCCGTCAACCAAAGTATGACAGGAAGCAGCTCTGGACTAAATGCCAACTCACCCCCGGGCACAGTAAATAACTAACTGCCAGGAGGAAACTTCGAGCAAAAAATCAACTTTAAAACATGCTTTGGACTAGAAAACTCGTTAATATTGGTTCTGCGATACATAGCGAAAACGTAACCGATTTACTGTAAAATAAAATTCTATATACTGTTTGCGCATTTAGCTTTAAGGTCTGAAATGCACAAAGGATCGATTCTTTAATATGGTGTCTTTCACAGGCAGCACTAACTGAACGTGCCTTACAAATCAGCTCAAATTACAGAAAGCCGCCACGAGTGCACTTTTGTTATATGGTAGCTTCCCGTTGAATTTGATAACAACACATATAAAAACACCGTTTATACTTACTTTAAACTCAAAAGCGTTGACCAAATATCTGTTTCACTGTGTGGACGTGGTCTCAAAAAACATGTTTGACTAACAATGCTGCGACTTTAACATTTAATTTTCCACCGCATTTTAACAAAAACACTGGTGGAATTTATGCTGCGGTCAGTGACATTTGACTTGATAACTCACACTTTTCTAACACTGCCAGCAAGTCGCCGTGAAAACAATCCCTAATCAGAGCTCGCGCGCAAAAATGGGCCAATGGCAGTTGTCCAACCACAGCCTAAAGCTCCATTTCCGCCGGAAACACTTTGCAGGTTCGTATAGTTCATGAGGTCTGTCGATTTGCATCGCGCATGCACGCTGCTTTCTACATACGTCTGTGCGGAGATTAACTTGGAAACAGCATACTCTACCAGGAAGGTAGTACAGAAATGTAAGATCAGAGTAAATTTAATGAGATGTGTATCAGGACAATCATGGGGAGCAGACAGAAGTACATTATATAGGGTGTACACAACACTAATACTGTAATAGACTATGGAAGTCGGGTATATTGTTCAGCTTAAGCTAAATTATTGTCTTTACTGGAGATGGTTAATTATAGAACACTTAAAATAAGTTTAGGTGCTTTCACAACAAATATTTTATTCATGGAAATGACAGAACGACCACTGTGTTTGAGAAGGAATTTAACTAAATCTTAATTATTGGCTATATTTAAAGCAAAATCCAGGACATCCAGCAGAAGATTGTTAGGACTATCAAAATGGGGGAATGAAATGTGATTCATTCGCTAAAAGAGTTTTTAAACTGGATGAGGATTATTTTTTTCAGTAAGTATTGTGTCCAATAAGATTTCAATTTGGCAGTCATGGTATTTGGTGAAACCAATTATTGACTATAAAGTTAAGAGAATACAAAAGTGAGTGCGTTTGCATGACATAATTAGTTATTATATATTTGGAAAAACGTACACACAATGTTACACATTAATACTGATGGACCAAAAGACACTGAAAGAATAGCCTTTGTATTTTAAGTTATATAAAACAGACTCGTGTGAAGGGCTAATCTACGGAAAAAAAAACACAAACGATCTAGTATCTGAAGTAAAACAGGTCCTAACTAGATTGTATTTGAATAATTTAACTTAAGTGTTTGTAGATTTCTACACGTAAAGGAGTGTATGGTAGGGACTGTTGAGATAAGATAGCTAAAAAAACTTTGTTTAGAACAGAAATAGGCTAATGTGAATTTAAATGTATAATTAAAAAGGCAGCTTTTACAGAAAGGGAAGACGTTTATATTGGTTAAAACCTTCAGTAAGAAATAAAAATAAATGGTATCCTTGAGTAAAAAAAAAAAGGAAAGAAATTAAAAGGAAAAGAGAGATCAGGAAGATATGGAAAAAGATGATCCGCTGTGTCAACCCCTAACGGGAGCAGCCGAAAGAAGATGGACATATTTGTATCAATATTGCCATTATATTGGCAGGCATAAAACAGGAAAATGTGAGCATTGTGGCATTAATGAAGCATTAGAACACTACATGGTCTGGTGTTTGAAATATTGTAGGATAAAACAAGTGGTGATCAATAAATTTGAACAAAGGATTCCCATTTAGTAATTTATATATTAAATATATAAATTAAAATTTATATATTTAATAATTTATAGACAATTGATATAACTGAGAATAGAAGTTTATTTAAAACCTTTAAGGATCTAAAAGATTGAGAAAAGTATGCTACGTTCCAGAAGAGTAATTGTTAGGGTAAGTAGATAAATGAAGTTGGAACTTCGTGGACATCGATGGTTTCATTGGTTAGTGCAGCGCCCGGTGCTATTGCCTTAATAAATCCACCACCCCAATATTATCGGTGCCAAACCTGCCCAAGGGCATGTGAGCATTTTCCTCCACCATTTCAAACAACGTAAAAATTTAAGTTACTTGACAATTCTATACTGATCCATTGAGATGTATGGATCAATGGAGGACCTTGTACCTAATGCTGCTGGCACACACCTGGGCTAAGTTTGGAGAAAGTCAGGATCTTTGTATGAGGTAATTCTTGCATCTTGAATATTCTGTAATAATTTCACTTCAGCATCCATGGTCCTGCTTGGAAGGAAAAGAGTATCCAGCGATTCATTTGCTGTCTGTGTGGCTTTTCCTCTCAAAGCACATCATACTCAGCAGTAATAGCACCTTTTACAAGTAAAAATAAAATGGTAGGATTAAAATAAATAGAATTAAATTCTAATTATATTTAATCTGTGTGAATGCTCTTGTGAAAAGATGGCCCATGTGCTGCTTGTGCCATTCATTCACATTCCCACTGATGTGCACGTGGGGCCTTACAAGCAAATTACAATATATAAGTATATAAATTAAGAGTTAGCATATGTATACTATGGCTGAAGTTATTACAATCACTAGAAAAAGGACACACAGCAGAAATTCTCCCCCCCCATTAAAAAATGCTTTATTCAGAAAGGATTGAATAAAATGGTTTGACTTTAAAGTCAATGAATTTCATAGGGTGGCAATTTGTGCAGGGAGAGGTTTAAACTATATAGCCAAAAGTGTGGCCAACAAGCCACCACACATGTACGATCTTGCTGCACATCCCATTCAAAAATCATGGGCATTAAAATATTGCTTCCATACCTGCTTTTGTCACTACGACAGCCTCCAAGATGGTTGTGCCCATTCAGTCAAAAGCGCACATTTGAGGTCATATTCTGATGTTGGAAGCTTAATTCTGGCTCACATTCAGGAGGGTTCAATGAGGTTGAGATCAGGGCTCTGTGCAGACCATTCAAGTTCCAACAGGTGTTTACGGACCTGGCTTTGTGTACAGTGATGCTGGAACAGAAAAGGGCCTTCCCCAAATTGTTGGCACAAAGGTGGAAGCACACAACTGTGTAAAATGTCTTTGTATGCTGGAACTGGTCACTAGCATCAACAGACTCACCCCAAACCCTGACCACCACCAGCCCATTATCCTTCCTCCAACATTTATAGGGGGTACTATGCAGTTTGGAAGGAACCATTTTCCTGGCTCCCACCAAACCCAGATTAATCCATCAGACCACACCAGCAGACACTTGTGCAACTGCCTAATCACTATACACAATGCCAACTGTTTGTCCATAGAAACCCATTTCATGAAGCATTTAAAGTTGATCAGGCAGATGTAGCAGAACAGACCTTTGGCAAACATGGCATTCTATGATGGCTGTTTAAAAGTCTAAGTTCTTTAGTATGAATACTACTGCCAAGTTTTGTCAATGTCAACTGCATGGCTATGTGCCTCACATTGCACAACTGGTAATAGGTGTGGCAGAAGCCCCTCCAAATGACAGTTCAGGTGTGTACCCATACTTTTACCCATATGGTGTCTATACAGTGTTTTCTGCAGCAAAAAAGGTAAACCTTTACAAGAACACAACTTTTAAAACTCCTTTGTAGACAGAGGAAACCGCTGTCATCCCAAATAGGCAAGTAGCTGGTCTATTTAAAAGAAGATGGGGGTTTATATAAAAAAAGTTTTACAGAACAGCGGACATTAAGTTACAATTTTAACAGCACTGGTATTTTCAAAATCAAGTCAGGTGATTAAAACTTAACAGATTTAACTTTCTGCTTCTCAAAATTCAATATGGCCTCATTAGGAACAATAAGGTCCTGGTAGATAAGGGGGAGAGAAAAATAAAAACTGGTCATAGGGTAAACTATAAAATGAAAACTAGTTAATTAGAACATCACAAAATGCTATATGGTTGAAGAGTCAGCAGCAGTCTTGGACATTAGCTGGAATCATTACTCAAACCGATATGAGACAGATTCAGATATTGTTAATAAATGTATATCAACTGGGTGAATGTTTGGAAAATGCAATTTGATGTAAAGACATGGCAGGAGTAAGCAAAAGTGTTAATTAGGGGATGTGCAACTCAAAGCAATCTTTGAAAAATGCTTTATGCTTTTTTTTTTTTTTTTTTTTTTGTTTTTTTTTAAAAACCACACCCTGAGGAAGAAAAAAAAACAAAAAAAAAAAAAAACAACATTATACAAACAGGTGAAATTTCATTTATTTTGTGAACATACTTTTGCATAGACAAAACATTTCAGTCTCCATGAGAATCATTCTACTTTACACATGGCATTAAGAGGTTGAACACTCCCTCAGAAGGAAATGCCTGCTGTTTAAAAAGAGATTCAAACACAGATCAACAGGTAACCTTTCAAGATGCACTGATGACTTCAATTAAGAGAACCTAAATACGTGTATCCAGGTTGACCCAGACAATGCTGCTGCACAGGTGCTTGAAATAAAAATGTCAGTGTTTAACAAAGTGGTCTTTCATATAAAAAGGTGCAATACAAAACTTGACAGTCTAAGAAATCTGAAAGCAAAATTCACTTCAGGTAAGATGGCTGAATGCCTTTCATTGGAAAAAAAAAAAAAAAAAAAAAAGTGTCATTATCTTCATTTAAAGTGGGTGAGAATGCCAGCTTTCAGGACATTCAAACCAAAAACTGTTTACATTAGCTTTTTTTTTTTTTAAATGACAATCTATACCCACACAAAAAGGCTAATCAAATTAAAAACCCAAAAAGGGCAAGTCTTAAAACAATTTATATTTATTACAATGAGAAAATTACCAAATTACTGTGAAACAGATGTGCAGCACAGAAGTGGGCCAAGATTTAGAGGATTCTGTTTAGAAGGAGGGGGGAGAGAGAGAGAAGAGAAAATCCCACACTGAGGTAGACAGGCTAGGAGGAAGAATCAGCAAGGCACAAACTGCACCAAACAACTCCACAAGACCACACAACACTTAACATTTGCACCCCCGATCCCCTAATACAACTAGGCATTAGCATTGTGCAACTTACAACTTGCCATCACTTCAGAAATGGCAGTGGAGGTCACTGCTTAGATTATAGGCTCAGTCAGAATCAAAGTCATCATCAAGAAACAGTTGAAAATAACGCCGATGGAAATAGTCCTCCAGAAGGTCATCATCAACCTCATGTAATAGAGCAAGTGCAATGGCATACTGCAAAATGTTGAAACCCTCACTGTCCGAATCATCAGAGCTCAGTCGCCGGGCCTGGCATAGTTGAACAAAATTGGTGGGGAGAGGCAGGAAAAAAAAAAAAAAGCATGTGAATAAAAATCAAACTGAGAACTCATGAAATGCTTACATGTCCAAATAACTGGGTGATAGAAATGAATTGTGACCCAACTCATCAACCCTTACTTTGGTATGGGGCTGGGGGAGAAGAGATGTGGCAGCATTTACCCAGAAACCTGATTATGCTTTATCTTTTTTAAAAAAAAAAAAAAAAACCCACCACCAAATGTCATTAACATTCCAATTCTCCAACACATATCAAAGCCTCCCTATTGCTGGAACTCTACACAGCAGTAGGAATAACTTCACCTGAAGCAGATTTATTGGCTCTAAAATCTGTACGGACCCCTGCTCTCTTCTGTTTCTTTATCTCTTCTGTGCTGCCACCACCACCTACTCAAGCATCATGATGCTCCAACATTGATGGACTAAAAGCCAGAAGTCTGCATGACCATCATCATCAAGTCCTTCTGCGAGAACCCTAAATACAAAAAGATGACTGCTTCATTTGTTAGCTAGATTGCCCAGAGGGTACTGGGCAGTCTCATGGTCTGGAATCCCTGCAGATTTTATTTTTCTCCAGCCGCCTGGAGTTTTGTTTTCTGTCCACCGGACCTTACTCTTATTCTATGTTAATGCCGACTTTTCTTACTGTGTCTTATTTTTCTATTCTTCATTAGATGTAAAGCACTTTGAGCTACATTTTTTGTATGAAAATGTGCTATAAATGTTGTACTAATTTCAATCACAACATTCTTAGCTCCCCCAGAGACTTTAGCTTATCTAAAGGCCAATCAGGGTTTTGGACGCCCCCACAGGTTAAAGGTTATCCAAACCTTTTCTAAACTAAGCTTTACAACCAACACTGTTCCGATAACTATAACTTCCAACCATTTCCAAATATGGAAACTTAATTGTTTCACTTTTTTTAATTTAGAATTGGGGAATCTGCAGAAATTGATATTAAAAGCGTTAGAACATGTACACATGGTGTAAAATTCATGTGTTTGGGTACCAATTTAATAAAGTCCAAGCATGTCATTTTTAGCTACTTCATCCAAGAGGGTCTGTTATAAAATTCCTGTTGTATTTAATGTAGCCGACTAATGCATGAAATTGTATTATAGTGAGTCCTATCCAAACAAATACATTTTTTAAAAGCTGATACAATATCTAGTTCAATGTGGCCCAAATAGGCTTGTTGTAGCAGTTCCCCCCCCCACACAGACAGCAGAGTCCAAGTAAAGTAAAAATGGCATTAATTGAAGGCTCCGAGACTAAAAATCACTAGCAATATTACCATATTAAAAGAAAAGCAACTGAAAAGTTTCCCCATTTAGCTACTGATATTGGTTAAAACCAAGCGATTCATTAAAATTTTATAAATCAAGAACTTGATAAGGAAGCAATTTTACAAATGGGAATACCAAATTATCCTAAGATTTTAATTCCAGTCTGAAGACACACTGAAGCAAAAGCAACTTTTCAGGCTCTGAAGCCAATCCTAGTTTAGTCTGTTATATGTTACACCACTAGATAACTATTAGCATGCATTAACTAATCTTGCCCTGTCCTTGGGATTTGCAGCACAGTTCTCTTCATTGTATGCCAAAGGCTGGAACACAAGTTCTTGGCTTTTAACAAAAAAAAAAAAGAAAAATAAAAAAAAAAAAAAAAAAGCAAGCACCTGAGCATTGTGATAAAATGCTCAATCACAAGCCAAGAGACAACCAGAAATGGCTCCAAGGTATCTAAGAACCCAAACTCAAATTCCAGCCTCCACTCAAAACCAAAGATGGCCTTATGCGCATCCAAGAAACCAATGACAAGGTATCCATTCCTTCCTTTAAAAGTCTTTGCACACCCTATATCTAGGTTTCCTCCACCAGCAGCTTACTGCTCTCAACCTGGCCAGAACTGCTGCTCTATAGCAAAGACCCCAATGCCTAGAGAGTATGGCCACAAAGGCTAGAGCAATCAGTTTTACTTCAAAATGGTAGGTGGATTTTTTTTTTTTTTTTAATGAACTAGCCACACTTTCATCTTGTGGACTGACTGACAGCTGTGCGATTTTGCTAGCAATCAGAGGACTGACACCAAGCATGAACCTCAAACTGCAATATGGTCTGTAACCAGAGTGTATGGCCAAGGCAAAGGAAGACATAAGGTCCTAAAAATAAAGCACTCTAAATCATTTCACAGGTCTTAAGGCAGACAAAAGGAACTAAACTTGCTTATACCGAACCACAGGTGCACCTGCTTCAATGCTGAAAACTATTCTAGTTTAGTACTTTGGATAAAGCCAGCTAATGTATTAGGGTACTGGTGTCACTGTAACTGAAAGGTAATAAACCTTAGTTCCAGCAGTTGTTTCCTCCTAAATACTTTAAGTGCACAGCAGTATTTCATACATGCATCACCTGCTTGAGTGGGGGCATTATGCCAGTGTAGACTAGCCCCAAGCAAATAAATGCCAGAGGGCAGGCAAAATAAGTTTAAATAATCAAATAACTGCCAACCATCTTAACCACATGAATTCAAAAGATCAGAAGTTGTTTTCCTATAGGAGAGAAAAAAGCCAACATGTGTAATAGAGATCTCCATGGACAATGACAAATGCAATTTTTTATATCACAGAAATTATCCTTCTGTTATAAACCGTATTTTGTTTATTGCAGTAAGCATGTCAGGGTTATTTGTGAAACTAGTCTGATCTCCATGCCAAAACACAAAGTGTGTAATACAGACTTGCAGATTTATGTACCTCACTCATTAATTGTACAGATCTCTTCATATTTCTGGAATCCAAGCAGGAAGGTGAAATGGAGAGCCCTCACTAAGCCTTCATTAATTTGGCATTACTGGGTGGGTATCTTAAGGTTGCAGGATCAATCTCCATTACTGTTAAGGGATCCTATTCGGTTAGGTCCTCGAGTAAGGCACTTAACCTAAAATGTGCTCCAGGGGCACTGTACAATGGTGGACACTGCGCTAGGACCCCAAAAAGCACATGCAAAAAGCCACGAGTCCAAATTCAGGTGGGGGGGAGGGTTAGGGCGGAACACTGGACCTAATACAGAACATTTTGGAACCACAGAAATTAGACTACATTTCTTCCTGCCTTTATTTCTAGTAGAAAAAACCTTTAGGCTTTGTCATGGAGAATTAAAGGACAACAGCTGTGCTAATCAGTCATCTGTACATTAAAATTTTCAGTTGAGCTTAAAGTATTTTCTTTGTGATCATTAAGTCAATGATCACTATCCATTGACATGTTACAAGTTTAACTCAAAAAATTCCTCTTGATCCCACCTATGTAATAGTTTTGGTACAACAGGTGGGGTCCTAAAGCCAATTAACTTGCACTTCAGCGGTTATTGAAAAGTTTTAGAATAGAAAGCAAACGAGTTTGCTTTGAATAAAGTGGTCTTAGTGACCAATTGTGGAAATTTAGACCAATTTAACCTTTGATACATGCAGTTCATATACACGAAAAAATAAAACCCACACACAAACAGTGCTTTGATTAGAGAGACAGACACATCATGGGCAAATGCATAGCTAGGGAAGCACAAAAATTTCCCACAGTGGCACTGCTGGGATTCAAACTTCTGTGCGCAGCAGGGTTAAGTAATGTTGCATAATTAATGGTTTTTGTAAAGAGTCTGAAACAGGCCCATAATTCATGGTTCTTTACAGCTCCTTCATCCAAAAAGGGTCTCAAAAGGGATAAGATATGCATTTCTATAGAACCAGTCTTATTTGGCAAATCATTCCATGGCCAATGTCCTTTGCTTTAGTCTTGGCTGCTAGTTCATTGTGCATTTAATCTCT
Source organism: Polypterus bichir lapradei (assembly GCA_026402145.1). Lineage (NCBI taxonomy): Eukaryota > Metazoa > Chordata > Cladistia > Polypteriformes > Polypteridae > Polypterus > Polypterus bichir. The sequence goes on from JANRMT010027041.1 coordinate 84,498,058, forward strand.
AAATAACTGGGATCATCAAATCTTAAGGCCAGTCAGCTTGAAGGGGCACCACCAGCAAAAGGACACCTTGTAATTAGAATGGTTAAGAGTGGGGACTGTCTTGATAGTTATGGTCACTATTCTACAGTCAATATGAATTTGTGACAAACCAGGCACTAAACTTTTTCCCCCTGCAAAAACAGCAAACAATGAGCATTGCCATTTTAGTGATCACTTATACTCCTGTAAATATAATCTCTACCTGAAAGCATCGAATGGGGCTCAGGAGGAAGAACCTTTAGAAGTCACCCAGTGATGTCTTGATCGCAAAGCCTATAGGTTGTTGAGTGAAGTCTTAACCACAAACTACCAAGTTTCAATGGGGTGTTGGTGGAGGTTTTGGGAGGAATGCTATGGACCGTTCATGGTTGGAATATTTCATCAAGTCACTTTTTAAAAAAAAAAAAAAAAAAAAAAAAACCCCAACCACACACACACAAAATACACCTGTCCAGTTTTCAAACTGAAAAGTGGTCTCTTTTAGAAATTGAAAAAAACTTAAAGTGCAAAATACCTACCTACAAAATGTCACTCACTACTTGCTCAATTACCTTTAGATACTTGGCTCATTTTAAAACGGTTTTGCCAAGGTAGCTTAAGCAGGTGCATCTTTCAATGTGTTCTTTATGCAGTTTCATAAATGCCACTTTTGAGGAAAAGCAGACCAACAGCAAGCACAAGTGACAAGACTTCATAACAGGAAGGGCTGTCTTAATGGTAATCTTAATGGTAATGGGGGTATAAGCTGTCCTAGCCTTGTTTCTCACATGTCAATTGTCCCTTGTTGATTTTCAACTGACTTCAATTTGGAAATGGGAGAACCCCCAAAGATGAAATTTGGGGACAGGGTTCTTTACCCTGTGCTTTCTTACACTGGTTCCACTCTGCTCCATATGAAATGGAGTAATAAGATTTGCTTTACTGCCACTTAAGTGTCAGTTTTATCCCAGGCTCAAGGCCTCTTAGCACAAGAAATGAGTGAAGAGGAACTGAGCTACAGGTCTGTTGCACTGAATGGAACTATTCCAACTATAATTTGAAAACAATCCTTATTTGAAGGTTAAGGCAAACTATAGATAAAGCAACAGTTGTTTAACTTCCCAATCTTGAGATTACACTCCAAACATCCTCTGCAATGCTGCTATATTTTGCAGACCCCTTTTACACACCTTCCATGACCAATTTGTAATTTTAAAATGATCAGTTTCTTAATTAGCAACCCTTAAAGCTGCACCCTCCTCACAGTTTGGGACAGTGATCCCTTGGGATTTGCAGGGTTAGGGCACAGGATCCCTGCAAAATGCTCAAACACTATTAGTCCCCCGCCTCACCTCCAATAATGTACAGTTGACAAAAAGCCTTATCAGTAAATTGAACATTCTACACAGGCCTGTACTGGTGATACTAAACACTATGCAAGTTACTGTATTATATACTGCACTGTAACACAAGTAAAAATGGAGTCTTAACACCCACAGGTGTAGCTGCACCAATGGATTTATGGATGCTTTCCTTGATATACTTTACCACAGACTCAATAGTCCACTCAAGCTTTTTTTAAAAATGGTACAGAAATTTTTAATCGAGTTTTAGTAGAGAATGTACTTGAATATTCAAGCTACACCAATTCTGGACAATGGTAATAAAATGGGAAAAAGGGTGGAAAGAAATTAATTGCTACATAATCCACATGTCTTTGTAAAAATGTGATTTTTTTTGCAAGACTACTTCCTGGAAAGGCCGTAAACAGGAATGAGGTCATTCTCACAATGCAGTGTTTGTCTTGAAGATCTGCCTCTTGACCAGTGAAGCTACCAATTAGCTACCTCAGCCAATACAGTGACACACTAAATACAGCATGCCAAAAAAAGGATTATATTAAACATTTGTCGGGTGGAGGTCCAGAGGAAAGGTCTTATACCTTGATTGCCTCACAGCATTCAACTAGTAGCCCATGCCACTTATCAAGCCAGTTTAATGCCCCTTACATCCACCCAAAAATGTTTAAGGCTAGTTAAAGATAGTCAAGTTACAAAGACCTGTCTGGAAGGCACTGCTCAAAAATAAAAATTAAAACTTGTTTCCATGGTAAGACATGCAGAAGCAACCTACCTGTACACAGACAAAACAATTTTCATCTAAATAGACAAGAATGTCCAAGTCTGTTGACAACCTAATCAAGTGCACCGAGAGGCCACAAAGTATCTTAGCTGTAGCACTTATTGAATGGGTCCATATACAGCATGAAGAGACTATTCAGGAAGCACTAGACAAACACTTACCTGGGTTGCAGATCTTCGCCTCCGTCTTCGCCTGTGACCCTGGGGCATCTCATGTAGATATATGCACTCTGACTTAAAAGGACAGCAACCATGGCGAGTGAAAAACTTGCATTTTATTTTCCTAAAAAAAAAAAAAAAAAAATTTAAAAATCATGCCAGTTTTGTGCCACAGTGAACTGCATCAATTCCATGCTGAAACTTAAATTTGAATTTATTGAGTATAGTGCAAGCATTTAGATGGTGATACTAACATGCATGCTGGTGCATGTGTCATATGTGCAGGAATACAAAGAGCACCATCAAATCTGGGGGTGGGGGAAGGAGGTAATGTGCAAATATTGTGTAAACAGTCATAATATAGCAATAGTGAAGCAGGATAAGATACTGGGATATCAGTGTCTAGCATAAAAATGTCACAGGATACTCAATCCCCAAGTGTAGTTTATGACAAAAGGCTCTGTAGTCTGGCCTAGTCATTAACAGCATTCACTACACTGGATTATCTTGCCATTTGCAAGCACCCACTTTTTAAGCATAAACCCCCTCATCAATAATGAACTTCAACTCAACTACAAATCAGTTGTGATTACATAAAGGGCCATGTGTTTCAGAACCACCACTGGCAACAACCTCAAAAAATAATTTGCAGGGGGTGATGTCTATTTTCTCCTGGGTGGTGTTCATTTTTAAGCACCTTTAAATTGGGGCCTTGTTTAGATATATAAAATGCTACGATTTCAGTTATCTGCATTCGCATTCAATAGCCTGCTCGAATCAAGACTATTAAAGCATAAACAGTTGTGTCATGGACCCAATGTGAATGGGATGTTGCGAGAAAGCACTATATGCTTGATTAGCTGGTTTTATACAGCTTTTTGTTCAGTGCACAGTATGCTTTTTAGCTCAACCTCATTGCTACTGAAAACTTAATTCCATTCTATTTGGTACTAAAAAAACAAAAAAAAAAAAACCCAAACTACACTACACACCAGACCTTTAAAAATTTCTCCCCCAATGGGCACTGCAAACAAAAAATAAATGCAGATAAAACTGAATGCATGCATGTACAGGTGCTGGTCATAAAATTAGAATATCATGACAAAGTTGATTTCAGTAAATCCATTCAAAAAGTGAAACTTGTATATTAGATTCATTCATTACACAGACTGATGCATTTCAAAAGGTTTATTTTTTAATTTTGATTATAACTGACAACTAATGAAAGTCCCAAATTTAGTATCTCGGAAAATTAGAATATTGTGAAAAGGTTCAATATTGAAGACACCCGGTGCCACTCTAATCAGCTATTTAACTCAAAACACCTGCAAAAGCCTTTAAATGGTCTGTCTAGTTCTGTAGGCTACACAATCATGGGGAAGACTGCTGACTTAACAGTTGTGCAAGGTGTCAATGGTTATATTTTGGACAAGACACAAAAGGTCATTGCTAAAGAGGCTGGCTGTTCAGAGCTCTGTGTCCAAGCACATTAGAGAGGCGAAGGGAAGGACAAGATGTGGTAGGGAAAAAAAAAAAAAAAAAAAAAACCACACGTACAAGCAATAGGGATAACTGCACCCTGGAGAGGATTGTGAAACAAAACCCATTCAAAAATGTGGGGGGAGACTGACAAAGAGTGGACTGCAGCTGGGAGTCAGTGCTTCAAGAACCACCACACACAGACATATGCAAGACATGGGTTTCAGCTGTCACATTCCTTGTGTCAAGCCACTCTTGAACAAGAGACAGCGCCAGTAGCGTCTTGCCTGGGCTAAAGAAAGGACTGGACTGCTGCCGAGTGGTCCAAAGTTATGTTCTCTGATGAAAGTAAATCTTGCATTTCCTTTGGAAATCAAGGTCCGAGTCTGGAGGGAGAGGAGGCACAGAATCCACATTGCTCAAGGTCCAGTAAAGTTTCCACAGTCAGTGATGTTTTGGGGTGCCATGTCATCTGCTGGTGTTGGTCCATTGTGTTTTTAGGTCCAAGGTCAACGCAGCCGTCTACCAGGATTTTTAGAGCACTTCATGCTTCCTGCTGCTGATGAACTTTATGGAGATGCAGATTTCATTTTCCAACAGGATCTGGCACCTGCACACAGTGCCAAAGCTACCAGTACCTGGTTTAAGGACCATGGTATCCCTGTTCTTGATTGGCCAGCAAACTCACCTGACTAACCCCATATTGTGAAGAGGAAGATGCAATACGCCAGACCCAACAATTCAGAAGAGCTGAAGGCCACTATCAGAGCAACATGGGCTCTCATAACACCTGAGCAGTGCCACAGACTGATCGACTCCATGCCACGCCGCATTGCTGCAGTAATCCAGGCCAAAGGAGCCCCAACTAAATATTGAGTACCGTACATGCTCATACTTTTCATGTTCATACCTTTCAGTTGGCCAACATTTCTAAAAATGTTTCGCATTGGTTTTAATTGATATTCTAATTTTCCGAGATACTGAATTTGGGACTCAGTCAGTTATAATCAAAATTAAGAAACATGAAATACAGTCTGTGTAATGAATGAATCTAATACAAGTTTCACTTTTTGAATGGAATTACTGAAATAAATCAACTGTCATGATATTCTAAATTTTATGACCAGCACCTGTATGGTAGGGGATTCCCAAAACGTTGCCTAAAATCTAGTTCCCACTTTAAAAAGTTACAACACTTGAGCATAAATGTTTTTTTAGCTGAAAATTCCAATTATAAAAACACTAGCTGTCAATAAGCACACAGCACATGTGTAAGAGAATTAATGTTCCAATGAACACAGAAGGAAAACCAACCTCTGTTGTAAGAGTTAAAGTTGTCATTTTGCTCAAGACTTTCACAAGTCTTACTTTCCTTTAAGCATGCCAACATTACATAGGTAGACAGTAAAAGATTCATTAAAACCCATGCCACCTAAAGTGGTCAGATTTCAGTTGCCTTGACTTGCAAGAAACTCCCTTTGAACCAAAAAAAAAAAAAAAAAAAGTCTCCCAATCTTAATCTATAGCCAATTTGAAGGTACCACAGCCACCTTAATTAGGCTAGAAAGACTTTCACTTTAGCAGTGGAGCTGCCCAACTCCTCAATGCTTTGGAACCACCACCTTTATACAAGAGCAACAGTACACTAAACTTACCCAGACCTCTCCTTGAAATTGCTTATCAGATTTTGCTTCTGGACTGGATCACTGACCCAGTACTTGTATGGAATGTAGTAAGTAGACTTCACGCGACACTGAGGACAGGACCTAGTGAGGCACATTTAAAAAAAATGCATTTTGAAAAATTCACAGCAGATCAGGAAATTTTACAGGAGAGAAAAAAAAAAGCTTTACTTTATGACTTCAGCCTGGAAGTCCTTGGTCTTTCTCCATGTGACAATACAGCTCAGACAGAAGGCATGATTACAGTTGGGAAGAATGCCAAAGCAACGGTCATCAGGTGCAGGTTTTTCATAAACTTTATCCATACAAATGCCACAGGTCACATCTTTACTCCTCTCATAGGCTTCTGCTGCTGTCACACCTACATTCTGTGTTCTGCACTGGGACCCAGCAGAATCAACGTTTTCTCCCTAACGATTGGCATGTGTCAAAATTAAGAGTTTCACTGAAATAGTTAAACTCTAAAACAAAATTAGGTGCATGCACACACACCTTAGAAGCATGTAAGCCATTCAAATCTTCATTCTCCTCTGCGATGTTCCCAACAGGATTATAAGGCACATGGGCAGATGTGGATTTTGCCCGGGTGTGGCATTGGGAAGTTCCGTTCTGGACCTGCAGTGTTGACCGAGCACTCAGAATTTCCAGTTCTGAAAGGAAATAGAGACTGGAGTAGGATGAAGGGATTCATATCAAACAAACCATTTCCAAAATGAAATCTAATTTAAACATAAGGGCCTAAACATGCATGATAGGCATAGCCCAAAAGAAAATGAGCAATCCAATTAAATCCATTTATAAGAATGGACCAGGACAGAACAAATACCCACACTGCATTTTAGTATTACTTAACAGATCCTAGTGACACATCACTTAGACTATAAACATTTCATAACTATAACCACCATACTTGGCTGCTGTATCCTTGGGACAAACTCAGCCACTGTAGGTTCTTCATATTCTGTGCTTAAGCGCTCAAAGTTTCTCTGCAGGCTTGCAACAGCAGGTTCGGACACACGGCGACTCCCAGCATAGGCACCATGTACTTGCTGAATGGATGGCTCTGAGCCACGACGGGTCTCTGCTGCTTCTCCACTCAAAACAGGGTGGATAACAGGTGCAGACCGTCGTCTGCTATCCAGAAAACTTCCATCAGTTTGGAGGACATGTTCATATCTAAAAAGGTAGGACACAAAACTGAGTAAAAGACAAAGTACAATTGCCAACAGGAGCAAACTTGAATGCATGCCTGCATACATAGGATTATACAGAGTGCCTCACCTGCAGCGGTCACCAAACCAGCATCCCCCTCTCTGGAAATATCTGCAAACCTGAGAGGACTTCCATGCTGGAAGCTCATGAGAATGGCGACAGTTTTGACCAAATGGGCAAGACCCATTTAGAAAATGCCTAAAAAAAATAAAATTTAGGTCAAGTTTAAACAGGCACAATACATATATATAGAAAATTACAGAACCTAACTTCCTAAAAGCAGTTTAAACACAAAGTCGGTTTTAACAATGACTAAAGCAGCATTTCCCAACCTCGGTCCCGAGGACCCACTGTGGCTGCAGGTTTTTGTTCCAACCAGATTCCTAATCAGTGACAATACCTGATAAAACTGATCTCATTTAATTAGCTGGTATTTTTTATTCTACATTCAGAAAGGCACAGCAGGATTTTTTTATATTTATAAGACATTTAGAAATATTTCTCCATTTGCTATAGATTTAAGTGCTTAACACTGTTTTCATTATATAGGTTGTCCTTTCTGTGCAGTCACTGTTGTATCTTATTAATGACAATTCTAAAATGAGCAGAGCAGACATGCTGGCAAACACTGAATTAAAGGCTGCAACTACTTTAGCATCAGACCCACTAATTAGTAAATAATGGATTAAACAATTAGAACACCTAGAAAAGTAGAATGAAAATCAAGATGAAAATATTGTTAAAAGAAAAAACATTCCCATGTAACTGCTTGGTACATTAATTTTATGTATTTATCAAACTTGGTTCCCAATTTCTATGTTGTTCCCAAAACAGAACCTGGGTGGGGAGAATCACTTAATTAGCCCAGGAGTCCAATTAAAAACAGAAGCTGGCTGGAACAAAAACCTGCCGCCAGTGTGCCCCCAGGACCGAGGATGGGAAACATCACACCAACAGACACCTGACGGTGCTGAAGCAGCACCATTCCACAATACAATTGATACCGTTGTTACAGGTGCTCTTAGGCACCCCTTTATGCTGTGGCCTAACTAACCCAATGCTACTTTAAAGCTAACAGAACAAAAACCACCAATCATATGTTGCACCTTCACAATCGTTTCAGGCTGGAAGCATCAAATAACTTGCATTAAGCTCCCCTCAAAGCGCATGCGTGTAGCCTACACCTCATTTTGAACACCACGAGGCAAGAAACGTTGCGAAACCGTGACAGTTAAGATAAAAAGGTGGCCCACTTATGCAAAAAAAAAAAAAAAAAAAACACACACACCACACAAACCAACCCAGTCTTCGTGAATCGATTATGTGAATTCACAGCGATGCCGCGTTATTTGCTACGAACTACGACTTCCCTCCAAGTGCAGGGCTGGGGGAGGGGCAGGTGCCCTTGCCAAGAGTTTCTGCTAACTTCACTACGCTCGTAATGAATGCCATAGAAGGGGACAACAATTTACGATACTGTAGCACCTTTCCTACCTGCACGGAGGAAGGCGTGCTGCTCTGGTAGTAGCCGGAGCCCGACAGTTCGCGTACCGATGACCATAAGCGCCCCGCTCCATCGTGTTTACTAAAACAGTGAGCTATGGCCACAAAGCCCGACTTCCTGACCCAACTCTCCTGGCCCCGCCTTCGTCGTATACGACTGAAGCTCACTGGCGAAAAGTTTTAACGACGGGGCTTACAGGAGGAGACTTGCAAAACTAGCGCCTTTTTCAAAGGAAGTTGTCGAAAGGTTTTGGGTAAACTAAAAATCGGCCGTTTCACTTGAATGATGCTAGCCACAGAGGAGAGGAAACTGGTAGGAAGAAAAATGTAGCGTAACAGATTCTCCGCCTCTCTGTACAACTGCCATTCAGACCCACCACTAGGCGATTTCGCAGAGATTCCTTTTTAGTACAAAGACATGCAAGGTCAGATAAACGCATGCAGTCCAAAAATAATCCACTTCTAGCTCGGTCTATATACTCACGGGGCACTAGCAGGTCCATTTTTGTGGGGGCAGATTTAAAACTGGACATCAGGCATTGATACAGTTCTGTTGAATACAATCCGAATTTATTAGCTTGCGTTTGGATGTAAAGCACGTTGAAACGAGCCACAAACATGTCTTGTATAGAGCAAAAAAAAAAAAAAAACCCATTTAGTCTCTCATTCAAAGAATCAAATTGCAAGATTTTCTAAAGGCTTCCCACAGTATATAGAAGACCGACCTGTCTTTAATGCTTCAGTTTCCTCATCCCTCCAATGACCTTTACAGACAAGTTTTTCTGAAGCTCGGTATTTTACGGTATTGACATGGTTGTACACCAATGACAGGTATCACCATCTCAACTGATGTGTGCCATGTGCCGATATGTAAAGGGGTGCTAAATGTATTTTTTTATTTTAATTTCTCTTCATTATTCTGCTCTGCAAAAGCTACAGCACCGAACCCTTATGTGGTTACTTATTTTTGCTCTCTGCCAACACTTATTCTGGTGGGCATTTTTCTTCAAAGCTGGAGGGGGCTTCTCTGGCACAGGGACCTACCAAGTCAGTTTCAGTTTTACCAGCCTAAAGCCAGCCCTGTTCCCTCTATATACACAGGCACAACTGGATAGTTGGGAACTCTAAGCCGACCCACAGTGGAGGATGGGGATGAGTGTCCCCAACAAATTGGGCAAGTTCCTGCTCCCACCCCCCCCCCCAAAAAAAGCCAGAGTTAACAGTGGCTTATCACTGCTATGAGCTGTAA
>JANRMT010027041.1:84507600-84529307 GCA_026402145.1 Polypterus bichir lapradei
ATGAGCTGTAAAAGATAGCAAATGAATGTATGGAAGCAGAGATGAAAATTAGATTGTGCACTTCACTTCTAGGGAAAAAAAAAAAAAAGAAAAAAAAAAAGACTGATCTAATGCTCCAAATGTGGACCAGGGAGGAAAAAAAAAAAAAATAGAAAAGCCAAGTCAGGGTAAGAAATTTGGCAAACGTTTAGATAATTTGCAGAAAACCAGTGGGGTAAGCAATTAAGTAGGTCTATGGTTTCAGTAGTGGTATACTCACACTTAAAAATGACAGTTATGGAGGGGTGTTAGAGTGAAATTGTATGGCAAACTATGAGGTGGGGAGAATCTACAGACAATATTTTCAATTTAAAAATTTGGGGCTTTTACATATGCAAATTCACTATGTAACCAAACTTTAAGGGAATGCCAGTTTGCTAGCTGGTATTCAAATGTTTAACTACATGGGAGGTGCGTTTTTGATATAAATTAGTACAACATATGTAATCTTTAGTTTCAACTAGTTGCAATTTACTGCCGTGGGCTGGCGCCCTGCCCGGTGTTTGTTTCCTGCCTTGCGCCCTGTGTTGGCAGGGATTGGCTCCACCAGACCCCCTTGAACCTGTGTTCGGATTCAGCGGGTTGGAAAAATGGATGGATAGTTGCAAATTAAAACTAAGTCAGCTCCATTAAAAAAAAAAAAGTGTAATGAAGCGGTGGACGTATGCATGTAATATCTAAACAGGACAACCAGCGTTATATAACGGCCAAGGCACTAGACTTAATTACAATTTTGTTGCTCAGTTAGTTTCGTAAGCAACTTTTGCATTTTTAAACGTTTCATAATCTTGTGTCACCACAACCCAATTACTGTCCTGAAATTGGACAAAAACTAAAATTGATAATTGCATTCAAATTACTGTTTAACAGGGGTGTTTTAATACAATAGAACTCATTCCGACAGCACTGTGAAGAATGCTAGGGGACAGCACTGGTGTCGGTAGGTGCATTCATTGACGCACATTTAAACGGGACAGACCGATTTACAATTACAGGAGAGGATGGTCATTCGATTGTTAATTTTAAATGAATCCAAGGATTAAAAAAAGGGCAATTTATTGCCAATCTATAGTTTCACCATTTATTAACAATTTTAAAGAGGGCAACTGATAAAACATGACCTCGAGAAACCCCATACGTTCTATATAGATTTGAAATGTTAATGGACCTTAAGACTTTGAAATAAACTACGAAGTGACTCTGTAAAAGATTTGACTAAGGGAATCTATACATGAAATTACTTAGCTGATGGGTCAGCGTCATAAACACTAACGCCTGATAAAATATAGGGCAACACCAGGGGGCCTTAACGTACACCACTCTGAAGGTAAAATTAAACTAATACCCTTCGTTACACAGCAGGACAATTGCTCAGCAATGACTGTGCAAGTGAATGTAATATTAGATATTACTGGTCATAGTTTAAGAAAAAAAGTTAGAAATTTAAAGTAATAGTCCTCTGCAAGCGTTCGACGTTTTGCGTTGACTAGTTACTAACACGGCAAACACTGGGATAACAAAAAATGCGATAGGAGGAGTTGGAAGTACGCAGACACTCATGTTTTCAGAATTACACTGTTCGCAACGTAATTGTCAAATCAACATTAAGCTCCGAAAACTCAATGGTAGCAACACTAGTAAGACTGCCATTAGATGATACTACTTTAAAAACCTCTTTCTATGCAACGTAAGTGGCAGCCGCCTGTTTACAGCAGGTGGCAGCCGCACGCTATACAGGTGAGAAGCTTTATTATCGGTCCAAGGAAACAATGACGAAAAAGTTTCTATGCACTTGTCCCAACAACACAAAAGCACACTAAAAAAACAGAAACGGCGTGACGGCATATCGTATTTTGCTAGAGCAGTAGGAGCCAAAAACGTTACACTTCAGGTATAAATGGACAAAGCTTAATGCTGCGACAAAAAAACTACTTTGGCTAACGAGTCTTTTCTCAGATGCGAAAATGTTTGAAATTACGATGCCAACAGGAAAACAAAAAGCATCACTATAATACTTATTTCACAACACTACGCAATATTACTTTTTAAAAAGTCGCTTTACTGCAGTAAAATAAACGTTAGAGATGACAAGCCTTTCAGCCTTTGGCATCATGGATGTATACCAACTAGTGCAGGACTCACCGGCATAGGCGATCACTGACAGTCCCAGGAGCGTCTCCAGCTGCTGCCCTAGATTCCATTGCTGCCTTCCCTTTAGCCACTATCTGATCAAAGGCCGGTGAATGGAATTATATACGGCGTCCGGAAGCAACGTCACTTCCGGTGTGCTCCAGACATCCCATATACAGTATGAGGCGATTTTACATTTTATTTAATATGCTTTGAATATATCTTTCAGCTAAGCGTCAACACGACAACAATTATAATAATAAAAGTAAATGATGACGTTTACATTAAGTCAAAACCATTATATTTAAAGTACAATACAAATGTTAGCCGTTAGACGTATTATTTAATGTTCATGAAAACTGTTTCATTCCTATTGTAAACGATTTAAATAATCGACAGTATTAGAAAAACGCCCTACTTTGAATAATAAATGTACATATGATATAGTGACAACAAATGTTACATTGTACTGTTTTCAACATGCAAAAATGATGTATTTTTCATTAATTATAACATTTATTTCAATATGCTAGCTTATTTTGTTGAAAGAAGCATTTTATATAGGAGTAATTAAGGCAACGATCCAGTATTGTTTATTCTGCAAAGAAACAAACAATACACTAATCATTACATTTTCCTGAAATATTTGTATGTGTAATCCTCAGTATTACCTCTTCGATTTTGCTGGTGACTGTAAGTAAATCTACAGTTTTTTTCCTCAGGGTTAATGATCTATCTATCTATCTATCTATTTATCTATCTATCTATACATTTTATTACAATTATTAAGGTAAACTTACATTTCTGAATTTACAGTATTGAAGGAATAGTACTGGGATTTCAAGATTGACTTACTCATTACAGTATTTATACAAAAGCTGCATTCTTAAAATTGTAGCAGAAATGTTATTGTCAGAAATTAAATCTTCATGTTTTCCACTTTGCTTAATCCAGTACTGAATTGAGAGATGCTATTCCAGCATAATAAACAGGAATGAAGCTCAGGCAGATCACCAGTCCATCATAGGGCATATGCAAACTTTTACAAACAGCCACACTGGGTCCATCTTTAGATGCTGACAAAAACCTATTCAGACATAAAAAAACATGCACGCTGCACACAAACAGTATCTGAAAATTGCATTTTCTTCTTTTCAGATTTTTTTTTATTAAGCTTACTTAATAATAATGTATATCCATCCAACCATTACCCAACCCGTTATATCCTAACTACAGGGTCACGGGGGCCTGCTGGAGCCAATCCCAGCCAGCACAGGGCGCAAGGCAGGAAACAAACCCTGGGCAGGCGCCAGCCCAACGCAGGGCACACACTAGGGACAATTTAGAATCACCAATTTACCTAACCTGCATGTCTTTGGAAGGAAACCGGAGTACCCGGATGAAACCCACGCAGACACAGGGAGAACTCCATGCAGGGAGGAGCCGGGAAGCGAACCCGGGTCTCCTAACTGCAAGGCAGCAACGCTACCCACTGCCCTACCATGGCGCCATAATAATGTATATTTCAGTCAATTTCTATTCTTATTTAGTGACTGAATCTCTGGCATATTAATTATTATTATTATTATTATTATTATATGACATACATATTATTACATATATGCTATATGGTGAACAATTGTGCTTAAAAAATAGTAATCAAATAATTAATATTGTTTATAAAAATGAGCAGATGTCAAAATTACAATGTTAAAAGGAAAGTACACTAATTGTTGGATCAATATGTTTCTTCAGAATAGAAAAATCAGCTTTTTAGTCAAATTAATTTTTAATGTTTCCTTGAAGTATGGTTGGTGGGGTAGTGCTACCACTTCACAATCCTGCGTTCTGAGTTTGAATCCTACGCCTGGTGTTCTCCCCTTATCCCCCCATATACCCAAAGAGGCGTGTGTTAGATTTATTGGTGCCCTGTCCAGTGCTTTTTCCTGTCTTGCACCCAGTGCTGCTAGGATAGGCTCTAGCCCCCCTTCATCCTCAATTGGATTATACAGGCTTGGATGTTATTATATCTTGGAGGTAATTAAATCCACCAAGCAACCATTAACATGATCATTAATTAAAAATTGTCAGACAGAAATTAAAAATAATTGTATCCATTACATTTTAAAATATTTTGATTATTGGGGTTGGGGGTCCAAACCAAAGTAGTATGAGTGAGGTTAGCCAACCACTATGCATAGCAAAATATGACCTTGAAACAAGATATCCCTTGAATGCCATAAAAAATATTTGATTTTTTCAGATAAATAGTATGCTATATTCTTGATAATAGATTTTTTAAATAATCTGTAACTTTTTAAAAAGACTAAAGGTATCGTTTCAGCTCAGAAATGTAAAATTCTGTAGCACAAATAATTTTCCATTATGTCCACCAGCCTTTACCTTTAACCTTTTAGCCAATTAAAAGATTACATCAGAAGGTTGTATACTTTTAATATTCACTTTAATGACGATAGCAAACTGCCTTTTCTGTAACTGCCTATTGCACTGCATGATTAATCCTTTTCTGTTTTTGGGAACAACATAAGAAGAATTTTTTTGCAAGTCAATGTCCATAAATCAGGAGTACTCACTCCAATTACAACGAAATGTTTTGAGAAACAGGTCCTGGGAAATTCTAGATTAATATTTTATAAAGTTTATGCCACCTCCAGCTTGTGCATTGTCACAACCAGTCCACAAAGAATGCCATTTCCCTTGCCCATCATATCATCCTGGTACACCTGAACAGAAAAAAAAAACTGGTATGCCAGAGTTCTTTTAATAAACTACAGCTTAGCATTTAACACCATTACTCCACCAAGACCAATTAGCAAGCAACCAGACATTAGACTCAGTCATTTATTTTGCTGATAACACCACACTCAAAAGTCTGGTCATCAAAAATGATAGAATGACCTGCAGAAAAGGGAGGTGACAGTGGTGCCAGAACAACGATCTCTCCTTGAATGTAAGAAAGAGCAAGGAGCCGGTCATCAATTAAAGGAAGCAGTAGGTAGATCACACTGACATCTTCATCGGAGGGGAGACACAGTGAAGAGAGTGAGCAGCTTTAAATGTCATGGAGGAGACATTCACATCAGTACGTTCAGTGACATAAGGCTACTCAATAACCACTTATACTGACAACTGCATATTGTATCCATTGTCTTTTTGTCTGGTGTTGCTGGCATTGTGTTACTGTCAGTAGTCTGAGGGAGACATTCCATTAAGAATTTCAGTGTAGAATTTATTGAGACTGGATTTTTCTTAAGATCCAAAATCGTCTTCATAGAAGATCTTTTTGCAAAATAAAAACATATTAAATTGAATAGAAAGCTTAAGTACTTTATATCAAAACCTTTAAAATAATTAACAGATAATATAATAAAAATCATTCCTAATAATTAAATATAATACTAAATTGATCTTATCTATCTTAAAGGAATAGTTTGACTGCTTTGTTTTTGTTTTCTTAAGCAAATATTTCATCCCATACACAAGAACTTTATACAAAATAAAAAAAAAGTCTTATTAAATTGAATAGGAGGACCAGGAGAGAGGGAATTTTCAGGGCAATACCTCCCCCAGAACACAAGAGGGCAACCCCCCGGCTCATAGCGGTGCCACAGGTTTGGAGCTTAGAAGCTCAACCCTTCTGGGGCCTGTAGTCACCGCCAGGAGGCACCTGGACAGTTTCTGAGCCCTGGGTTTCAGCAGTTCCGCCACAACCCGGAAGTGCTGCCGGAAGAAGATCTGGGAGCACCTGGAGTGCTTCCTGTCTGTGTCAGATAGGGTGGCTGGTACGCCCCCTGGTGGTCCACACTATTAATTTGCAAAGGTGGACAATTAGTGAGTTGTTGGCAGAAATCAGTCCTCATTTCCACTGTCTTAATAGCAAAACTTTTACAAGAACACCTTTCCACAAAACGGCCCACCTTTCTTTGATAGGAAGACACATCATTATTGGAAATGAGACCCACTATGGCAGGGGTCCTCAATCATGATCCTGGGGGTCCGCAGTGGCTGCAGGTTTTTATTCCAACTAATTTCCTAATTAGAAAGCAGTCCATGCTCAAAATGAAACTTGGTAATGAACTATTTAGCTTGTTAATGCTTGTAATCATCCAAGAGCAATTTTAATTGCACTGTACAGTTTCCTTCTATGAGAACATCATCCATGTGTTTTGTGGACCAGAACGTATTTATAAACTAAATGGTCCTTCCAATTCCCCTCTCATTCATTTCTAAACATTTTTTATCACAGATACTTCATGGTAAGCACGTTAGCTGGAGAACTGCTGGTTAATTGGTTATCTGCATCTCATTATTAACTAATGTCTGATTAAGAAAACAGGCAGCAATTAAAACTTAAATCCAGCTGCTAAAATCTAAAATAGACAGGTAAGGGTTCTGAATGATAACAGGCAAGAGAACTAAAATTAAGCCCAAAAATGTATTGCTTTAGTAGTAAATAAAAGGGTTCTAATTAAGAAGTTGGTTAAAGTGAAAACCTGCAGCCATAGAAGAGCTCCAGGACTGTAATTGCAGATCTACAAAGTAACTAAAATTTGTCTTTGATGAATAAATGCACTAACATGGCATAGACCTAAACACCAACTTTCATTATCAGCAAGGACTGAGTTCTAATTAGGACACTGACTGGAATGAAAAACTGTAGCCACTGTGGCCCTCCAAGACCATGATTGAGGACCCCTGCACTATGGTTGTGTCTTCTGCAAACTTTAGGATTTCTACAGATTTGTCCATGGATATACAGGAGTAGTTTTTTTTTTTTATTGGCTAACTAAATAGATTACAAATGCAAGCTTTCGAGGCAGCTAAGGCCCCTTCATCAGACAAGGTGTAACAAAAACTTGCAATTATATTACAAAAGACTCCAGAGACTTCTGATCAAAAACAAAAAGAAAAAGCTACAAAGACTCAGAGAGAAAGCCGGACGCTTACCCACATCATCAATAAACATGGAGCACCAGACCTGTATTGTTAATTTATCTTCCTACACACCGAACGAAAATGAGATGTCAGTACTCTCACAGGGCCTCTCATTCTGTCTGGCTAAACCTACTGACAAAATCAAACTCTGCAGTGATATGGAAGAATTTTTCAGAAAGCTCAGACTTAAAGAATTCTTCCATAATAAGGAGGACAGTAATACAAAGGAAGCAAACATGAGTCGATACAATAATTCCACCAAGAAACCAACCCGAAAGAAACCCCACTCAGGAAAGATACATAGACAGCTTCCAACAGAGGGTCAAAACTGGGATCCTGGACAGAGAGCCTAACCAGGTATACAATATCAGTTTACAAGAAAAGCAAGCCATACATTCACTAAGGGAAAACACAGAGATCATTGTCAAACCAGCCGATAAAGGGGGTGCCTTAGTAATCATGAACACTTAAAGAGCCACAGAGGCAGCTTTCTAATACCACTTATTACTGCAAACTACAGGAGGACCCCACTGATGTTTACGTGAAAGAACTGAAGAGTTTTTGTTACACCTTGCCTGATGAAAGGGCCTCAGTTTCCTCAGAGGGCATAGTCTCACATACTGATTCCTACATGTAAAGAAACTCATAATTCACTGGCAGACACCATAGGGTACACTGAACTGGATTTGTTTACTCTGAAGCAACTCCAGACCAATGGTATTGAAGGCTGAGCAGAAATCCACAATCAAGACCCTCACATAGGTGTTAGGCAAGTCCAGGTACTGTAGAATATAGTAGAGGCATACATTAACTGCATTCTCCACTAAACTATTTGCTCTATATGTGAACTGAAGTGGATCAAGGAGAGGATCAATGATGGACTTTAGGTAGGGAAGCATGAGACGTTTGAATACTTTCATAACCACCAAGGTCAATGCAATTGGCATACAGTCATTAAGTTTAGAGATTTTATCCTTCTTGGGAACTGGAATAATAGTGGCTACCTTAGAGCAGTTTGGAACTTTGCCCAGCTGCAGGGAGGTGTTGAATATGTCAGTGTGGACAGGCACTAACTGGTCTCCACAATGTCTAAAAGTACCATGTGAGACTCCATCAGGGTCAGCTGCTTTCCTAATATTCTGTTTCCTGAAAAGTTTTTGTACTTCTTCTTATTTCACAGAAAGTATAGGGTGGAGTGGCGAGGAATGATTGGGTGGAGGGAGAGGTTGAAGAAGGTGAGTCGGACTTCCATAAAGGGGGGTTGGTGACACTGAAATGGTTGTGAGAGGGAGAGAGGGCGACTGTTGATATAGAAGGTAGAGGGTCAGAGTCCAAACAGGGGCTCATGTCTTTGTCCTACCAGCAATAAAACTCATTTAGCTGATTAGCCAAAATATAATTTAAGTTTTTTCAGAGAACTCCACACTACCTGACTCTTACTGCTAAAGTATTTTTCTAAATGATCTCTGTAAGTGGTTTTTACAGCTTTCAGAGCTTTATTAAACTGCCACCTTGCAGATTGATATTCATCCCTGTTCCCAGACCTGTATTCCTGGTCCTTGACAGCTCTGAGAACCCTCAGTGCCTTGATGAAGCATGGCTTGTCATTGTTGTATTTCACAATGGTCTTCTTAGGAAGACACATATCTTCATAGATGGAAATGTAAGAAGTTACAATATCCAGGGCCATCTTACCAGCATCACAGGCTTCTGGGCAAAGTTCTGTAGTGTGCTGGGCCCTCTGTTGTGATAGCAAAACAGAAACATGCCTCGGCATGAGAAACATCATCGTGGGCCACTATGCTCCTGGAGCTGCTGGCCATTGCCCATAGTGCTAATATGTTAAGACAGCCCTGGCAATATCAGAATATTCATCTATGCTGCTACACAAGCCTTCTATGGCTTTCCAATCTGTAGAGCCTAAACAGTCCCTCAGTCTTCCAAAGCCTCTGGAGTCCATGTGTGGCTAATAGTCCTGATGGGCTTTGAATGTTTCAGTTTCCATTTATAGCTGGAAACAAGCATAGTCATAGCATAGTGAGAATTGCCAAGAGGTGCATGGGAGAAATGGCCAAATGCCCCTTTAATGTTGGTGTAAAAGTAATCCAACGTTCTGCCCTTACATCTGGGGCAGCTGATCAGTTGGTGGTATCTGGGCAGATTGTCTTTCTTTTTACTATGGTTAAAATCCCCCATAATGAAAATGATATTACTGGGGAATTTATTTTCCAAATGATGAATGTTATCAGCTAGCAACTGTTGTGTCAATTGAGCATTCGCATCAGGAGAAATGTAAATACCATCCAGTATAACAGAATGAAATTCCCTGGATAGATAGAATGGCTTGGAATGAATGACAAGAGCTTCTAAACCAGCAGTTGTTTTTAAACATGCACCCGCCACCACCTCATGATTTTTTTTTTTTTAAACTTTATTAATCCTGAAGGAAATTACTTGGTATTTGCATACCCCTAGGGGTCAGAGCACAGGGTCAGCCATTGTACAGCACCCCTGGAGTAACTGAAGGTTAAGGGTCTTGCTCAAGGGCCCAGCAGGGTAGGATCTCTTTTGGCAGTGACGGGGATTCAAACCGGCAATCTTCGGGATACGAGTGCAGATCCTTAGCCTCAGAGCCACCACTCCACCCATAAAGTCCACTGTTACAGTCCGCTCTGAATAACTGATATCCTGTCATTTGAACAACGTTATCCAGAAGATCCGAATTAAGCCAACAAGGCACAAATACGCATAAAAATCTTTGTTATTCCTAATATTTCATTGACAAGTGAGCAAACATTTGAAAGGCAGATTGCTGGGAGTGAAGCATGAAAGCCTCTGTACCTCCTGGTGAAGTGTGATTGATGGGTGGCATTCCTGCAGGCAGATGTGGTAAATCTCCCTCATCACAAACAAGCAAAGGAAATAAATCTGATAGAACTTAAGTTCTCTAGATTCGAACACTCAGTTAACCCAGCACATTTTTTATGGCTACGCTTATGACATGATTTGTCTACTTACTCGTCCCAAAGCCTTTCCACTACTTTTGCAAGAAGACATCTTTTTGAGAAACACCTGTACTCTTGCACAAATTGAGGAAGAGCACTTTTTTGTATGGTCTTCAGATTTTACCTAAACACAAAGCTACCTTCTATATTTTGGAACAGATTTTTTTTCTTTGTGTCATTAAGGAAATGTCTCTGCTTTGGAATGAAGCTATCAATGCCATTTTCACCTGAACATATAATGAGAAGTCAAGCAAAATGACACCGTTTATTGGCTAACTGAACCGATTACAATGTGCAAGGTTTCGAGGCAACTGAGGCTCCTTATTCAGGCAGGTTGTAAAAAGAAGAAGGGGGCTGAAATGTTATAGAATAGTTTGGCACAAAGCCTACTGATGCTAATGTCCAAATTTTTTATTTGTATTTTCAGAATTCTTGTCTTGTTTGTGTGCACTCCTGAATTCAACGTTCTTTGAAAACACATTGTCCTGAATTTTATCTCTCATGAAAAACATATTAAATCATTGGTCCTTATGATCTACTGAGCTCATTTGTACCTTTCTGGCTGTTCTGGTTACGGGACACTTTGATCATGCAATACTGACAATGTCAGCTTGCTGTTAGGAGCTCTGGGCACATATTGATTTCACTTACAGTATAAGCTATATCTAAATAGTCCTAAAAAACACAAGAATTAAATATTAAGAGTCATATTTACAAAACTGTACATTTTTATATCCTCATTACAGGGTACAAGACGGGAACTGGCCCTAGATGGGGAGATGGGCTATTGTAAGGCATGGTCACGCACATGGCTGCACTGGGCATATCCCTGAGGGTGTGGGAAGAAAACTGGAACTAAACAGAGAAAAACCCATGTAGACACGGGTGGACATTTAAATTGGCTGAAGTGTACACCTGGGCACACAGTTTGAAAGTAGAGGCTGGACTGGTGTGGCAGTGCATATCACTGTTTTGCAATGCAACCCATTAGGGAAAACAATTCTGGGACAATGTATGATGAATATACCTAAATAAAACAACTAGGGGGGCAAACTCCCCTGGCGCCTTCGTTACCCAACCCCCAGTTGCCACCAGTCTGCTGCTCACGTTGTGAAGAGGGTGGCTGAATGCAACCCAATGAGATGCGGTCGCTCCTCCGAAACCCCCTCTTAAATTTTGATACAATGGGAAACAAATACAGTTTCTTTTTAACCTCCTCTTTGCTCGATCAGCTGCTGGATTGCTGCTGCTGCCATGCTGTGTGATCTGCATCTTCAAACATTTAAAAGCCTGTACAGCAGCTGTCCTACTCTTTGACTTTTATTTTTTGGCCCCGGGCGTGGTTAAGTGGGACTCTTGGTTAAGTCTCGTCTTGCGGGATGTGAGTTCCTGATATTTTTTAGTTTATAATTTAAAAATGGAATAAGAATCTGAAAATCTAATGACATCACATTAAAGTTTGATAAATTCTGAAAAGAATGATACCAAACATATATATGTAGGTTTTAAAATAAGCCTGATTTAAAGCATGACGAAAAACGTAACATAAAAACGTCACATAAAATCGTTGCACATTTAGGCTTAAGATTTTATATATAGAGAGTAGAGAATCCTGTTATATCCATGTGTTATTCCAAAAGGAAGTATTATAATTCGAAATTATGACCAATCTGTCTATCTAATTAAACATTAAGGTCTGTAAGTCCAGTCCCTCAATGCACTCTGACTGGTCAGTTTGGTTTTGGTGATGTGATGAAAGAAGAAGTGTGAGTGTTAGACACATGAGGAACAGTAAAAGCGTAGGATGCACCCTGAGAGTTGCATTTAAAGACGGGAAGTGTAAAAGCAGAGAGGAGCTGAGAAAGGCACCTGGAAAATAATGAGTCTAAGAAGCAAGCTTTACGATAACGTGCTCAAGAAAGAGATGATCAGACACACGCGAATACAAGGGAAAGGTGCTGAAAGTACACGTAGGGCAAGAGATAGCAAATATTTTAAAATGGTTCTATTACCTGTCCATGTCTAGTAAACTATAATTACTCAGTGCCTCACTTCAACATGTTTCATGTTTGAACTTCCTTAAGAAGTATAAACCAAGCAGAATATTCACAGGTCATTTTCAAACCATATCCTGTGTCAATGCCCCATTACTGTTTCCAAAATGAACATCTTATTAAGGTTTCTCCTGAACAAGGCAATTTTTTTTTTCCTAATATGCAGAAATAAATTTTATTAAACTGTGGGCTCCCTTAGCATTCATTATATCAATCTATTAAATATTATTCTGCAGAAGTGTTTCCCAAATTTGGTCCTGGGGACCTCATGTGGCTACAGGTTTTTGTTCCAACTAGATTAACAATCAGTGATAAGAACTGAAATCAATTTAATTAGCTGGTCTTTTTTTCTCTCCTCTTATTCCGCAGAAAAGTACAGCAGTACAGTTTTTACATTTATAAGACATTTAGTTTTATTCCTATTGTTGCTATAGTTTTAAATGCTTAACTCTCTGTTGTTGTTTTCCTATTATTCTGTCCCTTTTCTGTGTGAGTTACTCCTGTCATCGTATCCTGACAATGAGAATTAAAAACCAGCAGAGCAGACACTCGCGCAGACAGCACTGAATGATGAAAGGCTGCAACGACTTCAGTATCAGAGCCACTAATTGGTAAACAATGAGTTAAATACCCACAACTCCTTGGAAAGCTGAATGAAAATAATGTTCAAAACTACATAAGTCGTACTATAACTGTTAGTGCAGTTTAATAAACATTTACTAAATTTAGTTTTGTAATTTCTACACTGACCCCAAAACACAGAAACTGTAAATAAAATAACAGCTCATGTAAATTAGGCTAGGAGTCCAATTAAAAACAGACGTTGGAACAAAAACCTGTAGCCACAGTGGATCTCCAGGACCGAGACGGAGGGCTACTGCTATGGAGAATTTCTGTTGTTGTATTACGACAGTACAAAAATCTATCATTACAATAAATCTCAGTACATGACAAGATCAAATTGAGATGACTTCAGAGTAGTATTCAAAAGTCAATTTAAAGGATAAGAAAAGTAACCGTCCTCACAAAATGTAATTAAAAGGAGCAATGGACCATCGGGCCAGTCTGCCCGTCTACATCTGGAGTCAGTAAACACTTTCAGTCAAAAGGGCTCTTACACTCGAGAGTTGCTTTGATGTCCCATTGTTCTGTGGCATCTACTAGAAGAAAGTGACATAAACCCCTGATAGGTAAGGTATTTGAGGTCTGAAAATACAGCTTATTTAATGAAAATGAATTTATTTCTAGATATATGTATTAAAGTAGAAGAGCTCCAAAACAATCAAACACGTGTTCCTATAAACAAAAGGCAAAGATATTAGTCTTTGTATATAAAATCACAGAACACAGTCAATCACAGAAAGAGTTAAGATTCCTCAGTCTTAAACACTGGAAACTGAACCGTTACCCGAAGCCAAGAGCTAATTAGTAACAAAGAGCCCATTACATTATCACTCTTTCTCATGTTGATTGAAACACCAGGAGTTAAAGTTAAATAGAAATGTTGGCAGGAGCCCACCAGCCTTTTTCAAAATAACATGAATTCATTCCTGCCAGATTCTAAAGAAGCTCTATACAAACAAATTTGATTTGTTTTTCTAATTTTGGGTAATTTAATATATAATTTTCCTATTCAGTTATGGAGAGAGCATTAGAGTTCCTTCAGACAACACTCTAACAATGCAGCGTAGGAAATCACCGAGAGTTTAAGGCTAGAGAGACTAATCCTGTCTCCAATAACTACACACTGCTGTGACAGAAGCTGGCATGATTATAGTTTCATTGCTAAAGAAGCAAACAACCTCACCCAAAAAAGCTTTAGGACAGTCCCAAAAGGTATAGCCTTGCGAGGCAGGAATTATTTTGAAACAGCGTCTTTCAATAGCACTTGGTTTTCCAGATTACTTTCAGGCCCATCTGCCTGACCCCCAAAACTATTCTTTTTTTAATGTATTTTTTGTGAGACTCTAGTAATTTATAAATGAACAGGTAGTTAAAAAAAAAGTATTTATATACCAAAGAAATTAAAGATTTGTCAAATTCAAAAAAGCAGAGTTTCTCTAAAAAACTCTTTGCTGCTCCTTCTTTAACATGTGCTTGGTAGATTTCCTCCACAGGTCAAGAAGCACACTCAGACATTTATAATAATAATAAAAATAATAATAATAATTTATGCTGCTCCACAACTTTTGCAGTCTGGCCGTTGACATTAATGGGGTGGAGAAATGCAATTTCTTTCATTGATGTTTGTCACCATTATGTGTGTTTGCCACACTCAGCTATGCAATGCGCTGGAGCCCTGTCCAGGGACCGTTCCTGCCTTGTGCCTGATGCTTGTAGGGATATACAATAATAGTAATAATAATATATTTTATATATATAGTACCTTTCCCATGCTCAAGGTGTGAGGTTCCAGGTTACCAGCGATCCTGCTCAGGATAAGTGTTTTTGGAAAAATGGATGGCACTGTGGTTAAGAATGATCACATCATGCTGTTAAAGGCCAGGTCACATTCAATGACTTTTCCAGTTGTGGCCTTCGTTGACATAATCTGGAGACAGTTAGCGGTGCATTTCCATGACGTCAATTTTTTAATGCAACACGCCCAACGACTCACGCCAACTAGTCTGCAACTTGTTCTGACAAAGTCAACCAGGTTTCATTCTGTATTTAGTCATCAGTGCTAGCTCTGTCTGCATGAGTGCTGACAACCAATGAATGCTCATCTGGAAGTACAATACATATAATTCAGCAACAAGGAATAGTAAAAAAATGAGGCTTTGGATATTGCAAACAGAAGAGAGGCTCGTCTGTCTGATGTTTCATGTTTTAGTACTATGACAGAATGGAAAAAAGAAAGTAAGTCCAGGAATTACAGCCACATCTGCCATACCTGTTAAACCTTCATACAGCAATGGCTCCATCAAGCAGCACATTACTGGCTATCACAAAAAGGGGCAAGCATAAATGTGCTATAAGGAGTCACTAAATATGAAATGCTGAACAATTTCATAACTGACATGGTCCAGTAACAAGATCAGCAACTCTGGTTGGCATATCTGACATACCCAATGACTTGAAGATACATAGCATCAGCTTAATAAAGAAGGGGATGGCCTAAAGTAGCAGGAGACCGCGCTGTCAGCTAAGAGCAGAAGGTGAGGCTACAGTCACCAAAACTGGATGAGTGAAATTAGGAAAATGTCTGATAAATTTCAATTTCTGCTGCAACATTTTTAAGGTGGGGTAAAAATTTGGAGGAAACTTCATGAATGCATGGAAACATCCTGCCTTGTGTCAGGGGTACAGGTTGGTGGTGGTAGTGGGGAAAGTCTTCCTGACGGGCATTTTAGTACGGCCTAAGTATCACGTCAATGACACTGGATATGTAAGTGCTGTTGCTGATCATTTTCTGGCCACAGTCTAATCTTTATTCTATAAACTGAAGGAACTGCAGTAAGAAGTGAAATGTGAAAGCAAGCAGGCGAAGCTATGGAAGGCCGAGATGAATGAGAATGAATTGCGGATTGGCAACTTGGTTTGGCTATTATATGGTGGTATGAAGATGATGGTTGGCATTCCTAGTAAAAGCAATTATTGTTAAAAATGGCTGCAAATAATTCAATTTAAGGTTTGATACACAGAGGATTTTACTATGGAAAATATTCAGCAAAAGACAAGACCCAGGACTGGAGCTGGGAGTTAGACTTTCGTTGATCAAAATGGTGTCAAATGGTCCTTCAACAACTACACATAACAAGAGAAAAAAAAGCACTGGACCAGACAGAAAAAGTGGATGCTCCTTCAGTCCTGTGCACAACAGCTCTGCCAAATATTACACTTTATGTTTAAAATGTCTCTGGATTTACAAATTTCAGAAACAGGCCAATGTTATTCCAGTGGCTAAAACTGCATATCCAAAAGCCTTGAATGACTTCAGACTGGTGGTGTAAATGAAATCCTTTGAGATGCTGATTAGCAGAAAGCAGCTAAACAAACCCCAAAGCCTGTCTGGACCCTTACTAATTTACATACAGAGCAAAGAGGATACCACAGCAACACCCAATGGGAGATCACTATCGATTTGTCATTTGCCTAAAATTATAGTTCAGTTAGTTAACAGGCTAGGAGTCATTGTGACACCAAGGCTGTCTGCTTGGACTCTAACTTGATTGAGGGGGTTTTAACTAACAGTGCACAAAAGAGAGAGCATGGACGGCTGTTTCTCCTGATGAGCCCCTTCATCCACTGAATCTCCTCAAGGCTGCCGTCTGCCTCCTCTTCGCTTTATTTTGTATACAAATGAGTGCAGGAGTTCACACAAGGACAGGCATATCTTAAAATAGTGTGGGTGACTCTGTCTCAAGATAAGAGAGGGACAGTCATGGACGAATTGCTGCTGAGTTTGTTTAGTGGTGTGATTGTTCTTTGTTACAGCTAAGTATCTCTAAAATGAAGAATGTGGCTGTAGATTTTATATGTCCCCTCCTTTTCGTCTCTCAACAATAATAGAATGGAGGAGCAGCACAAATATCTAGGAGGAGACACTGATAACCGGCCTAGCTTTGATCTCAATTCAGAACAAATCTGTAAGAAGGGACAGGAATAGCTCTGCTTTTCAAGAGAAGTCCTTTGTTTTAAAGTGGACAAAACTGTTACAGCACTCTTAACTGAATTTCTAGCATTTACTGTCTTATTGACATTGTAAACATTAGCAGTAAAATGAATGACTTGTGGCAGTCTTCTCTCACTGCGGTTATCACAAATAAGCAAGAAAGTCTGCCAACTTGATTCTTTTAGCGCAAGAGTTCCCAAACTTTTTTCGGCCGCCGACCCCTTTACCAAAAACTTTTAAAACTGTCGACCCCCTAGTCATTTACTTTACTTACTCAAATTAATACATTTGTACAGTACTAAATATTAAATATTTCACTAGATATCAGATTTTAATCACTTGTAATTATGATTTAAAAAGATAAAATGGCTACGGAATATGGCATTATCTTGTGCAACATTTAATATCGAAACCTGCACTAATGAAAATTTAAGCAAAAAAATACGAGCAGAGTTTTTTTTTTTTTTTTTTTTTTACATTTTTGACATTTATGAAATAAATATGTAAATTCAAAATAAGTACAAATAGTCCAAGCTGTACTGCCTGCATTTCTTTTTTGGTTCAGTCATATTATTATCTGAAGAAATACAAACTGTTATTAACAAACAATTTCGACAGCCCCGTGATTAAAAAAACAAAAAAAAAAAACAATAAAGTATGTACTTACTTGAAACAGAAGATTTTTGTTCTTACTCGAATAAATAAACTGTGTCCTCCAATTTTCTTTTTCGTAGTACTGCTCCTCAATAAATAATTATATTCAAAGTTCATATCACAAATAAGTACGTCACATCAAACGAACCAATTTATAGTGTTTTATGAAAGCATGACCGTACAAGACTGATAGATTCTGCTAATATAGAATATCCGTCGTCTCGTCCCACCGCAAGCAAGAGTGGACATGCAACGGTTTTTCATGTCCGCACTTGCTTTGATACGTTCGATAAGACAATGCACAGATACTGTATGTTTGTGTTACATGTATTTTCATGCATTCTTACGTGTGACTCTTTTAATGACACATTTTACCTTTTTGTTCGCAAGTTTGGTATGTAATGTGTTTTTATCAAAAAAGTGTTTTTTTGAATTATTTTACTTCTTAATTAGGTACCTATTGGAATCATAGATATTTTGAAGTAACAAACAAATAGCAGTAGTAAGGGGGTCTATTTTTGCTGTCGTTGACCCCCCAATTTTTTTATTGAAACTATCGACCCCTAGAAAGTTCAAATCGACCCCAGGGGGTCGATATTGACCACTTTGGGAACCCTTGTTTTAGAGTGTAGCCATTCTCTGTTTCCTCAGTTATTTTCCATCTGGTTACAGATGGAGATTCCCAAAACTTAAAAGCAAAAGATTTAAGTACTTTTTTTACCAACATAACTAAGCATTTGGAGTTAGAATAATAATAATTCATTAGATACACTATACTGTATATAGTGCTTTTCTCACTGCTCAAAGCACTTTACATGGACAGTGCGGAACCTCTTCAACCACGACCAATGGGTCGCACCCATCTGGATGAAGCGACGGCAGCCATTTTTGCATCAGTATGCTCACCACACATTAGCTATTAGGTGGTGAAGTGGTGAGAGAGAAAGCCATTTAGAGACAGGGGAGGATTAGGGGGGCAGAATGGATGAGGCCTTAATGGGCAATTTAGCCAGGACATTGGGGTAAACCTGACTGTTTTTGAAAGATGGCCCGGGAACTTTTATGACCACAGAGAGTCGACACATCTTATCTGAAGGATGGTGCCACATCTGTCCCCATTACTGCATTGGGGCATTGGGATCCCCACATAGACAACAAGGTATGCAGTCTCTGCTGGCCTCACCAACACCTGTTCCAGCATCCACTCTAGTTAGTAGTTGTAGGGATTCCATTTAAATCGAAAATATTATTTTGTACTGTTAGTTACTTATTCATATTTGTATTTGTAGAAGTTCTATGAGTGTCTGTACTGACTGTAAACAATGATTGCAGTCTGCTGTATCTTGGCTCATTTTCCTCTGTCTGTGTAGCAATGTCTCATGTTTGTACTTTCCTGCTGTAAATAATATCTCTATGGGATAATAAAGTCTACCTAGCCTGACCTAAATGGACACTTCCAGCATGGGAATTTAACACGTTACAAAGTACTTAGCATCTCAAGTTGGGTTCCAAACTCCTGCTCAGTCTGCAGATCTCTGTCCAAGAGTGTGCCTTTGGGATGAGAGGGAATGGGAGGTCTGCAGATTCAAAGATCCTTTTAACAGGGTATGCAACATGGAAGCTACCTCAAAAATAGAAGTCTTAGGACTCGGGGACATCAGTGGCAATCAGAAGGTGTCCTAACCCGGTGTTCCTGGAGAAAAAGCAGAGTGGCCTTGACCATGGAAGTGACACCAGAATTGTTTGGGTGCTGCCATACAGACAATTCTATAACACCAAGAGTCAGGAGGTGAGCTGGGGCAGACATGACCTAAAGATGTAGCTAGGCCCAGAATGATGGCAGTTGAGTTGTTTTTTGTTGTACTTGTTTGCACTTACTGCCTTATATTCTCCACATGTTTATTGATACTGAGTGGCTCCCTCAGGGTTAATCTGTGTGGATGGCTGCCAGACGTGCCTCTCCTACGGCCGCACATTTACAGAAGAGGCTTGTCTTAAAACAAATACTACAGTACACTGTAACATCAGCAAAGCTGCAAATGTTGCAAAGCATGTTTTCTATGTTAAAATCCAAAAAACATATCACAAAGAATTTAAATTCCAGAACATTTGACACCGAGTCCTACAATAGACAGATGTCCTCTCCTCAGTTATTTATTTATTGGATTAAGTGGTTTGAGAATGACAGATTGACAGACTGATGGAGCCTAATGTTGGGTTGAATTCTTTATCTCCAAAACTCTAGATATTAAATTTGACTTTAAATATCAAAGTTGGGAGAAACAAAATTAGAAATAAAACACATGTACAGCCCTTTGTGGAGCTGACCCGGACACAGACAGGCGGACATGTTGTTCTTTACCACACGTTTTATTTACAATAATATTTACACTTAATGGTCACTAAGACCCAGTCCAAAACCCCAACACACAGTCCTGGCCACACAAATGCCTCTTCTCGGGCCGCCTCCACACCTCTCTCGTGCCTTGTCCTGCTTCCACCCGACTCCAGCCCTGAATGAAGGGAGACGGTCCCTTTTATTCTCTCCCGGATGAGCTCCAGGTGGCGGAAGTGCCGGTTGTTCTCCAGGCAGCTCTCCGGGTGTCCTTCCAAATCTTCCCCCCAGCACTTCCTGGTGTGGCGGAATTGCTGAGGTCACAAGTCCCCAAGGCATTGGGGCGCCTCCTGGCGGTGACCACGGGCCCCTACAGGGTGGGGCTTCCATGCCCTGAACCCTTGGCCCCCAAAGCAACCAGGAGGCGGCCCCCACGTGATCCCAGATGGGCACACGCCCACTTCCGGTCCTTCAAGGCGTCCCGGCCGGGTCGTGGCCCCTGGCATCCTCGACACTGCCCCACAGCCAGTGAAGACCACTCGGGAGGAGCGGCCCATCCCGTGAGGGCAGCATACCCCCGAAGCGGGTCCTGTGGAGAGTCCTTCCCGCAGACGGCCCGTCTCCTGAGGGTAGGGTCCCAACGAAGTTGGTCCTACTGCCAGTCCGGGGTCTGGTCCTGAAACAGACAGAAAGAGAGGGGCAGAACCGCTGCCTAGACACCCTTCCCCGGCGTCTCTTCGTGCCACGCACTGGCAGCGTTCCCCCCTCTCCGCGGGTCCCATGTCCCTCCTGGTGTTGGAACCGCCTGCAGTCTTTTCCTCTCCACCGGCCTCAGGGATTCCCTTTGCCACGGGCCCCTACAGGGTTGGGCTTCCAAGCCCTCTACCCGTGGCCCCCAATATAACCAGGGCGGCTGCCCCCTCGCAGTCTGGAGGAGGTACAAGCTCTCCTCCAGTCGTCCTGGGCGTCCCGGCTAGGCTCCACCCCCAGCCGGATGCCACACCCTTATACATTTTAAACAGTCTGGGATTATTATTAAAATCTGCAACATCATTAGACGTATATAAATGAAAGACCTGTGTGTGTGTGTGTGTGTGTGTGTGTGTGTGGAGCATTTTCTGTTGGTTCACTCAGGGAGCTTTGGACAATTAGTTGGGTGATTGTCTGCCTCGAAAACCTGCATATTGTAAACTACTCAGCCAATGAAAGGTTTCATTTTTCTCCTCTTTGCAGGTAAATAAATGGCAAATGCCCTGTAAGAAAGATAGATAGATAGATAGATAGATAGTGTGATGGAGGGCCAGCTTCATATTCTGGCCCTCACCCCCAGGCCGCCAGGAGGAGCTCTCCCGACAGCGTGGATAGGCCCCGAATTCCAGCAGGGCCTCATGGACTATGTAGTTTTTATGCACAGCCCTGCTGGATACCTTGGGGACCACTGGGAGTCGCTGTCGGGAGGCCAGTGGACTCATTTATGCCCTATGACCCGGAAGTTCGTCACATGAATAGCGACGGGCTTCTGGGGTGAAGAAAAATACTATTTACCCTGATCCAGAAGGAATAAGGACTTGTGGACTGTTGGGCAGGAACACTTCCGGGTCAGGGAGTATAAAAGGACTGTGGGAGCTCCCAGACGGCGAGCTGAGCTGGGTGGTAGGAGGGCAACGCGTCTGGGAGCTGGAGGATTGGTTATTGTTATTAGTATTGTATTTGATTTATGAATATAGTGGAGGAGAGGGTGCTTGGTACACTTTATTATAA
The DNA here is from genome assembly GCA_026402145.1 of Polypterus bichir lapradei. Lineage (NCBI taxonomy): Eukaryota > Metazoa > Chordata > Cladistia > Polypteriformes > Polypteridae > Polypterus > Polypterus bichir. Next base: position 84,529,150 of record JANRMT010027041.1, read on the forward strand.
TAATAAATTAAATAATTTTAGCACTTTTACCTGGTGTCTGGCGTGGTACCTGAGGGTTCAAGGGAGCGATAGCGCCCCCTACTGTCACAATAGATAGATAGATAGATAGATAGATAGATAGATAGATAGATAGATAGATAGATAGATAGATAGATAGA
>JANRMT010027041.1:84529317-84540973 GCA_026402145.1 Polypterus bichir lapradei
AGATAGATAGATAGATAGATAGATAGATAGATAGATAGATAGATAGAATCAGAGAGGGATTATGCATTCTGATGGGTGTAGGAAAGTAAAAAAGCCCCAGCATTACCTGTTAGCACTCCTTGGTAGTATCAGCCAATGACTGAAGGTGCTCCAGGACAACGCCTCATGGCCAAGATGGTCAGCTTCAGTCATGATGGCCTCTAATTTTGCTATTAACTCCTCTACTGGCAATACCTCCCTTTGGTCCAGGGTCAATCTATAATGTGGCTGCCCTTTATGATCTGGGATTCCCTGAGCTGGCATTTCTTCCCCTTGCAGTACTCGATATTGGTCAGTATACAATGGGCACCATGGAATGGTAGATCACCTCCAGTTGTTTATTTTGCACATTAAAGGACAAAGGGCCTCTTCACAAAGAAGAGCTTGCCAACTGTTTTTGTACAGCATGTCTGTATTGTCCACATTGTCTTGCGGCAAGTCCACCACGAGTTCCTTTGTCTTAGGAACATTCAGTTGCAGATGACCCTGCACCACATGACAAAGTCCTCCATCATCGTTTAATGCCACTCTTAATTGTTGTTGATGTCGCCTAATAATGGAGATGCCACCTGAGAATTTTTGTAATATTGGAGCTGTACTTAAGCTCGGTGCAAAGAGAACAGGAGAATGGACACTCCCTGTGGTATCCCTGTGTTGTTGACCACCGTCTCTGACACACAGTCCTGAAAACTCATCAACAGTTTTATGTTAGTCCATGATCGGAGACATTGTGGGACATTACTAAGCATTTCTTTGGGCTTATTAGCAACCGAAGAGGTTGAATAATGTTTAAGGCAGTGAAGAAATTAAAAATTGCGGCGTCCTGATCGGAGGAGGCTTTTGAGCCAAGGACACCAGATCCTGGAGGCAGCAGCACTAAGCATGGCTCCAACTGTGCCATTTGAATTCAATAGCTTAAAACCTTAAACATTTTATTCTGTTTTATCAGGTCTTTATGAACAGCCTAGAGGTGGCATCAAAGGCCCCCTTGGTGAGCCAAATGTTGCTTATCGAGTCTGGGTGAGCTGATGTTAAGGAGTCAGTGTAGACTCGGTACAGGTACCTCATTTATATTTGAATTGAGAATGGTGTTGGCCATTTTCAAACATTTGTTGGGATTACTAATTAATAATGAGGTGATAGTTGAGGGCTCCTGTGAGTCTGCCAGTCCTGTCTACATTTGTTTTATTCCTTACATTACTTGATGTCTTGTGGCGTGTGCTGCTCGATTGGGTGTATATGGTGCGACCCAAAAGTTTTTAGATGACTTGTTTTAAAAGAGAATTGTGATTCACAACTAGCGGCTGAAACTATGTAGTACTATGCTTCATGTACCGTCATACCACTCTCCAAAGGATTGCTGATTGTTTGAATACTGGTAAGGAGACAGTTCACTGGATTGTAACTGAAGACTTAGGAAAAAGAAAGATCTGCACAAGATTTGTTCCTCACGCCGTGACCACAGAGCAGAAAAAAGAACACGTTGTTTACTCCCAGGATCTTCTATTAATGGGACAAGATGAACGTTTTTGTGAAAATATCATTACCGGTGATGAAACATCCGGCCACCAAACGACAGGCATTTTCAAACAGTGGCAGAAATTCAGTGTGCAATGACAAGGGAGCTTAACATCATTTCAAAAATTGCTTTCCTGGAGGGCATGAAGAAGCTGAAGGAATGTGCAAACAAGTGTATTGATCAAGGAGAAATGTATTTTGAAGAATAAAAACACATTATATTAATATAAGAAGTTATCTGTGTTTTAGAACAGCTGTCTAAAAACTTTTGACTCGCCTTGTATTTGATGATTTTTATAAACAAGGTAAGAAGTCAGGACCAAATATTGATTACTTTATAGGCCTGAAACCTAAGGGGTGCATCTCTGCCATTTGCAGATTATATTGAACTTTTGGACCAGACAGACAGATGATGATGATGATGATGATGATTGTAATCTATGGTGCTCACTGGACAGCGATATGTGTGGTATGAGAAGGAGCAGCTCCAAATCTGAGATCACAGCCCTCTACTAAACAGCATGGCTTGTCCACTGCAGGGAACACACAAGCAGCTGCCACCAGTGGAGGCATTCAAGTACCTCAAAGTTTTGTCCATGAGGTCGACTGATAAACTGGTGCAGCAGCAGAAGTTTTACAAGGGTTGAACCAGACTAGCCGGGCAAAAAGGGGTTTACGTTCTAACATAAGTCTATGATTTACATCTCATTTTACATTCCCATCATCCTGAGCTCTTGTTGGCAACTGAAAGTCCCAGGCTGCACTTACAAGTGGCCAAAATGAGGTTCCTGCACAGTTTGCTGGGCTTATTCTCCATGATAAGAGGACAGGCTAAGCAATATCGAAGGACCTGGGAGAAGAACCATTGCTTCCCACAGGCAAGAGGAACCAGCTGAAGAGGCTTGGCCATATATTTAGATTGCCCCCATGTAATCCCCATAGGAGCTTAATGACAAAAGTGTCTATCTAAATATTAACTAATAACGATTAAAATAAAGCAATTTTTATCATTTGTAATAGGTAACATAGGTTGGCTGGCATCCCCACTGGGATGGATGGTTTCTTACCTGGCCAGGACACCCTTTTAATAGAAGGATGGGCGTAATAATGGATGGCTAGGGGGAGACCGCTTCACAAGTACACTGGGTGGTGACGTCCCTCCCAGTCCAAGCGGTATACATGCCATTTGGATACCTATAGGGCTACACGGGAGTGGTGCTGCTAGGTGCTGCTAGAGGAAGCTGCTCCTATCATGGGGAGACTCTGCCTGACCCGGAAGTACTTCCTATATGCAATGTGACAGTGCCAGAATTACTCCCCGCTTCACCTGGGGAGTCAGAGTCGAGAGAGTAGTCAGATGAAGCTCACCCGGGTGAGCTGGAGAAGAAGAGAGTCAGATTGCAGAAGCTGTGCAGTGCATTAAGGTATTATTGGCAATAATTCCTTTTATTTGATTCTGAGACTGTCTGTGCTGTTGTGTCTGGAGCTTGGGGTGCTACAACGTCACGTAGTGCTTCACACATTCTAAAGCAAAAAAATACCAGATAATATTGACAAAAGTTCTAGCTACAGTAGCTTCTGCTTCTAAACCACATCAAGGTTTCAATTATGAACTATGGAGTGATGGCTCTGAGGCTAGGGATCTGCACTGGCAATCGGGAGGTTGCCGGTTCGAATCCTGTAAATGCCAACAGGGACTCTGCTCTGTTGGGCCCTTGAGCAAGGCCCTTAACCTGAGCGCTTTGAGTAGTGAGAAAAGCGCTATATAAATGCAAAGAATTATTATTATTATGTAAATGATAGCGAGCTCAGCAATATGGCAGCAAGTTAGGGATGAACACCCCTACATCTATCGTTACCTCAAACACCTAAAATTAGAATTGAGTGCAAATGATTAGAACATCATTCGAGAGGATCTTATCTGAGCCCATCTTATTTAAACCTCAGACATTTAGTTTTGTTTGGCTGCTCTTTGCTTTAAATGTCTGTTCTCATCATGCCCATGTTGAAAGATCAGTCCGACCTTCAGAAAGAAGGCTATAGAAGCCTACAAGTCTGGGAAGGGATTTAATAAGATCACCAAACAACTGGAAATCAACCATTCCACTGTCTGAAAGGTCATCTAAAAGCGGAGAAGATTTCAAACAACAGCATATTAGGCTCAATAGCAGAAAGCAGAAGCTGACAGAAGTTACTAAGAAGCCCAGAATTTCTTCACAGAATCCTAAGGTAGTTCCTGCCACTGTTGATGTCAAAGTGCATGAGTCTACCATTAGAAAGAGACTGCACAAATTCGATCTATCTACACGGCTGGTGTGCCAGGAAGAACATCAGAGAGTGACCAAGGTTTGGATCTGAATCCCACTTGAGATGTTGTTTGGATTTTTTGATAGATAGATACTTTATTAATCCCAAGGGGAAATTCACATACTCCAGCAGCAGCATACATAAAGAACAATATTAAATTAAAGAGTGATAAAAATGCAGGTATAACAGACAATAACTTTGTATGATTTTAACGTTTACCCCCCCAGGTGGAATTGAAGAGTCGCATAGTGTAGGGGAGGAATGATCTCCTCAGTCTGTCAGTGGAGCAGGACAGTGACAGCAGTCTGTCGCTGAAGCTGCTCCTCTGTCTGGAGATGATCCTGTTCAGTGGATGCAGTGGATTCTCCATGATTGACAGGAGCTTGCTCAGCGCCCGTCGCTCTGCTACGGATGTCAAACTGTCCAGCTCCGTGCCTACAACAGAGCCTGCCTTCCTCACCAGTTTGTCCAGGCGTGAGGCGTCCCTCTTCTTTATGCTGCCTCCCCAGCACACCACTGCATAGAAGAGGGCACTCGCCACAACTGTCTGATAGAACATCTGCAGCTTATTGCAGATGTTGAAAGATGCCAGCCTTCTAAGGAAGTATAGTCTGCTCTGACCTTTCTTACATAGAGCATCAATATTGGCAGTCCAGTCCAATTTGTCATCCAGCTGCACTCCCAGATATTTATAGGTCTGCACCCTCTGCACACAGTCACCTCTGATGATCACAGGGTCCATGAGGGGCCTGGGCCTCCTAAAATCCACCACCAGCTCCTTGGTTTTGCTGGTGTTCAGGTGTAAGTGGTTTGAGTCGCACCATTTAACAAAGTCTTTGATTAGCTTCCTATACTCCTCCTCCTTCCCACTCCTGATGCAGCCCATGACGCAGCAGTGTTGTCAGCGAACTTATGCACGTGGCAGGACTCCGAATCATATTGGAAGTCTGATGTATATAGGCTGAACAGGACCGGAGAAAGTACAGTCCCCTGCGGCGCCCCTGTATTGCTGAGCACAATATCAGACCTGCAGTTCCCAAGACGCACATATTGAGGTCTGTCTGCAAGATAGTCCACAATCCATGCCACCAGGTGTGAGTCTACTCCCAGCTCAGTCAGCTTGTCTCTAAGGAGCAGAGGTTGGATGGTGTTGAAGGCGCTAGAGAAGTCCAAAAACATAATTCTTACAGCACCACTGCCTCTGTCCAAGTGGGAGAGGGATCGGTGTAGGATATAGATGATGGCATCCTCCGCTCCCACCTTCTCCTGGTACGCGAACTGCAGAGTGTCGAGGGCATGGCGGACCTGTGGCCTCAGGTGGTGAAGCAGCAGCCGCTCCATGGTCTTCATCAAATGTGACGTCAGAGCAACAGGCCGGAAGTCATTCAGCTCACTAGGACATGATACCTTTGGGACTGGGGTGATACAAGATGTTTTCCAAAGCCTCGGGACTCTCCCCTGTTCCAGGCTCAGGTTGAAGATGCGCAGTAGAGGACTCCTCAGTTCCAACGCACAAGCCTTCAGCAGTCATGGCGATACACCATCTGGACCCGCTGCTTTGCGCTGCTGTAATTGTGGGTGGGGATGTCTCTCCTATTCTGGTATCAGCAGAAGGATGGGTGGAGGGTGCGGTACTCTGAGGTGAGAGTGGGTTAGGGTGGTCAAACCTGTTAAAGAAGTTGTTCATTTGGTTTGCTCTCTCCATGTCTCTCTCAATGGTGAAGCATCCTGCTTCGAGCTGCAGCCAGTGATGATCTTCATCCCATCCCACACTTCCTTCATGCTGTTATTTTGCAACTTCTGCTCCAGCTTTCTCCTGTACTGCTCTTTTGCTGCCCTGAGCTGGATTTGGAGTTCCTTCTGCATGCGCTTGAGCTCATGCTGATCACCGCCTTTAAAAGCCCTTTTCTTCTGGTTCAAAAGGCCATTGATGTCACTTGTAATCCATGGCTTGTTGTTAGCATAGCAGTGTACTGTTCTTACTGGAACTACAATGTCCATACAGAAGTTGATGTAATCAGTTGTGAAGTCAACACTCTCTTCAGTATTCTCACTATGTGACCCCTGCAGGATATCCCAGTCTGTAGTTCCAAAGCAGTCTCTCAGAGCCTGCTCTGCCTCAGGGGACCACTTCCTGAATGAGCGTGTGGTTGTAGGTAGCGCCCTCACTCTTGGTTTGTATTGAGGCTGTAGCAGAACCAGGTTATGATCTGCTTTCCCAAGCGCAGGCAGCGGGATGGCGCTGTATGCGTCTTTAACGTTTGCATACAGTAGGTCGATACAATCCAAATACCTCATCGTATTGTTCGCATATGGTGTTACAATCCAAATACTGGGAGAAGGCAGGTAATGTTTTGTCCAGCGTCACATGGTTAAAGTCTCCAGAGATTAGCACAAGTGCCTCAGGGTGCTGCGTTTGTAATTTAGCGACTGCGGAATGGATGATGTCACTCGCTATCTCCGTGTTCGCTTGAGGGGGGATGGAAACAATAACAACAATCACGTGTCCAAACTCTCTGGGCAAGTAATAGGGACGCAGACTTACGGCCAACAGTTCGATGTCCCTGCAGCAATTGGAGATTTTAACGTTTACATGTCCTGAGTTGCACCACTTTGTATTGACATAGAGAGCGAGTCCTCGTCCTTTCTTCTTCCCGCAGGTACTTGCGTCTCTGTCCGCTCTAACTGTGCTAAACCCGAGTAGCTCCACATTAGCATCTGGGATGGTAGTTGTTAGCCACGTTCCACTAAAACACAGCAAGCTGCTTTCTCTGTAGATCCTGACATTTTTCACCAGCGCGGCCAGTTTGTCAATCTTATTTGGTAGAGAGTTCACATTTCCCAGGATCACAGAGGGCACCAAAGGCTTGTATCGCCATTTTCTCACTAGCCGCTTAGCTTTTAGCTTAGCGCCGGCTCTGCTGCCCCGATACTGCCTTCTTACCTCGTCAGGTAAATAGGGAACCACACCGGCACAGGCCCTTGTTCTCAGCGCTTGAAGCTGACTACATGAATAGACGAGTCTCGGTGTGTAAAAATCCATGTCCAAGTAGTAAAAGTGCTTTATTCCATAAAATCAGCATCATGGATGGATGAATAAATACATACAGTTAAAATTACTCCATGAAAGGCACGAGCACAAGAGCCAAATAAAACAGTCAGAACAATTAACAAAATAAACAAAGAATCTTCTCATCCTCCCTACTGAACCACAGAGTTCTTGGGAGTTCTGATCTGATCAGACCCCCTGCACACGGCACACACAACCCCACCTAAGCACTTCTCTCCGGACCCCGCCTTCCTCCTCGCCAGATACTTAAAATTGCTCAGCAGTTCCGGACGTCTCCTCACTTCTGGATCTCACTTTTTATCCGTCTCTCACCTCTATGGTAACTCGCACAAGGCTCACTCCATCCTGTTCCGCTCTTGCTTCTCCCTCACACTCTTTCCTTCTTCATTTTATTTTTTCTTCTCCTCTTGCCTTACTTGCCCACATTCTTTTTAATCGCAGGCCGCCAACCGTAGATTAGGCCGTGCACTTGTCACGCTGCTAAATGGCAGTCACCTTGTTAAGGTGAGTGATCATGCATGTTGGTACCGATTAACCAGGTTCCTCCATAACAAAAACTAAAACATGAAATCTTCAAAAAAAACCTCCACCACAAACATCTAAAGGCACTGTCACATTTCAAGACATCACCAGTTTACAGACTTCATGGAGCGCTCAGCTGATCGGCAGAGTCGACGACTCGCCCCCACAAAAGGAAACTAAGTTGATTTTATCTTAAGTCATAGGGTGGGTTATGTATGTATGTGTGTGTGTGTGAGTGCTTAGCCAGACACATAATGTGCATAACGCAGCTAAAAGGAATAAGGAACACAGGTGTTGTGGACTTCGCAAACAGAGTAGAAGCTCATCTGTCTGATGTCTCATGCTTTACACACGATGACAGAATGGAAAAAAGAAAACATCTCGCATGATCTGAAAAGCACTTGTATAGCACCGGCTTTGTCAGACAACTCGGTATTGGCAGTCGGAAAACGAAGCAAGTTTGCAATATTTGTATGAAATGTGAAAATGCACTAGAAAGTCACCACAGGGTCATGTAGTTTGTCATGCCTTGAGATTCCTAGTCGTGTAATCTGACATCCTCGGGCAAAAAATTCAACGACTTCAGTTATCAAGTCTGATATCCCCTCCAACTAGAAGTCGGCGATCAAAATGACTGCTACAACGTTGAGAATAGCAGAGCTTCAATCCATCCGTCCATTTCCATCATCACAGATTCTGGGGTAGCTGTTAATCCTCTGCCGGAGTCCGATGGTAAATTTTCCACATTAGAAACAACAGACATAAAAATGAGGATACAAACATCAATGCATAATATGCAATGCATTTTAATAGTTTATTTTTTAATCAAAATATCTAAGAGAATCTTTGCAATTGTATGTATACACTTGTTTAACAACACTGCATATATACATTTCATATATAAAATCCATCTGAAACATCTACAAATAGTTTATTTGCTCTCGTGCTGTTTTATCCCATTGCTTGCTCCACTGCTCACTGGAAGATTGAAATGAAAACAACAACAGAAGTGGAGTGCCCATATAAAATATTACTTGAAAAATGTAGAGCGTACGTTAAATTGCATACCCAGGTTTACATACAGAGCGGAGTTGTTGGGTTGATCTTTTATAAAACGAAAGTTGTGACTGGATGGATGGACTGGAGATATAATGGAGAAGCACATCCAAGACTGTTCTATGTGGTGCAGTCAGGTAAGGCTGCAGACCACCACTGATGATGGACTAAAAGGGCTCCTGACCAAACTTTTCAGTCTTCACAGTAGTCAGTTTTTATGGTTAAGAATCTCAATTTTTTACAATTCAGTAATGGGACATCCCCTCATCCCAGAGCACAGAGACAGTCACATCTGTAAACCAGCAGGACTCCGAGTATGAGAAGCTACAGCGCAGTCCAGCCGTTCATTTTCAACAGTTTATAGCCCTTTCTAACAGCAGACCAGTGCAGCATGGCGCACGTGTGATCCCTCTGGGATATGCTAGCTGCAAACGTTTTTGTGATGTGGACGGTAACTGGAGGCTCTGGGGGGAAAAAAAAGACAGAGACCCGGGAAGAACACACAACACGCAAACTTCTACAGACAGCGCCTAGGCTGCAATTTGAACCCAGGGCTCTGGAGTTGGCTGTCTGTCCCACCCTTACATTTATTTATAAAGTAACAACAAAAAATTCAGACAACACCTTATGTTTACATCTTATTCTTAGTCATGGCTTACTGTTGATTTGAAAAGCCAATCAAATTCCCTTGAAAGGTTTATTTCTGCACTATAAGCTCCTAATGGTAAAGTAAAAAAGAAAAGAGTTGAAAACTCAAACTTAGTATGAACTCCACGAAGAATGCCAGTTTTTTCTAAATTGCTCAATGCGAGACTAATGTCCTCAGATTCTGATTTTGTTATTGTATTGATGCCCACTGGGATGATCCTAGAAATCAGAAGGTCAATTTGTCCAGTCAGACTATTTTTAAGATGAATTCAGACAATCAGGAGACAATGTTCCTCAAAGTGCCGGTTTGGTCAAATACCGTTACAGAAGTTCTCCATGACTGATAAATCTTTGCTGCTCACCCTAACTGTCTTGTTGGAGTTCAGCAGTTATGTGTCAGCTCGGAAAACAAAAGGGGAGCATCTTGAGATTTTCATCTGAATACTTTAAATCATTTTTCAAAATGTTGGGTAATGCAGCTGGATAAATGATTGAGTTCCTCTGTGCAGGTCATGTGGACGCTGATGGCTTCTGCTTCTTATGAGAGTCGCGATTGTCGAGCAGCTAGTTGTTCACGGGGCTGCAGCTACTTTTTCCTAGTGTCTATCTAGCGAAGCGCCTTTGTACTTTTAGTGTTTTCAAAGCACTCATCTTGCGCCCCGTCACACAACGCGACTCTTCCAGTGATTTTCACTGGCGCTTAATTTACGCAGTCTTGGGATGTCTGGGACAGTCAGTCATGTACTGCGACATCTCCACAAACTTGGCCACAGAGGTCTGCGTCTTGTCACAAGAAAATCAAATGGGTTTCAACTGGCCTTAAGACATAGGTGCTGGGTTCTGTGTGGGCACTACCTGACAACCAATTAGTGCCGGAACTACAAACCATAAAATGCAGCTTCAGGGAAAATAGGAATTACGAGCTTTTCAAACTGCTAAAACAGAACAGAGGCTGGTCTGTCCACCATCTTGTGTTTGTCACACCACAACTGAATGGAAAAAGGCGGCCCACTCTCAGTACTTTGGAAAATCGAAAGACTGATGAAGAAAACGTGATGCAGTAATGTAATCGGTCATCTCCTGTTATTCTGGATCATGCAATCTGACAGCAACAAGGCAAAGAGATGTGGCGACTGCAGTTGTTCAGTGTGATCTGAGCGGTGTAATGTGCTGGTGGCTTTAGCGGACATGTTGGTCTCATCATCTGAGCTTTTGACTCTTGAGATGATGGGCCGGGATGCCTGTCTGCACTCATTTTCATTGACTCTGATTCACAGGTATAATAAGGCATTCTTTTGTTATCAGTATTACTGCTTTAAAGCTTTCATGTTACAATCTTTATGAAAATCCTTTCATTTTCGCTCATCAGCAACTTCTTTCACCTGAAATAAGAATCAGGGCTGACACACAGGCATAAGAAAGCAAATTAAATAAGTTAATGAGCAAGACTGATTATGATGAAGATATTAATAGTAACCTCTCAAACCTAAAGTGCTGACTGAGACTTTGTCATCCACGGCTGAATTGCGAACAATACGATGAGGTATTTCATAAAAGATAAGCGCCGACTCCTAGCAATCCTGAATCAAGTGGGTATAAGTACACATGAACTATAAGCCCATAATGACACACACACATATATATACACACACACACATATATATCTATTTTAATAAAAAAATCCTGGGGTGAGATGAGACTTTTTCAGAGAGATACTTTCATGTCCCGCGAGACGAGACTTTGTGCCAAGAGATTTAACCACGCCCAGGGCTGGAAACAAAAGACAAAGAGTAGATGACAAAGTAGAACATCGTAAAGAATTCAAAATCATTGACGTGATATACATGCAGAATATGTAAGAAATAATGGAAGTATGAAAATTCGAAAGTCTCCAAAAAAAAAAAGTGTAGTAAAGATCGCATTACCACAAACAAACAGAAATTATTACTCTGTGAAATAACGGAACAGCGAAAAGAGATTGAATATATTGTTCGGATTTAAACTTTAAGTCTGAGACTTGTAGTTTGTCTAATTCGTGTTTCCATCAGTGAAAAGTAGTGTTTCTTCCCAATGAAGTGGCGTATCCGCGAGAATTAAAAGATTTTTTGTTTGGTAAAAGCGAAATCCACATACGTGAGCAGCAGATACGTGAAGTGGCTGGCGCTTTGCACAGGCCGAGGGGTTGGCGAGCAAAGCTCCCGTGTGTGTGTATGTATGTATGTGTGCATTTTATATATATATATATATATATATTTTCATAGCATTCGTAGTCTGGCTCACAATCTGATTGCATGGGTGGTTACCTACCAGGTAACGCTTGTAGTTGGTCAGCAAGTCGGCTAACATCCGCCACGGTGCCCTATTTCAGTTGCGAGAAGCAGATCATAGAATGGTTGAAATAGTTTTTACTGTCAAATAATGCAAAAGAGTACGCAACACGTGTTTCGCCCTAATTCTGGGCTCATCAGGCATACACACTCACTGCACCCCCTCTCG
>JANRMT010027041.1:84541373-84569705 GCA_026402145.1 Polypterus bichir lapradei
ACACACATACATATATACATATATACACACACACACACAGGGTGTCCATAAAGTCTGTGTACAATTTAAAGTAGTTATAGCTTTGTTTCAACATGTCCACCATCATTACTAATACAAAGGGTAATAATACGATTCTGTAGTTCTCACAAAACATTTTCAAGCTTATTTTGAGTAATGCCAGCAATCACATCAGTTATTCTAGCTTGAAAGTCTTCTAAAGATTGAGGTTTGGTTGAATAAACATTAGTTTTCACATGTCCCCATAAAAAGAAATCCAATGGAGTCAAATCTGACAAACATGGAGGCCAAGAAATTGGTCCACCTCTTCTAATCCATCTCTTAGGGAATTTCTCATATAGAAACTGTCTAACATGCAAAGCAAAGTGACAAGGAGCACCATCTTGTTGAAACATTGTATTCTCTATCAGTCCTAATTGTTCAAGTTGAGGAATAAAGTCATTTTGCAGCATTTCCAAATAGCTATCACCATTAACAACATGTCCTTCAAAAAAGAATGGCCCTTTGACTATATTTTTTCCCAAAGCGCACCACACATTAACTTTGGGAACATCTCTTTCATGTTCAACAGACTCATGTGGATTTTAAGTTCCCCAAATACGGCAAAAATAAACTTCTAAAGACAAAAAAAAAAAAAACTAGATACATCAAGCTTTATAATCCTTTTTACGAATTCTTTCTATCACATATACTTAACAAAGTTACAACTATTTTAAATTGCTCATGGACTTTATGGACACCCTGTACATATATATATATACACATACATATACATATACATATATATACATATACATACATATATACATATACAGTATATACATATATAACACACACACACGCACTGTATGGTAGAATTATATAATCCTACAGTACTAAAAAATCTGATCTAAAGAAGTTTCAGGGTGCAGTTTAGAGACACTCAACTCAACCACGAGTTGCCTAATTTAAAGGAGAGAATTACAGTGAATGATAGGAAGGAGCTGAATGAAATGAAAGTGTCAAAATGAAAGTGAATGAGTTGCAGGTCTCATTTTCTGCCACAAACATCTCCACAATGTAAGCAAAAAGAAAGCTGATGTTACTCAAGTGGCCCCTCAGTGGAGTGCTACTGTTATGTTGAATTCCTGTGTACACAGAAAGCTAATTAGTTCAAGTGAGTTTAATGCTTATATTAAAGGTTTATATTAAACTTGAACGAGATTTTTTGATATCTTCTCTAAATAAGGGCAGAGACATTGTAATGGTTAGATTCTGACTGGTGTGAACATGATGTGAGTAAAGGTGCAGAAGTAAAGGAGCCCCCCTTTCCCTGCCAGGCGGCCACTTGTTAGTAGCAGGGTGGAGTTGGCAAAGTGAAATCAAACCCGTTTCGTTACAGAAGGTAAACAGCTTACTACTAAAATTAAATGAGTAAAAAAGAGGGAAAATGATTTCATATTTCAGTTGTATGCTACAACAATACAGAAATGACCCTAACCACCACATACATACTGAATAAACTTTAACACATATTTAAAAAGCAAAACTCTTTGATTCCTTGTACCATGAATTTTACCACAGTAGTGTAATATTATAAAGGAGTGTAAGCCAAAGCTAATATGAATATAAAATTTGAAAGATCTCTCCATACGTACCATCCCAGGCGCAGTGCACAAGACAAGTTCTAAATGCACAATTCAGAAATGAAGCTCTGCATTAAAGTATGGATTAAAAAAGAGAAAACTAGGAGTTCCCAATTTAAAGGAATGTTATAAATGAGGCAGATTTAATTACAAGTTAAATACAGGTTTTATTTTAGGCTGTGCCCTGCAATTTAAATTTCAAAATATGTAATATAAATTCACAAAGAGGTAGACGGTGCTTATAGGTTATTTGAGGAAAAAAGAAACAAAAAAATAATAAACAAGTCAGCAGCAATAGTAGCACAGTAAGATTCTAGAATCACGAGTGCACTAAAAACAGCATCTTAATCTGTCAGCATGTAAACCTTCCGAGAGGTTTGGTCTGTCAGTGCCTAAAAGATCATCACTCGGTCACGGACTAAACACAGGAAGGAAATGAACGCCACAATCCTTTTCTTCCTACTATATCAACTTATCAGAACGTGAAGAAGTCTGAAAAGATGGACGTCCAGTTGAAAATTGCCATCTCTCATGAATATTTGTCATGGCAGTTTGAACAAAGACCACAGTTAAAGGGAGAGAGCGAAGGGAAAGACTAATGTAGAGCCCACCTTGTAAACAGCATGTCACAAAAGCCACAAAAAGCCATAGCAAGGTTTGGGGGCGCCACCCGTGTATTTGGTTTCCTGGCTACAAATCGTAGTTTTAAATGATAGCACTGCTGTGCACAAAACCGAGTCCAAAACAGAACTGAGGGAACAGGGAAAAGGTGGAGGCTTTTAAAGGGGAAGACAGGAAGTGAGGTCAAAGGGGTCAGGCTCACAAGGGTCTTCAGCCATAGGCTCGGACGCAGAAGTGACGTCAGGAGTGCCAGGTGTAGTCTCCCGTGAATGGTCTGCAGGCAAGTGCACTCTGCCACATCCCGGTCTGACTCGGAACTGCCCTTCCTCAAGCCCTTTAGCTGCCTCCCATGCGCATGTGTGTGACAACAGAAACACATTCAGGTTAGAGATTTTAACGAGTCTCTTTTTACTCAACACCTCTTGCACAAACTAGCTTGATAAAATTAAAACATAAAAATCCATCCATCCGGTGGCTACTGAGTGAAAAGGGGCATTTACCCCAATGGCTAAGGGCTTACATCTCCATTTGTGTTACTAGCTGCCGATCACAGAATCCACAAATCTTGTTTCTGCACTCTCTCTTTTGGATCATAAATGAAGAAACGACTTTTAGTTTAAAAACGTATTTCATATTGTCAGTATTATTTTAGTTTATCAGTTTTAAGTTATACTTATTGAAAATCAATACTTTATTATAAAAGGGTTATCGAGTTGTAAGTTTTTGGTTATATATTATGGTACTAAATGAAATTAATGCCGTTGATATTTTATTTACCGGAAATGCATTAATATCCAGCTCTTCAACTAAATGTCACCCAGTTTCCTAATAGTAAACTCCTAAATACTCGGCTTGTTATTTCCAAAGTAGGATTGGAATCCTGGAAATAATTAGAGATAATCTGGCTACATTCAATGTACATATGTATACATTTATGCACCCTAATAAAAGGATGTTTGTGTCCATCTGGATGCCATGTCCCTGTCATTCCAAAACATGGTGCATCACAAATATTTTTAGTCATAGAATGACAGTTTGTAGTTTAACAGATGGCGCATCACAAACATTAACACTGATCTTACGGATCCTATACCAAATGGCATGTAACAGACATATGCATTACATTTGTCATTCCAACAGATGGCACAATACAAATATACACCTTAATAAAAGGCTGTTTCTGTGTGTCTGTCCAGATCTTATGTCTCTGTCATTTCAAAAAGATGATGCATCAAAAACATTTTTTAGTAATAAAATGTATTGCATTTGTTATTCCTGTAGATGGTGCATTCCAAATCTGCCTTTATGAATCCCACACCAAATGGCATATAACAGAGACATATGAATTGCATGGTGGACTGCAAACGTGAACATGGACGTCTACGTTGATTATTTAGATCTCAACCCGTCTTAGATGGGTAGAACAGCTAGTAAACAATACTTGTTTTGTTTTTAGCTACATTTCCACTTGCAGAAAACTGTCTCTTGGATAAATTCTAGAAACATGTAAATCTGAACATGGTTAGTTAAGACGGGGCTGGAATGTAAAACTGCTCAGGAAGAGCAGTGGTAATCACAATGGTCCTGTCCTGGTGATCAAAAGAGTTCATCTTTTTTTTTAGTTAATGCTGGAGAATATTTCTATATAAACTAATTTATTTGATATCATAACTACGTTGCCCTGACCCTATGGTTTGTGTTGTAAAAATCTAATCAACAAATGAAAAAATAGCAAAGTGTAACACTGATTTTATGAGATTACTTTTTCGTTTTGACCTTTAAAGTTGTCTAAATCACTCACTAAACAGGAGAAGCTCCTGCAGATGCTTTTCTTTCACAGCCAGCGTAAAATGTGCAGCACTCTGTGACAATCCACAGCAGATCCCTTCAACAATTCTTAAGCTTCTCTTGTGCGTCTCATTGCCTAACACATCGCCTGTTACTGAGCTAAAACATTTGCTTCCCAGTTCTGCAGAGTTTACAACTGGGAGGTTTCCATGTGGAGACAGCAAAGCCTACTGGTAAATACAACAGGCTTCAATGAACAACAAAATGAAACTGAATTCCCATGATTTGTTACTTTAACAAGTGCGTTTACATGCACAAAAAAAAACAGAAAAGGATAAGGCGAGTTACCCGGTTGAGGCACAAACCTGGTTTCTAAAAAACCTCCCTTTACATAAGAGAGTCCGCTTATGGAGTTCTCCTTTGGCAAAACGCTCCAATTTCGCAGGAGTGCACTAAAGAGGATTAAACATCAACAACAACCAACGTGAATCCAAAAACAAGAAAGGAGCCTGGGTTTCCCGAGTAAGCGTGGGGAGTGTTACTTTTAAAGGTTACTTAGTTTCACTGCTCATTACTTACAAAAAAGTAACAAAATATGTCATATGGTAACTTCTATAATGCAATGTATTACAAAAAGTGTGTTACTTTTTTTATTCTTTTGTATGAAAAACTGCACATCTAACAGGCCAACATTAATTATTAAATCCTAAGCCCATATATGAACCTTAAAGAAACTGACGAAGCCACACATGATCATTTTGCTTATAAATACTCGTGTGCTTCATGGGCCGTAAATGAAACAACATCCCCTTTTTACACAAAAAGCCAAACCCCCCAAAATTGTCATATGGACATGGGCTGCTGCCTCTCCCGATCACACTGTTTTAAACTTATCTATAGCAAATAGCAGGATTCAAACAAAACCGACATTTTAGTTACAGGGTTTTCCTGACCAGACTGCATGCAGCACACTCTTTTTTGCTTGGTTGTGTGAGCAATTCCTGAAAGGGGAGGCATATCGATACGTCTGACTCTTGTCTTAAACCCAGGGCTCCTGTTGACTTTAATACTTAATACTTTAAAAAGTAATCTGACTATGTAACGCACGTCACTGTAACAATGTAAATACTGCTCCCAAGACTGTGCTTAGCTTAACTCTGTATATTCAGATCATCAGCATAATTTAGAGAGACGTTACTTCACACCGGTGACTGCCAGAGCATTTCACTGAGAACGTTCATCTTTGTGGACATTTTCACCGTTTTCTACCTGGGGCTGCTTGATGCGTGTGTGCCTAGGGTTTACATAGCCAGATCACCAGGTTACTTGTGAAAAAAGCTAACAGGCTTTGTTACAGACCAATATCCGGGATTCTCTAACCAGAATAAGGGTTGCATGGTAATTCAGAAGCCAGGTGTTTGTGAATAACCGGGTTATTGAACAGCATGTAAATGCATGCATTATTTTCTCTTTTTGTCTCTCATTGCCAGTATTGATATTACAACCTAGTCACAAGCTGTTAGTGAAGAACTGCACATAATGTGGTTTGCTTTAGTCTTAACTAGGGTTTTACAGAACACCTAACTGGCAGTTTCCAACAAAAAACAGGCGCCAAACTTGTAACACCAGGTCACAAGAACTATAAAAAGCATACTTGACTGTTCTGATAAAATAATATGAAATGGCAACTATCTGAAATGATTCCTGTGTAATTTCACATTTTATTGAATCAAAAGACTGAGTTGAGACACCAGGAAATCGGGAGTAAATAAAAAAAAAAACCAAACAAACTGAAATTCTCTTGTGATAAAGAGATTACTTACAATGAAAATGGACAACCCAAGGAAATCCCTGCTGTAGATTCTAAAACAGAGGGCACAAGACTCAGAGACTGGAAAGCTGGGGTCATTGCAGGCTTTCCCCAAATACGTGTCAGTTCTTGGTCTTAATGTTCATGTCATTTACACAGGTATCTTACTGTATGTCAGCTGTCTTGAACACTTTTCTGAGAATCGTCAAGAAAATGTTTTGTAAACCTTAATGCCGTACTGCATTAAAGCTGCAACATAATCATGAAAATACAAAGGTGCAAATGGTGGTAAGTCAGCAGCTGTCCTTACTATCTGCACAACACTGCTACTTAAAAAGGAAATGACCTTGACAAGCTTCAACAAAGCAAACAGCTATACCCTGTGCATTAGAATATGACTGAAGTAAGCTTCTCTACAAATTGTAACCAAACATATGAGAGTGCTGTTGCATGCGTCAGATTAAATGTTTAATAATATTCCACTAAGAATGGCTTCTGAATAATACATTGAATAGAATAAAACCTACCGGCATTATGGCTCACGAGAAAATTGAGTTTGTGATCCCTGTACCAGAATCTCTAGTAAACAAAAAGCAAAAAATGAATCCTTGTATAGGTAAATCCAAAACTCTACGGTTCCTTCTGAAAATGTTATTGATCTTAAAACAGAAAATGAAATAAAACCTCTTTTGTTAATTCCATGTGAACTTGGTCTCAATACAAAGTGAAAACACAAATGCGAATGGCTACACTCATATATAATGACATGTGTAAAAGATTCACCAACTTTAAAATCTGGACTCCTAATAAAATGATGAGCAGTTGTTTGTCGGCGATGGGGATTTGTCTTAGGAATCTGATGGAACAGCAAAGTTAACTTGGCATAATTTACAGTTGTGCAAGCCAACATCTGGAGTTACACAATACAGAGCTAAAGAACACTTGTTTTCTATAATTACTGTACTTAATTCTGTTTGTTTTAAAGGCTTAAAAGTATTTGAAACTCTGCTTGACCCGCTTCTATCCCAGTTATTAATTTATACAGAAATGGCTGTATTTTATTAGGTAAGAGATACAGAGTATACTTTTTGTGTAGTTGCATACTGTACAAAGTGTCAAATAATTTATATAAAATTCAATTTATGGAAAGGCATCCTTCTGAAACCCAGTAAAAAAAATACTTGAATCAGAAAAATAACTCAAAAAGCAGGATTACAATGCTTATTTAAAATGTGCCAAACCATTCTGGTGGTTTTCTGGGTCATTTTAAATTTTGTGTTCAGTTAAAAAGTGATGTAGATGGGTTCCAGAGGAGTATGGATGTTCAGAAAGTACTAATAGTTTAATCGAGAATATCTAGTTTGTGAGCAGATTCAAATGCTACAGCTTATGAGATGTTGAGGGATTAAAATAATTAAATAAATCTGAAAACTAAATGATTTTCTCTCATTCAAATTTAAAAATGCTACCTATTTTTAAAAATTAACTGTAGTTGACACAGAATGACATTTTTTGGAAATGTTTGTTCACTTAGTAAAACTTGAGCTAATATCCTTTTAGAATTTGCTTAATGGCTTACCCGTTAAAATGTTCTTCAATAATAAAAGTAGCAATAATGTATTAAAAATGAGTTTGGGCATGCCTTCTTCAAATTTCACTGTTAATGTCAAATTTTCTGGCAACGTCAAGAGTTAATTTTTTAGGGTGAAAATAAAACAAAACCCAAGTGTCAAAGAGAGATTCTTGCTGGAGGCAGAACTTGTGGGAAAAAAGAGATGAACCATACTTTAGAAAATAAATCCCAGCAGATTTACTTAATAGTCAGTGTAAATCTGTATTTTATATTTAGTACATATCCTTATATATTTCCTGTAGAAGCGGGTGCAGTGAGGTCTCTGACTCGGTTTTTTTAATCTTCTGTACCAGCTGGGCATTTTCAGTCACTAGCTGCCGCAGATCTGCCATTTTCTGTAGAAGCTTTGGAAAAAGATACTGGGAGTCGGGGTGGTTGGCCAGTAGGTGAAGGTTCAACACTTGTAGAATATTGTCTTGGATTTCTTCCACTTGCTTTACACTCATGAGTCCAGGCCGGTCTGTAAGAAGATTGCAAAAGAGGTTAAAAAAATATACGCTACACTTCCGACCATAACAAATGAAAGACTATTACAGTACATTCACATTACAAGCCTCATTGCTCAATTCTGATTTTTTGCTCAGGTCAAATTTGCCTTTCTTGACGGTTCACATTCTTAAGTACAAGTGACCTGCTTTTAAATGTAATATGAACGCATCTGTCCTCTGAAACAGTGCGCACAACTCATGGTATTGAAACCGACAAAATGGACAGACTAATAGCTAGTGTATGCATTGCATTTTGCCATGGAGGACGGCAAACAGTTGTAAGCTATACATGATTAGGTCAAGATGTGTGGGTATGAGAAAAGGGCCAGCAATGGTGGGACCGGGACTGTTGTCACAGCTGTAGCTCTCCTCCATTGTTGTTTTGCTGATGATGACAGTGCTCAGCCCCTGTGTATCGGCAAAAAAACTTAAGAATTCTAATCTTCCCATTTGTGTTGCACAGCCATGGATCAGATACATATCTGATCTAGGACCACATGCAAAAGTGATTTGAAAAGGTCAGATTTCTATGTCCACACAGCCCTGAAAAGATCAGACCTACTACACATTAAGGCAAAAAACTGGATTTGAGTCACTTCAGCCTGGTAATGTGAACGTAGTCTTTGATCATTTTCTGCGCTCATTTAGAATTCAAATCATAATTACACCTCACCTCCACAGAGAATGATGGCAGCTACAAAAAGAGAGAGGTCACTGTCATCAAGTTCCAACGCATTAAACTTCACAGCAAATTCAAATTTAGGCTCCATAATTTCATTGAAAGGGCAACGTAAGCTGCGCAAGAACTCTCGTGTCACAAAGCCTTTTCCATTGGCTACAAGCAGACCATCCTTGTTCATAAATGAGGGCAGCATGGCAAAGATGGCCTCGTGAACTCCATATTTCAGAAGTGTGACCTGTCAAGAAATTACATCACTTTAATTAGAAAAACTGTCATTTGTCAAGGACCCAAGGATTCACATTCTTTTATATTCCTATCACGTTGCTTGGAATTAAGAGATCATCAGAACTGAAAATAAATGTACTGGACGCCTCTCCTTGAACTGCGCCATACACATGTGGTTTAATGTCATATTGATATTGAAGTGAAGAGATGTCTCTTTTTAAACATTGCCCTATCCACTAAATACTAACTGAAACTTGCACATACAGCACAAAAATGTCAATTAAATAAGATAATATTAAAAAAAGTTTAAGACATAAATTATTTGATATTGTTTTATTATAATATGTTATCTGTACACACATTGTCACACATGCATGTCTGAGGATCGCCGTCCAAGCTCTTCCCAAGTATGCAATACCACCCCAGGTCAAGAGGGGACGCTGCCGCTAACTGCCTTGTCAATTTGTCATCTCCACAGTCTCGAGAAACTGCCCAGTGAGGGTAGCTGCCCCTGCCCCTTCTGGTCCCAGAAGGAGGTGTTGTGGGGACAACGTGACCAAAGGTGCTCTGAGTCTGACAAACTGACAGCAGAGCTGAATTAATACGAAACCACCCTTTTATGTGACAATAGCCTTTCTATTGCTTTGTTTACTCCATCGAGGTTTTTTTATTACAAACTGCAAGTAAATGGAGAGAGCCATGCTGGCATCCTAAAATATTCTACAGTTGTCAACCTTTTCTCACTCAGACTACCACAGTCTATTAATATTAAATAAGTCGCATTGCTCTCAGTGTTGAAATTAAGGTTAAGTACTGATTATTTTGCTTTTTAATTCTAGTAACACTTTTGTCATTTCTATTTTTCTTCTATTGTGGGTCTCCATGCTGGCACTGGCTGTGCCTTGGAATGGATGCCCTGCCACATATGATGGATCTGTTTTCAAACATCTTCTATTCAGATGAAATTATCATAATTTGTCTACAGGATGATCCTTTCCAGAATGCAGCTGACCTTAGCTGACAGTTGCAATATGGATGGAAACCCAACCTGCCATTTTATGTATCAGGATGTACAGCATCTAAATGCAAAATAGAAACTACCGATCGACATTGTGCTGGGTGAAAAAAACAATTTATTGAATATGGACATCAATACAATGGAAAAGTGAAAACTGACAAAATACAAATTATTCAGCTTAACAGGTTATCATATTATCACTGCTAGTGGTAAAGTCATCTGACCAAAGTTAGTTAGGTCCATTTTAAAATTACAACATCAAAGGTCAAATGTAATCAAACATGGAAGTGTTGTGAGTAAACACAAAGGAGAACTAAGTAGCTGTAAAGCCAATTATCTGCTGCACAGAAAAGGTGGGAAATGACAGAGAAAGAGAGATTAGCTGAGGAAGCGCTCCGCTCGCAGTGCTCTGACACGGTCTCTTTGCGGCTAACTAATGGAGTTCTCTCATTGGCCCAAGCTGCATGGATACCACTTCTAAGCCAGAAGCCATGGGTTCTCTGCTAACCAGTATAGTAGAAATCTTCAAACTAAGGTACATTGTAGCGAGAGTCTACCTCAATTCAAACAGACAACAGCGACCTAATAAGTTACTGTGTGTGTGAATGACTGAGAACAACACCAGTGACACAAATGGAACAATATTTATTTAATAATGTAATTAGGAGATTCGACTCTAGATAAACTAGGCCCATGACACAGAATGCATTGTTTTCCACTGGCAATACTGAGGAGGACATCTGGCTCTGGGATGCTTGTAACCTTCCTTTAAGTGTGGAGATTGTATATACTGTATGTCTTACTTCTCTGCAATCAAATATTCTCATGTTTTGTTATTTATGTTTGTGTTTAATGTGAGTAATATAATTGAAGTAAACTGCCTTAAAGATTTACAGTTTTTGTTTCAGATTTTGCATAAGAAGGTTGTGATTGTTTTCATTTGTAATCTGAAAGCCCTGCACATCATTTCAAATCAAAAACTGAAAGAGAAATCATCACACTGATCAACGGTAAGACTAAATCTTCTCAAACACAATACAGTACAATACCTCAACAAGTCATACTACTTATTCATCTTTGTGGCTGAGACTTCAAAATGAAGACAAAAGAGCATTCTAAGACTTCAAAGCTTTGGTTAGAGACAAGCAAAAGTCTGTAGATGGGATCAAAACCTTTTCAAAGTTACTGAACGCCCTTTTAATCTCCACTTCATAAAAGTGATAAACATGAAATCACTGGTTCAGTGCCTAGTTTTGGCCATTCTTCTAAACACAGTAGACAGACAAAAGAAGCACTTATTAGAGAAACTAAAGCAGGATAAAGTCTGACTATAATGCGGTACACAAGTCAGTGGCTGGAATTAAAGATGATGTTCATGGACAGACATCTTCCAAGAAGAGTGCCAATAATGAAGCTAAAAAATACCTTTGCTCCAAAGATTTTGTAGAAGATCTCGCAGACACAAGTGCTGTATGTACTGATAGAACTGATGCTCTGATATGACCAAACTAAAACATCGTGACATGCTAAAAGTTAAGTGTTCATTATAAACTTTAACCATGCCATTATGTAAACAGAAAGAAACAGACCTAATGAAATAAACCCCCAGTTATCTCACTGCTTAAACATAATGTTTAAGCTGCTAAAACACAAAGCAGTGGATGAATACTTCTTGTGTACTTTGCTATATCTCAGAAATTAAGAAAGTAAAAGATTACCAGAGGTTTACGAGCACATGTTGGAACACAATCCAGAAGAGAATTTCTTTATCTGGTGGATCAAAGGCTACAATGGCAATCTGACATACAACTGTGGCGCCATTCTTATTTCTGAGAGTGCAATGGAGAGGAAAAGGCTAGCGGGTCACTGTACTCACATTCATCCAGGTTGATAGGCATCACCGTTTCAGAGTAACAACTTCAGAGTGAATGAAGTAAGCACTTACTTGGTCATTAAGGTAGAGCTCTACAAAGCCAGGGATATTTTTGGCAAACTCTGTGAGTTCCCGTACAGTCTCCACAGTGGTGCACTGGCAGCGATAGAACACATGAACCCCAATTTCTTTGTTTGGCGGTGCACCATGTGTTAGTTGATTCCACACAATGCCATTCTCTGCCTGCCACAAAGTGTCCATGTCATGGATGACGAAGGGCTGGAAAGTGACAGTAGTAAAAACAGTTAAAATTATTCCAGTTCAATTTGTTTAAATAATTAGCCATTCAGGAATGACCAATATACCCCATTACCACAACCAACACTGAACCATCTGTCACATCCTTAACAATTAATATTTTAAAATGCACTGCTCGAGTTAGAAGTCCTGGAAACATTCTTTCCAACCATTTAATGGGAAAAAATGTCCTAATGCTCAGAAAGTATACAATGAAATCCCAGTAGATGTAATAAAAATTACTACACCTTTCTGTTTTTGCCCAAAATAATCCCAAATTACACACTTCCAGACCATGAACAGCATGCATGAATGATTTGCTTTGCTAACTATTACACTTCTGGGGCTGGGGCTTTTTTTTTTTTTTTGAATAAAAAGTTTGTTTTTTTGTTTCTTGGAGAACAAACTGCAGGATAGATAAACAAAAAAAATTCAAAAGGAACACCAAGTAGGTTGGTATGAAAATAAGAATTCATGCTCGCCCAAAACCTGAACAAGTCAAAATACTGTATTTTATAAGGACTGTCATCTAAAATGAACAATTTTACAGTGTAGTACCGGGTTTGAGCTGTTTTTGCCTGTTAAAATACTGCGTGCTTTCTTCTTTGTCATATTGAGGCTCTTCAAGTAAGCATTGTAGACATGTTTGGCCAACAACTTGAAATCTGTGCTCCCAACATGGTTTTGGATATCCACTTCACCAGCTTGAAGCCCAGCTACCAGTTTTCGCTTCTCTGCTTCAGGCATCCTGCCATATCGGATTGCTGCAACCACAAAAAAAGACAGAAGAAAATGAAAGTAGGTGTCATTATCACTTTATGATGCAGGTACTGCACATACAGATGATCTTTCCTATATTGTGATTTCTGTTGATATCTGCCTACACCTCCCAAAGCAGCACACATTTTATGAGTTTTACCATAAAACACAAAAGCTCACACTCCTGAAACAACCAATGAAGCAAAGGGACACACAAAACATACATTTTATGTGCTGCCATGTAGCTAGGCCAATACATGACACATTCAGATCTCTCCACCATGCTGATAATTTACAAGTTTGGAATAACACGGCCCCAGTTTCATAGGGTAGAATTGTATAGAGCGATGACTGCAAACTCTTGTCTCTCTCTGGTGGTTTAAAGGCCATTTTCTGGTTTCACATACAGAGGAACTTTAGGCTGCCTCTGCTCAAATAAAACGGATCACTCCTTGACAGAATAAAATTTAAAATGACGTAGGATATATCAGGGCTTATCCAACATTTGCCCTTCTTCCACATTTCACCAGCACATGCTCCCATATTTTGACAGAGTTAGATTTTGGACACAACAAAAGAACCATAAACAAACACGCACAAACAACAAAAACAACAACATTTATTTATATAGCACATTTTCATACAAAAATGTAACTCAAAGTGCTTTACATAATGAAGAATAGAAAAATAAAAGACATAGTAAGAAATTAAAATAAGTCAACATTAATTAACATAGAATAAGAGTAATGTCTGATGGCCAGGGAGGACAGAAAAAAACAAACAAAAAAAAAACTCCAGACGGCTGGAGAAAAAAATAAAATCTGCAGGGATTCCAGACCATGAGACCACCCAGTCCCCTCTGGGCATTCTACCTCACATAAATGAAACAGTCCTCTTTGTATTTAGGGTTCTCACGGAAGGAATAGTACTACAAAACCAAACATATACCAGCATTCTGTGCAAGCTCTAAATATGGCAGTATGAAGAATGTTGAGGCAATGTACACTTAGATTTGTAATCGGTTACATTGTTAAATCTCTCTATTATGAAAAAAAAAATCTTGGAAGGCTTGGAAGGAGACGAGAAGTGATTTTCTCGGAGATAATTTAACGTCCCGTGAGACAAAAGGACAGCTGCTGCACTTGCTTTTAAATGTTCGAAGCACCGCGCAACATGCAGATCACACAGCGCAGCAGCAAGCCAGCTGATCGAGCATAGAGGAGGTAAAAAAACTGTATTTGTTTCCCATTGTATCACTGTTTAAGAGGGGGTTTCGGAGGAGCAACCACTTCTCCTTAGCGTGGGTTCAGCTCCCCTCTTCACAACACGAGCGGCACAGATGTGAAGTGGCTGGAGCATAGCGCGCCCTGTTGGGGGTGGGGGTTAGGTGGTGGTAGGGGTGAGCGAGTGAATCGAGCAGGGGGCAAAGCCCCCTAGTCTTTCAAAAATATTTAAGTAACTTGCTTATAAAGTTAAGCTAATAAAGCTGATATACAAGAGGCAAAATTAATAGAGAGGTAAACAGCAGATTCAGGAGGTCTGAGTCTTTATATTGTTTTCATTTGGTAAAACAGAAGGATCATTTTGTTTTTGTGGCCATTTAATGAGTTAATCACAGAATAATATCATTTAAAGTGAGCTGTGCAGACTAAAAGTGTTATTGACAAGACAGAATGAATGCATGTTAGTGAACAGGCTACACTGAACACCGGATGCATTTTCACTTTCCAAGAGTTATATTTTATTTAATTACTGTGAAATTAAAGACGTTCAGGTCAGAAGAGTAACAGTTCATTTTATGGCCGATACTTCCAGTGCATATTTAAATGTCTCAATAAATAACCCAATAAGTAAATGAAACCACAAAATTGTGCCTTAAAACTAATCAGTGTCTTTGAGTGTTGAGAGATGAGATTCGAAATAAATAAAAATTCCACAAAGTGGAGAAGTAAACTCTGTTTCTTTCTTTAGTTCTTTCTCTCTGTCCTTGTCAGACACTGGGAGTTCACAGCCCACCACATTCTGCCAATCCATAACCTCAGTCGGTATTTGTGGATCTGAGACTGTTTATAGTATTCATTATTCACCTGTTGTTTCAGAAAATTTCTCAGACTTAACAGAAATCTTCTTTTGCACATTTGTAGCCTCTTTAGCATTATATCTACACCAGGAAAACAAATGAAGATGCTGATTTTTTTTTTTCCCCAAAAAGAAAAAAAAATGTTATTACATGCAACATAAATATCTGGTGCCCACTTCTGTACTAATGCAGATTTAGTACATGTCCTTTGTGTGATATGCTTTAAGACAGTCACCAGATGTTGCAATTGGGACAGTAGAAGCGTGTTTCTTTGCGCACTTTTCTTATATTTATTTCTGTTTTTTGCAAAGAAGAGGGCAGAGAATCAGTGCCTGACCTGCATGACTGATGTTCTCCTTGTGTTATTGTAAGCTACCACAGTGCAAGGCTTAGTGACTTCCACATTTCCCCTCACACAGATACAGACAGTTTTGACCTGTGCTTAGGGGGCTAAGATCTTACCTGTCCTTTGCTATGTTGTCATGCAGCTACTGTCACATCATAGTGAAACTTAATTTACTGAACATATCACATCAGTTCGTTCATACTGTGCCGTATTGTGCATCAGTTTTGCTTTCCATGTCAACATCTGATGACTAATTCACATCGTCATCACTATCTTTTGATAGTGAGCAATGGTCCAATTCCAGTTCATTCTAAAACTACCTTTGTGGCTTTTCATTTGACACTGAGTTTTTAGTTGAGGTTCCGCCCCACTCATGAATATTAATAAGAAAACTTAGAGTTACAATAAAGGGACAGAAAAAGCACAGAAATATTCATTTTTTGCAGCATTTTGTTATTTCATACACGATATGGCAGCAGTATACTGTCCCAAGAGCTATGTGGGTTTAGGACTACAAAGTGGATCATTACACATCAACCTGTGTTTGACTTGGGTTTAACAGTAATTGCATAGAATTCCATGCCCAAGCCATGCTCGGGATTAACGGCAAGGAGATTAAGCTCCTTCAGATTGTGCTTGGTTATACCAAATTTATCAGGAGGACTCTGCTGGATAGAGATTATTATGGCCTTATGTTAAGTCAACTATGTCTTCCTCTACTCAAGGGGATTTCTTTGTTGGGCTGGTGACTGTGAGGCCTTCTCAAACCAGAAGCCATTGTTTTGAAGCAGAAGATAAGAATAAAAAAAGCAAATGACCCCTTGAACAACTCCACTTAGCCTGCATCACCTACCAAGGATTCCTTGTAATTTGGAATTTTGAACTTTAATGTTTTCTCTCTCTGTGATCATTCTTTCCTCAAGTTAATTTTGATTAATATAGGCACTATTTTTAAGTATCTTTTCCTTGTAGAACTTCACCATCCCTGCCAAAATGCTTCTACTCTATCACATAATATTCTTTACAAAGAGTAGAAGCACTTACCATCATGAGACATGCCTAAAGCGAGGCACTTTTGAAAGCGACAGTACTGGCATTTGTTTCGGCTCTTTTTCTGAATCTTGCAGTTTCGTTCGCATTTCTCATACTCAAGTTTCATTCGGATTGTCCTCCGAAAAAATCCCTATCAAACAGAAAATTTGTGAGACCATAAGAATAAAGGAACCAGTTACAACATAAACCTCCTTGACCACACATTTGAACACACATTTGCAAAGAGATCAGGCCAGGAATGGCTAAAAATCTGAAAGCAAAAGGACTCCATCATTTACATTACAGAAGACATGAGTGAGCAGTGCAGTGCTATTGGCAAAAAGTGAAGAGTAATACTGCACAGCAAGCTGTATGTTACCGTATGTTTCTAAACACTGCTATAAGATGCATTACTCTGCCAACTGTTCCTCTGAAATGAGAGGCACAATGTAGCCATAACATGCACAGGAATATTCAATTTGAAATGGATAAAAAGTTAATGACCATCAAAACAGAAACACATCTTATGAATACTCTTTAACTACTAAATAGAAATAATAATTAGGAGGTCTCCTCCTCAACTGAATAGTTAAATAGCCTACTCATGCTTATCAATTCTAAGTATCTTCAGGGTAAATTCCTGTTCCAAAAATATTGTTAAGATGTACCTTGCAGCCTTCACAGGCATGTACTCCATAATGAAACCCAGAGGCCTTGTCTCCACATATTCGGCACTCAACATTTAGTCCTGCCCCTGAGGTTTCTTCACGACCGAGCCGGAGCTGATCAGAAAGCGAAGGAGAGGATGTCTGTGATAGGTCTGGATAAGGAATTAAAAGAAAACGTAACTCAGATAGTTACTTTCAAATGTTTTCATATATTGTTTTGCATAATTGCTAAACAATTACAGGTTCTAAAGATTAATTAATAATGACACTTGCTACTTATTATAATGATTATGATTCAATTAATCCATTTCTCTTCCTGCTTTTTCCATTTTTTTGTCAAGTTGCATGCAATCCTGGCAGCATCAGAACCAGTGCAGGACACTCACCCGATGCAAGAGATGCATCCCCCTATGATTACTCAAGGAAATGCTAAATAATTGAATGCAGATTCAACTGACACTGGCTTTGTCAGATCTCTAACTTTAGCCTCTGGAACTTTGAGGCCGTAGAGTTAAAGTTTGTCTAAAGCTGGCTTTTGGTATCCTTTAATTGGATTGCCTCATTGGCTATTGGATAAGTCTGTTCATTAAAAAAAAAACAAGGATTAAACAAAGGTCTGGTATTTTTGTTTCCCCTCAGAAAACCTCTATTATTTAAATCCATGCAAAGATCTGATAAATTTCCAGTGTTAAAAAAAAGACTTGAAAATTAGGTTATTTTATTTCAGAGAACTGGAAGCCGTGAAATTGTCCTGTCTAGTCCAGCTGAATGCATAACAGGTTTGCTGTGGCTGAAAAGACCTAGAGATTCCTGGCAAAAGTTCAGGTTCCTCCATGTGTGAGGAAGGTTTTATGCTACTGTTCTGGCAATCACAAAAGCAAGGGTGCTGCAGAACTAATTTTCAACATTTCATAATCAGGGCAGTCCTTAACACTGTTGAAATGATGTTGTTACTCTTTATTGATTTTATTTGCTATTCCATTGCCTGCTTCTAAATGTTTTAAAAGCAAATGAACACTGTATTACCTAAACAGGCACTTAAATATTAGTTTAACTAGGATAAGAGTCAATAATAAGAAAATCATTGTCATCCATTCACACTCTTTATTATTAAAAAAATAAATAAATAAATGTTTAATTTATATTTTTAGCCAGTATCCACAAAGAAAGATAAAAAAGGGCTGTACACTGAAATAAAAAGAACTTTAAAATAATGCAATTAATGAAAGGCAAATAAAAAAGTATTGTGTAGGATAGACTGTTCTGTCAAAAAATATAAAAAATGAGAGTAATAAAATTTTATATGTTGTATAATTGTGCAAATACTATAAAAAGAACTAAGTTGGTTTACTAATACAAAATCACACAGAATAAGCCATTTATCTCAGCACTGCTCACATTTTTTAATGCCCCTTCACCTAATGTTTTCAAAGTATTGTCAAGCTAAGATCTAAAGGTCTCAAATGTACTGATATCCATTAGATTACTTGGTAATTTATGCCATTACTTTCTAAAATTATTACAACATGCATGCAGACCTCACACTAACAGAATAACTTCATTATTTTAAACACCTCTGGATCCTCTCTACTACTGCTATGCCCTAACAGACAATGTTCTTAGATGAGTCCTCACAAATGCATTATGTATCTCAATGTTACTTAATATCGAACTGTGAGGGTGCTGCAAAAGGACTGCTGCTATCTTGACTGGCGCAATGAAAATCAGATACTGTACTTCTGTAGTAACCTTGGGTTACCACTGGAAGAGGTGTTAGTTAGGCCATTGGGAGGCACTTACTCTCTGTGTGTGGACCCCAATGCCCCAGTGCA
Organism: Polypterus bichir lapradei; assembly: GCA_026402145.1. Classification (NCBI taxonomy): domain Eukaryota; kingdom Metazoa; phylum Chordata; class Cladistia; order Polypteriformes; family Polypteridae; genus Polypterus; species Polypterus bichir. The sequence continues at coordinate 84,560,169 of JANRMT010027041.1, forward strand.
GTAAATATGGCACCACCATTTGGATGAGATATGAAACTGAGATCTTGTCATGCATGCGTGTCAGAGGACCTCCTATCAGGCTCACATGAATAACCAGCCAAAACAAGAGGTGACACCGCTGCTATTGATTTCATGTCCCTCTTTCCTGACAATGTAGAGAAGCCACCCAAAGAACGCAATTAACCCCACTCTTTCTGGTCCAGCCACCATAAAAGCCCAGGTGTCCTGGAAGGAGGCGTCATTACTGGCCAGAGCAACCTGCCAGACAGAGCTCCTTTGTCTACTTTTCTGGATGAGTGACTTTGCCTTTTGTTTGAATTGCTGTCTCTGGGCAATAAGCAGGAGGACCTGAGAGGTACCCCAAAATTTCTTTGCTGTTTCCGGCGCTCTCATTACACATCCTGCCTCACCTCTCTGTGGTCATAAAAGATCTGAATTCTGATGTCCTGGCTAAATTGCTCATCATAGCCTTGTCCATTCTGGCCTCCTAATCATTCCCTGTCCCTTATTGGCTAATTATCTCTTTCACCTCTTCACCACCTGATAGCTAATGTATGGTGTGTGTATTGGCGCAAGAATGGCTGCCGTCACACCATCGAGATGTACAATATGGAGGAGGTTGAAATAATTCCCCATTCTCTATGTTAAGCGATTTGAGTAGTGAGAAAAATTCTTTACATGTCTTGCAATTGTCCTGTATTTATGTATATTTCACACCGTGGTACTAGGGAAATTATTTTGTGCCCACTGTATGCTGCAATACTGTGTGTGGATGTTATGACAGTAGAATCACTTGACTTGAATGAACAAATTAGTGGAATAATAGAAGAAGTGCAATTACCTGCAGGGAGACTATGTGAAGAAGTGATCTAACAGTTATGTTCATCTGCTTACAGTTACTGGTATTAAAGGAGAAGACGGCTTTACTTTTTGATATTCCACCATATTATTATTATTATTATGCAGACACCATAAATCTCAGAAACAAAAGGCTTTTAATTTTGTGGGTACCATATAATAACTTGCATTGTCATTACTCATACATTTATTTAATTAGTCCTCATAATCTGTTATAATCCAATTCTGTACAACATGAGTCAAAATCCAACCCTTAACAGGGAGACTCATTCACAAGTATCCAGTTTATTGTGCTCAAATAATTATTAAAGTTTAAAAAACATTAATGAGCTATAGAAATAACATAAAAACGTTTATCATAAAACAGTTAAAAAATTGTAAAGACAGTAATAACAATAAACATACTACCACAGCAAACCCTAGGAGCAAAAAGCAGTCGAGAGAAATTTACCAATAGACAATCACAAAACCAGGACTGGGGGGCACTACTAAAACATGTGCAAAAAAGTATCTGGAATGCTCGCCTAGCAGAAGGAAGAATAGGGATCAGTGGACAGACACATGGCAAAACACTTCTATAGAGTAAAAATAAAAATGCAATGAATGCTCCTAAATTAAATTTTTTGAAGAATGTTTTTTTAAGGAAAGGTCCGACTGCCAAACAGAGAATTGGTAAAGGTCAATATGAAGATTTGCACAAACAAGCATACAAGTAGCCAGTTTATAAAGTCAGGTCTTTTGAATTAAGGAGGTAACTGATCAAAGTATGTACTAGGCTATGGCCTGGCACTCTAAGGTTGGATGGAGCCCTTGACTAAATGGTGCTGAGAGAGAAAGGCATACTGAACCATTAAACCCCCTTCTCCCTCCGAACACACACACACACACACACACACAAAAATGTGCACACTCACAAAATATACAGTATCTTCAGAAAACTGATGATTATCTTGGATCGTTATGTTTATGTCATGGTCACTATAATTACTGAATGTGTTTGGAGTGAAGAAGTCTATAATAAAAAGTAAGCAGTCACACAATTACTGTAAAGAGGATGGCCCTGAATGCTTTAACCTTTCATTCACTCACCCATCCAATTCCTCACTTTTATGCTGCATAAAGCAGGAGCACATTCCTGTGAGATTGAGTGCAGATTAGGATAGAAACCAGTCTTGGACAATGTATCACCGATCGCAGGTCACAAACACCCTGTGCTAAAAGAATCATTAACCTTAGATCATTTCACCTTTCACCATGAAGTTTATGTTTTAATCTGTGTAAAAACAAGGAGGAAAAGGGAGTTTCACAAAGTAATTAGTTTGGACAAACTACTTAAAAAATACGAGTGTCTTAGTAACAGAGTAAAGGTTTGGAAAACAGCGATTGATCATCCTCCACAGAAAACAGTTAATAATTTTAAAGTTAAATTTTGCAGTTCTGTTATTAATAAATGCATTCTGCTACTTAATACCAGAAATGTTGTTATAATTCAGTTTCATTAGTCTTAAAATTTCACCAACTTTGCTTTTGTTGATTTTGATTGCAGTAATAACAATTTCATTTCAAGATTAAAATCAGTAAAGTGTTTATTTTATTCACTGTTTAATTTTATAAATGTATATTTACCCACTTTTTTGTTAAAAAAGTGTAAACTTTAAAAACAATAAATGCACTGTTAACCTTGTGCTACAGTACAGCCCTAACTTTCAAAGCACAAGAGTATCACATAAGCCATTATGCTATTTAACCACAGTGATGCTAAACTTTTTGTTGAAAAGTAGCAACTGAGTGAGTCAAATTCATGGTGATGTTTGCAAATAGTAGATTATAGTAATACGTTTAGTAACAACACTGTACATGTGTATTCAATGTTTAGATCTCATTAATATTCATTTCTTTAGACTTGCAATTCCATATATTATTTGCTATTAAGGGGTTTCTCAAAAGTAAGTTTTTTTTCCCCACTGTGAAACAAACCAAGTATTCAGAGAAAGTACAGTATAAAACATTGCAACTTTTTATGAAGTACAGTATATAAACACAGTTGAAGCATAAACATCAAAACCTTCTTAAAAATAACCATAGCAAGTGGCCTAGTAGCTGTAAAATTTCCTATTACACAGATTTAAACATGAACAGTAAAGAGATTAAATGAAGCAATCTTATCACTAATAAATGATACACCATGAGTGCCACCTTGTGATCACTAACAGTCTGCCCTCAGAACTGCGGATAATATAGTGGGAGGAAGTGTGCATTCCTCTGAAAATTCAGCATTCCCAACTCCCAAATATAAATCATATACAGGTGCCGGTCATAAAATTAGAATATCATGACAAAGTTGATTTATTTCAGTAATTCCATTCAAAAAGTGAAACTTGTATATTAGATTCATTCATTACACACAGACTGATGTATTTCAAATGTTTATTTCTTTTAATTTTGATGATTATAACTGACAACTAATGAAAGTCCCAAATTCAGTATCTCAGAAAATTAGAATATTGTGAAAAGGTTCAATATTGAAGACACCCGGTGCCACACTCTAATCAGCTAATTAACTCAAAACACCTGCAAAAGCCTTTAAATGGTCTCTCAGTCTAGTTCTGTAGGCTACACAATCATGGGGAAGACTGCTGACTTGACAGTTGTCCAAAAGACGACCATTGACACCTTGCACAAGGAGGGCAAGAGACAAAAGGTCATTGCTAAAGAGCCTGGCTGTTCACAGAGCTCTGTGTCCAAGCAAATTAATAGAGAGGTGAAGGGAAGGACAAGATGTGGTAGAAAAAAGTGTACAAGCAATAGGGATAACCGCACCCTGGAGAGGATTGTGAAACAAAACCCATTCAAAACTGTGGGGGAGATTCACAAAGAGTGGACTGCAGCTGGAGTCAGTGCTTCAAGAACCACCACGCACAGACGTATGCAAGACATGGGTTTCAGCTGTCGCATTCCTTGTGTCAAGCCACTCTTGAACAAGAGACAGCGTCAGAAGCGTCTCGCCTGGGCTAAACACAAAACTGCTGCTGAGTGGTCCAAAGTTATGTTCTCTGATGAAAGTAAATTTTGCATTTCTTTTGGAAATCAAGGTCCCAGAGTCTGGAGGAAGAGAGGAGAGGCACAGAATCCACGTTGCTTGAGATCCAGTGTAAAGTTTCCACAGTCAGTGATGGTTTGGGGTGCCATGTCATCTGCTGGTGTTGGTCCATTGTGTTTTCTGAGGTCCAAGGTCAACGCAGCCGTCTACCAGGAAGTTTTAGAGCACTTCATGCTTCCTGCTGCTGACGAACTTTATGGAGATGCAGATTTCATTTTCCAACAGGACCTGGCACCTGCACACAGTGCCAAAGCTACCAGTACCTGGTTTAAGAACCATGGTATCCCTGTTCTTGATTGGCCAGCAAACTCGCCTGACTAACCCCATATTGTGAAGAGGAAGATGCAATACGCCAGACCCAACAATTCAGAAGAGCTGAAGGCCACTATCAGAGCAACATGGGCTCTCATAACACCTGAGCAGTGCCACAGACTGACAGTAATCCAGGCCAAAGGAGTCCCAACTAAATATTGAGTGCTGTACATGCTCATACTTTTCATGTTCATACCTTTCAGTTGGCCAACATTTCTAAAAATCCTTTTCTGGCATTGGTCTTAATTGATATTCTAATTTTCCGAGATACTGAATTTGGGACTTTCATTAGTTGTCAGTTATAATGATCAAAATTAAAAGAAATAAACATTTGAAATACATCAGTCTGTGTGTAATGAATTAATCTAATATACAAGTTTCACTTTTTGAATGGACTTACTGAAATAAATCAACTTTGTCATGATATTCTAATTTTATGACCGGCACCTGTATATTTTTTTCAATTTTTTAAATTAATTCTACTATGTTTTGCCCACTCTCCATTGTGGCCAAAATCCAATGGGTTATGGATTAAACTAAATGAAACAAACTAGTCATTAGCAGTAAGAAATGGCTTTCTCACTTTTCTCTTCTTAGGTATTTCAAACACTTTGCACCAGTAAAATGTCATTTTTAACTTTAGTTTCTTTTTACATTATATTAAATAAAGGTTTATATTTATTTCAGTGGTCAATATATTAGGCTACATGCAATTTATTGTTCAATAAACATTAACAGTTAGAATGCATGCTCATGTTTATTAATTTAAGTGCATTTTAAAATAAACTTTAATAATATATATCATGAAATTAAAATGACTTTGAAAGAATAAAAAAAAATGGCATTTTACTCCTGTCTTTACCCTTCTGCATATAAAACTTCCACTTCTGGATCATGACCTTTTTGCCCATGCTACCCGTACATGTACCTGTATAGCTGCTTGATGGAGCCGGGCTCTCAGACCCTGTGGTGCCACAGGCACTAGTGTTAGCTTCAGAGCCATCCTCCACGACTGGGCATTCACTATGCTCTTCTCCATTAAGGGAATTCACATGCCACACGGTGCTATTGGGGCAAACCTCTGTTATCACTTCCTCTTCAGTGTCTGCCAACTCCACTTGCACTGCCTCATCCGGACAAATTTCAAGTTCTTTCTCAGGAGAGTGTTCTGCCTCTACCTTAAGGGAAACCACATGGGGCCGTGTTCCCTCTAAGGTGTAGATCTGCCATGGCTTTTCTTGGGCAATTTCTTCATGGGTGAAAATGTCTGGCTCCACCTCAGGCAGTTTCCCACCTGTCCTGTATGGTACTTTAGCCATACTGAGAATTACTGTTGGCTCATCTTCCTGCAGCAAACGCTGTGGTTTCTCCTGTTCATTGAGCTGAATCTCCTGCAGCACCACCATTCCTTCCCCTTGCTGATGGATGTCCAATCCTAAATCCCGATTCTCCACGCCAACTCCAAATACATTGGTCTGGGCAGGCTCCATATTGGCATGCCCTTTCTTGTTATCGTCGACTTCTCTCCATCATAGTGTTGCAATGATTGCCCTGTAAAACAGACACAAAAAAGAGATTTTCACATGTAGCACTCTTCAGTAGAAATCAGTTTTTTATTTAAATGGCAGCCCAATAAGTATCTTCACAAACTGCTTAATATAATAATGACAATTTTAAGTTTACATATCTCCATCCTGATTACATTCCCACAGGAAAAAGTAAGGTTTAATATGCCTCAACACAATAAATAAGCATTTACCAGAACCTGAATGCCTTTTCTGCTTTGCGGTGAATGACTAATTTTATGTTATTATTAACTAAAACACAGAAATGGTGGTTTAACCAATTGTGACAAAATAAAAATCTAAAAATCATATCTGTCCCACTTGAACTATTGAGCACTAAAGTTGCAACAAAACCACTTTTGTAACAAAAGCTTTCAAATCAAATACAAGGCACATAATCAGGTATCTGTCATTTGAATGAATAAGGCTACATTTTCATTTGTGTATTCTGGAAACATAAGCTGATTAATGACATTTATTAAAAAATTGGCTGTGCCTTCTAATGCGCTATTTTAGAATACTAGTAAATCTGGTTTTGTTGTTTAGTTTCATGGAATCTTAAACAAGTGATCAGATGTTTACTATTGTTCATGTAACAGCAGAAGGAAATTAAAAGAAACAGTAAGAAACAGAACTCCATGGTGGACAAATAAGGAGTTAAAAATAAAATTACATAGGTAAAAACAGCAGTCTTCGAATACACATTTTTCTAGTTGATAATCTGTAAAAGGGACGGTAAATAGAAGGTAAATAGACTACATCCACACGATAACATTTTCATTTAAAAACAGTATTTTTAAAAGGAAATTATATCTGTCCACACTATTATTTTTATATCGTCTAAAAAAGTATTTTCAACCATAACAAAATGACCAAAAACGCATATGACAATCGTCTGCTTACACTTGGCATGGGCACATTCTAAGCATCTTAAACAGGGCATACTCTGTGCCGTTGAGTCAATTGGGCTTTAACATGATCAGAAGCATTTCTGTCATGTCAGAAATTGAAGTTGGCTCTTTTGTAGCGTGCACAGACTCACATGCCAATTTTCTGATGTTGCCATCAAATTTGCTGAAATCCAGCAACTGCAGTGCAGCACTCATGTCTTACACACAAAGTGCTTGTACAGTTTGACCAAATATACGATTGGCAACTCTGTCATGAAGTAAGCATTCGCTTGACCAGGATTTCTAAAAATCACAAAAAATGCAATCTAGATGCATACAGGCAAGCAAAACAGCAAGGATCATGGAAAGCAATTCTTTTATGCCCGCTATATTGGAACATGTTTTTCTTCCATGAAGGATACGTTGAGACGTTGTAACAAGCAGGATCCAATCATGTAAGAGCCATGTAATAAGATAGTGACAGAGTCTGCGCTTTCAGGAATTTTCATTTTCACCACACTGAAAAACCGCCCAGGTGTTTTCAACAGTCTCTAGCTTAGATTTCTTTGGGTGAAAACGCATGGGGAATTGTGTATAAAAGGCGAAAACAGAGGCAAATGTACGCATTTTTAAATGAAAACATACTAGTGTGGATAGGGCCTTAGTGACCTGAAAACTGTAGAGGAATTTTCAGAAGGCTTTTGATAAGGTATCATGTTAAAGGTTATGGATTAAATTAAAAGAAGTGGGAATCCAAGGTGCAGTATGTGAGTATATAATTAACTTAATCACAGCAAGCAAAGGGCTATGGTGGGGGAAACTTTTTCAGAATTAGGAAAAGTTAAAATTGGTGTCACTCAGGGATCATCGCTGGGACCACTTACTGCATATACTCGTGTATGAGTCGGGTCTTGAAATCCGAAAAATCTATCATAAAATCAGACCCCAATTTATATGCCCATTCAAAAATGCAACACTTTTTTATTTTAAATTTTTTTTTACATCTTCTTGTTTCCTCCAATCTCACACTAGTTTCTCAGACACATCGAATTTTGTTGCAGCAGCACAATTACCAATTTGTTTCACCACTTCAACGACGTTTAATTTAAAACCAGCTTCATATTTTCTTCCTGATTGAACACTCTATCATAGATAAGGGATGCTCTTATGATAAAGGAGTATGAGGGTGTGAAAAACAAAAAACACTAAACAGTGCAAACGTCGCTTCGGAATAGTTCAGGTATTACCGTGTGCTCATATAGGCACAATACATTGAAAAAAAAGACAGTGTGCTCCATGGTTACTCTCTCAGGTAGGCGTTAGCATATCATCATCTCTTGGACCAATAGCGTGAGTTTTCTGCATTCGAGTTATACGACCAACATTTATAAAATACTCGAAATTATACGGTAAAAGCAAGCCCCGACTTATCCATGGGAGAGCGTAAACACAAGTATATACGGTATTTAGTTTTCAGATGAAACCAAACTTGTCTGAAGAGGAGATAACACAGAGTCAGCTAAAATGTCACAGAGGGACTTGGACAACATACAGGCTTGGGCAGATTTGTGGCAGATGAAATTTAATGTAAGTATTACACATAGGAAGTAGAGATGTTATATTTGAATAGACTATGGGAAATCAAAAATTTGAAAGTTCACCTTATGAGAAGAATCTAGGAGTCACAGTGGATTCATTGCTAACTACATCAAGCCACTGCACAGAAGCAATCAAGAAGGCTAAAGGATGTTGGGTGATATACTGCAGAATAATATGTGGAGTAAAAGTAATGGGAGGTTAAGCTTAAGCTACATAACACACTTGTGAGGCCTCACCTACAATTTTTGTTTTAATATTACAAAAAGACACGATAGCCCTACAGAAATGTTCCGAGTGCTGTGACCAGGTATATTCTGGGACTAAAATGCATGAGCTACAAGAGATAGAAGGAGCTAAATCTTTTCAGTTTAAGCAAATGGAGGTTAAGAGGTGACATGACTGAAGTATTTAAAATTAGGAAGAGAATTAGTACAGTGGATCCCAGCTGTTACTTTAAAATAAATTCTTTAACAAGAACATAGGGACACAGTTGGACACTTGTTAAGGGCAAATATTGCACAAATGTTGGAAAGTTTTTCTTCACACAAACAACTACAGACATGTGGAAAATTGTATAAGTGAGTAGTGTGGCAGTGAATAGGACTTTGAGGACCTTCAAATGTGTACTTAAAGTTATTTTGGAGAATCAAGCAAAAATAGGATTGGCAAGTTTGTTGGGCTGAATGGCCCGTTCTCATTACAATTATTTTTATGTCTGTGGACTTGCTGAGAATTACTCCTAGAATAGGATTGGCCTTAATAGCAGTCACTGCCCTCACAGTTTGAGAATGCATCTCAAATACGTACTTGATCCGTCTTTCACAGTTACAGTAACAATTCAAACAGATTTAAATGTACATTACATATGAAGGTGAACAAAACATTTCATAAGTCTCTTGATTAATTTTAGTGTCTCTCTTTGGATGTGATGTATTATTCATTTTTATTACTGACTAGCAAAATACCCGCGCTTCGCAGCGGAGAAGTAGTGTGTTAAAGAAGCAATGAAAAAGAAAAGGAAACATTTTGAAAATAACGTAACATGATTGTCAATGTAATTGTTTTGTCACTGTTGTGAGTGATGAGTGTTGCTGTCATATATATATATATATATATATATATATATATATATTTACACACACACACATAAACATATATATATACATATCTATACATATACACATATATATACACACACACATATATACATACA
>JANRMT010027041.1:84585153-84606539 GCA_026402145.1 Polypterus bichir lapradei
GAAGTTGCTTCGGAAGACGGCGTTAACCACGGAGCTCAGCTCAGAGCTAAATGAGGTAAATGGGAGGGGAGATGATGACGTGACTCCCCCACCCGCCTTAACTGTCAATCCCCCACAAACACAGTCTCTCGGAATTTGCATAAGCACACCCCTTCACCTGCAATTTTAACTTAGTTACAAAGTGATCAAAACTCTCGTTTATATCCTGCGTCCTCTCATTAAACTTGTATCCCGCATTACCCGTGGGCATGAAAAACGCCAGCGGCAGCTTGTCTATTAACTTAATTTAAAGTTTAGGTTTATACCTTGCTTTGTTTCCGAAGTAGCTGCAATGATGAATATGGTAGTATATGTCACTTGCTCGCTTCTTATTGTTTCGCTGCCTTCTCAATTATACAATGCATGTTTTCTTCAGCGTATTTTGGAGCTCTTCCTGGTTTTCTACATAGTGCGTTGACAGTCAGTTCACGTGATTACGTGGGCGGCGTGATGATGTCACACGAAACTCCGCCCCCACGGCTTTCAAGCTCAACTCCATTACAGTAAATGGAGAAAAATACCTTCCAGTTATGACTATTACGCATAGAATTTCGAAATGAAACCTGCCCAACTTTTGTAAGGAAGCTGTAAGGAATGAGCCTGCCAAATTTCAGCCTTCTACCTACACGGGAAGTTGGAGAATTAGTGATGAGTCAGTGAGTGAGTGAGTGAGTGAGTCAGTGAGGGCTTTGCCTTTTATTAGTATAGATTTGAAATTATTCATTTTATGACCTGTATAGTACATTTCGGAAAACATTGTGGCACTGATGCAACATTATTCATATTATTCATATTCATTCGCATAACTTCTTGCGGTTTGTAATCAGTGACCACGTGTTTTCTTTCCTGATCTTGCCAGTCCCCACATGTTGCTGTATGGTGGTGTTTCTTTTGTACTCCAGGACATGCAGAGGAAAGAATAGTACAGAGAGGTCAGTTCAGCACTATATGCAATCATCAAATTCAAATGTTAACTGTTCACACACACGCAAGGACCGTCCTTTCTACATTTATGACATATTTATATACTATTCTTTCATCTGCATGTCTTGGAGTACAAAAGAAACACCACCATACAGCAAGATGAGACTGCCAACAGATTTAACCACGCCTGGGGCCAGAAATAAAAGACAAAGAGTAGGACAGCTGCTGTACAGGCTTTTAAATGTTTGAAGCGCCAAGCGAGATGCAGATCACGCTGCACGGCAGCAGCAGCAAGCCAGCAGCTAATCGAGCAAAGAGGAGGTAAAAAAAAAAAAAAAAGTATTTGTTTCCCATTGTATCACCATTTAAGAGGGGGTTTCAGAGGAATGACAGCATCTCCTTGGAGTGTGTTCAGCCCCCTTCTTCACAATGCGAGCGGCAGAGACGTGAAGTGGCTGGCGTGTAGCGCAGGCTACTGGGGTTGGCAAGCGAAGCGAGCAGGGGGTAAGCCCCCTAGTATTATCATAAAATGTAGAACTCTTGATAGTAAAACACCTTTTTCAATAGTTTAGATTTAAAACTGCACTACACCACATTTTTGCAAATATATTCTAATGGTCATGTACCTGAAAAGTTAATGAGATAGCATAATTTCTCAATTGCAGGAGTGATGGATGATAGGCAGACTCTGATATCATCCTCCACATGCAACTATACCCTGCACATTGTCTAGATAGCATTCATTGCTGAAAATGAAGACTCACAAAATATGTCATCATACTGTATATTCCTTTTTTAGATGAAGCTGGCTTATTTTCACTTGACGATGTAGACACTTGTCCCAAGAATGTGTTATCTGAAAAGTTTTCCTTCGTTCCCAAACTACTTAACTAGCTTTAGTGCAATGCAACAAGACAGAGTAATGAGTGAATGAGACTCATAATTGAAAGAAGATATACAAAATGAGTCATGCAAGATTTTTATTGGCTCAGAACATTATGGAAGTGACTGGGCTAAATGTAAGCTTGTGTACTTATGCTCATGTTTGGTGCAAGGGGTCTCACCATGTGTTAGAAAGGTCAGTCTTCTAGATTACTGTATTCCCCTTTAAAAGCTGATGTGCTGGGAAGAGCGGTGCAGGGCAACACTAAATCAGGTTTTGACTGCCTGTCAGAAAAGGTGTTTCTGGGATATGTTGACGCTGCTCTGCTGTCGGTAAAGTTTATGTATTTTTTAACGTTTCCTTGGTTTTTAAAAAAAAAAATGAAATTTTGCATTCTTATCGGATGTCTCGTAGAGATTGTTTAAAAAAAAAAAAAAAAGCAAAACTGAATATAAAGAATAAAAGAATAATCAGACAGCTGGTATACCAAGTATGCATGATACTTCTGAATTACTTGCAACATTTTAACAGTTATTTTGCAGACCTCCCCCCTTGCCAGGTATCACAGACCCCACTTTCAGAAACACTGTCATTACAGAGCATCAAAAAGTGACATTATATAAATTATTTATGGGTCAACTGAATCTATTCTTCATGAGCACAGAAGATGCGTGGAATGTTGACTCCAGAACCGAACCATTACTGCATTCAATGTTCGAAACAGAATCTGAGCATAAAGAATTTGACACTGACAGAAGTTTATGGAGTGTATCATAACTGGAAATGAAACGTACACACATCACTACGATGCAAACTCCAAAAAACAATCAAAAGAAATCAAGGTACCATCAAAATCACATGCACAATTGTTTATGATGCTGAGGCTATTGTTTTTATTGGTTACATAACCTAAAAGACCCAAAAAACTGGTCAATATTAGGCTGATTTGCTTTCCAGACGTCAATGAGGCAAAGACAGTGATGAACGTTGCCGACTGTCTAGTTCAAGTTTAAGCACTTTATTGTCATTGTGTAACACAAAGAAATAACTTTTTGTGACAGCCCCAAGGTACATTTAAAGAAAAGTCAGATAATTCCAAACATGTCGTATACAGTGTTAAGTGATCAAGTAACCAGAGCAAATTATTATTGCTCAAAGTACAGCAGCATCAATTGTTATTGCACCTGTTAATGAATAGTACGTTACATATTATATATTGTATTACATTAGTATATTGCACATTACCAATACAGCTTATTGCACATGTTCAATTAAAAATGATCTCAGACTGAGGAGATTCAGAGTTCAGAAAGTTTATGGCAGATGGGAAAAAGCTATTTTTTAGTCTGTTTGTGTGCACACAGATTGACCTAAAGCGTCTTCCTGACGGGAGGATCTCAAACAAAGAATTTCCAGGATGAGTTTGTCCTTGAGAATGTTTTTGGCCCTTCTCACACAGCGAGTCTTATACGAGAGTTCGAGTGATGGCAGTTCAGTCCCAATAATGGCCTCTGCTGTTTTTACGACCCACTGCAGGGCTTCTTTCTTTAGCAGCCTTGGTGCAGCTGTTGTACCAGGCCATCATGCAGTTGCCAACTGTCCACACTACATGAGCCGGGAAGCTCTGCAAAATGGTGGATTCAAAGTAATAGAGCACCCAACCTATTTCCCAGAACCAGACCCTATGACAATCATCTCTTGCACAATCTAATGGGATAACTCCATGAGATGTCCTAGGGCAATGATGAAGATGTCAAAAAAACTTTCTGTTGACTTCCAAAAAAGTCTAAAGTACCAAATGCATGAGTGCAAAAACATAATTCCCAATTAACAATATGTACTTTCTATCAACTCAGATATAAAACTACTTTATTAATATTTGATTATTGTTTTAGGTATCCTTACTCCCTACCTATTAGTGGCAAAAATTTCTCTGGGTGACATACTCAGAAATCACTAGTTTAAAGCAATTTCCAGATTGATGGCTTTTTCAGTGATTACCTTTCACTCTGCATATGAGGGGTATATGAACCATGGGAGGAGGTGGGAAACGTTATATTGGCTGTCCTTTAAGGCAGGGACATGTTCTGACACTAAAAAAATATTTAACCTCATGGAAGGCCAAACTAAACTGAGCTGCAGTACACATGAATGGTTTAATTTGATCTAAAGAACAAAGATTCAACGCTGAACAATTTCTCATTTGGATTAGAGACAAAAATTAAGCCACAATCTAAGGAAGGTTTTACGTTACTTCCTAAAATTCGCAGCTGCAATATGTTTAAACAGAACCAAATGCATTAACCATTGTGTACTTATAATTGCATCTCCAGACTCGGCTTATTTTGCTTTTTTTGTTTTTGCTACCTTCAATACAGTGATTTAACTTTTATTCTCCAATTCTTACACAGCTGGGAAACAGTCTTCTAATAGCAGGTTCACTTTAAATGCGTCAGTCACAACTGTAATAAATGTACAGGGTGGTCATTTTGCTAAATCTCCAGAAAATGGTAAGTCACTTAACACTGACAGTCACAATACACTGTAAGTTAAACACAGTGGGTGACACCAGCATTACTGTACATATACTAATATCCATATAAACAGCAAACTGAGAGTTGATCCCCAAAGAGGTGCACCATACACTAAACACTGATTAACTAATGTCTGAGAAAATTACATAAATACATAAACCAACAATGTTCTTACCAGCTAGTAATCAGAAACGTGTAGGTTCACAGCACTTAATCTCCAGGGCACTCTGACTGACACTACTTCCTCCTCTCCTCAGTATACAGTTTTGTGCTTTATGACCTACTGTACTTTATCACAGTGTAAACAGATAATCCTAGTGTGTAACAGTTTCTTTGTAAATGCTTGGCACTCACATTGAGATTTAAAAAAAGGGTTGCCTAAACAATGAGATGTATATACTGTACTTTGCTCGGGCACAGAGTGTACTATAGCTGAAAAATTATATTTTTAACATTGGATTTTTTTCCAGATAATATAATCTGAATAAATACGATACATAAAATAAACAGAAAGCAGCCCATTTTTTTCCTACTGTATACTATACTTAAAATAAGCAACAGAGCTGGAAAATGATAACTTGGCTTATCCTATGCTTTTCTCCACATTGTTTTTGACAGTCAGACACCTCTACATAAATTTAAAGACTTGTATAATATGTAGACAATTAAAAAACATGACACTTTCTCTGAAGTGTTTGGCAAGTAATAAGGTGTGACTAATATTACATTTTTATTTTTCCCACTTCTAATGTATATTAAAAAGATTGGCACAACTAAATTAAAGTTAACAAGTAAATTCATAATCCATGGTTGCATATAATTTTCAACAATGAAAAGAGAAAAATTAAGGTGAATAAATATTTATATATTTATATTATATTCATTGAGTGTACATTGCTAACCACCTCCTTTACTGCATATTTCATTTGAATGGACTATAATTATAAATATAATAATAAAAATGAAATGCAACATACAGTATATATCAAAACTATGTTTTTTATGTAAAGAGAGAAGCATCATACAATATACAGGCTTCTGCAATTTTGCAAAACTAATCCACTTCTGGAAACCACAATGTACGGTAAATTACCAATAACTATTTTAATTATTTCTAATACACCAGAAATTGAATACAAATTTCAAATGTTCCTTGGACGCATAACTATTTTATATATATATCTTTCTAATATAAAAGGAAATCCTGCGACAAGACATTATCAAAGATAATTTAAAGTCCTGCGAGACAAGACTTTATGCAAACAGATTCTGAAAAGTCATGCCCTCCTCTCAAACATTTGCAACCATGCACACTGTACAATCATTTCTCATTCGTGTGAATACTATTGCCAGACACAGTTCATGTGCTCTCAGTGCCTATAAATTTTTATATCACCATGTAAGTCCAAACACGGAATCAAAATTCAATGTGATATTGACGAAAAGGTCATAACTTAAGCGTTACAGTAAAAGTGTAAGTTTAAAAGGTATTTGCGTGTTAATTTCAAAGCCAAAAAAAATGAAAACGTATAACACAATGAATAACTCTAACGCAACATGAAACATAAATGCAGAGCAGGTCAGAGATTATGAAAGTACTAAAATTCAATAGTCTCAAAAAAATGATAGTAAAGATCACATTAGCGCTATAAAAATGGAAGTTATTATTCTGTGAAATAATGGAACAGCAAAAAGAGATCGAATATATGGACATAGATGATATGACAGAAGTATATAGATATTGTTTGGCTTTAAACTTTAAGTCGGAGACTTGTAGATCATCTAATTTGTGTTGCCATCACGGAAAAGTAGTGTTTCTTCCCAATGAAGAGGCCTATCTGCAAGAATTAAAAGATTTTTTGTTTTGTGAAAGTGAAGTCCACATACATGAGCGGCAGGGATGTGAAGTGGCTGGCGTGTAGCGGAGCCAGGGGGTTGGCAAGCGAAGCGAGCAGGGGACGAAGCCCCCTAGTTTATATTTATATATATATATATATATCGTATATCTGTAGATAGATTGATATACAGGGTGGTCCAGATCTAATTATGCAGATCCAGATCATCCAGATGACTTTGATTTATGCAGGGACAATTCCAGTTCAGCGTGAAGACGATTCTTCATGTCACCATTTCGCACACTTCTTGATGGTCCGAGATTTTTCGGGTGATTTTCTATGTAATAAACTTAATAAGTTATAGTGTAATGATTAGATCTGGACCACCCTATAGAAATGATGCAAAGTTGATTGACTGACTCACACTTACCAACAAAAACACAATTTCACGTTTAGTTAAAAAGCTGAAATTTGTCACGATGGTACATCTAGGACAGGAGGTAACTGAACTTTCGATATATCAGTCTTTAGCGGTAAAAACACACACACAAACAGAAAAATCAAATACCTCAAAATCTCAAAAACACTGATTTGATAAAAAATTGGCGAAGTTATACAAAAAAAAAAATTACCCAACATATATTTTTATTTGCTAACATTTGTCAGTAATAATGCTGTAGAAAGAGGAATATTCTTAGGTAATGCATAATTTTTTCACTTCATAGATGAATGCAGAGAAATGGGGGCATGCAATTCATGCAAATGAACGCCACATGCAGGACAGCTCTACTTTACAAGCTGAGACTGTAATCGTGCAGTGAAATGGGGCTGGCGGTGAGTGAAAAAGGTCAGCTACCCTGCACTGGACAAATAAGGATTTGGCGAGCTGCATAGAAAATGAGATATACAGTGAAGTGTCGAAGAAAAGCTGGATGAAACTCAAAGAAGATGTGGTTAGGATGTGGCCTCCTTGGGTACATACAGTACTCCCTATTCTGTCAGCATGTTCTCACTTCTCATGATGTGGTACAAAATACATACAAATTCAAGCTAGATTGGATTGGACGCTCTTGTATTCATACATACATACTTAAATCAGATGTGTGAACTAACTACGGATTCAGACAGTGCGCTGGTAAAGAAAACTGGATAAATGCAAAGCCATACGTAAACTTGCAGCTCAGAAGTTAAACGAGTAGAGGTTAAACAATCTACACCGGAGACAGCGTTTAGCTCCAAGCTTCCATTTAATTCACCTCAATCCCAAAAAAAAAAAGAACAGAATATATACCAGTTTTTATCAGTAAAAATATGAGACCCTACACCATTGTTCGACAAATGATTCTGGTTTTGGAATAGTGGTATGCTATACCAACCAGAAAGCAAACAAAGTGAAGTTATTGTACCTAGGCTTTATGAAGTTCTTAAGCAAAGAATCACCATGTCTATCAGGTCAGAGGCCACAGTAGCCCTAACTTGAGACAGCTAGACATCCAGAGCAGCAGATTCCTATGTGACAATCACGTTACTACCTTAAAAACGACTGGGCACCTATGACGGAATTGTTGCAGACGTGCGCTAATGCCAGCCACACTGGCAGCAACCTCGCTGCATGCATACATACAAAGCTACAGAGATAGCTAGCTGTTGTTCCATAAAACTTTCTAGCAATTCCAATGCTCTGTTCCATCACATGACCACATCAATTCTAAGTTTGTGTGCTTGGAAAGTCCAATATAATCAAATATAGCAACTAAATCTATCATATTTAATATGTTCTTGTTTATGACAACAAAGGAAAGTGGCAACATTTTGCACATTGGACATTTAAGACCTTCATGGTCCTCTGTACATGAGACAATATTGCTAATATATATGTAATGATGCATATACTCCAAAGCAGACCCAGTGAAACCATGCACACCAAGAAGAGAAAGAAAACAGTGGATCTCTCTAAAACAGGATCTCAAAGTACTTTCATTAATCTAAATTATTCTGACATAGTAAACTGAATTTCTAAAATTTCCTGTGGCAGCAGAATTATGGGAAAAGGCAGGCAAACATGGTCTATTTTATAGGATAAAAGACACCATTGCTGAATGAATATGGACTTTGTACAGACATGTAGGAAGAAACTGAAGCATCTTCCAGCACTACATTGTGTTTGCATTATTTCAGTGAGTTCTCAGGTGATAGTATATATACTACAATAACCTCAGCTTAGTAATGTACCTGAGGCATTTTGTTCAAAATGTATAAGCTTCTAGCACATTATAATGTTGTAGTAAGTTTACTCTGAAAGGGAGGCCAAAATGTATATCTGTTGAAAACCAGGATTTAAAAAAACAAACATTTAAACAAATTTACAAACTTAAAAAAAAGTATTTAAACAAACACTTCATTACAAAAAGTATACTGCTAATAAGAAAAAAATATATAAAAGGCTTCAAGTTGTAAGTTCATAAAAATGAATCATAAAAATATTTAATATAAGACAAAGTAAAATAGAATGGGAACTTCCTGCATTCAAGCTGCAGTGCTTCTATAATTTTAAAAGGAAAAGCATATGGTCTGCTGCTGGTCCAGAAGATGGACGCATGCATTCACAAAACGGATGTTTGTGCATTTGACTGTTTCACTCCATGTACTTTGTGTCCTGGAACTGTTACAGCATAGGGAATAGCAGGAAATCATTTGTGTTTAAGATAGCCAGAAACCCAGTAAAATGTCATTCAGTATTATAGCCATATCCTGGTCTGCACTGAGTTTTATTCTTGAGGCTACAGTCCCAATCACAGTGTCTTCATCAGTGCATACATCCACACATACAACTCCACCATTTTTGACAATCATCACTGTTTCTGCACTAAAAGATACATTCAAGGATGCCTCTGTTCCTGAGGTGTAGTGCTAATGCTCTGACCAGGTATAGGGTTAAATGGGGCAGAGTTGTATCTCATTACTATAATGACTATATTCAAATAAATATTACAAGGAATTTTATGCAAATAAATACACAGTCACTCCCACTGCCGATAAAAAATAGCAGACAAATGCAAAACTTGAGCAAATGTAGATAAATGAAAAGAACTGTTTATCTCCACTGTGATGGAGGTGTTTCTACAAAGAAATAAAGGGAACACTTAAAAGCACATTTACTTTACGGGGAGTGGCTGTAACATACTGTAAGCCCAGACATAAACTCAGCAGCATGCAATCAAAGTCCTGCCAAGAGGGGATTGCAGAGTCAAGTGTCCCAATGACAACAGCTGAAGCACAATTTGAAATAGGGTATAATGTACATTCTGTTTGATCATTCATCATGTCATGCGATGCGACTATAAAATAATGACCAATTAATATTTGAGTTAGCAGATGACATGTAATGAGAAAGATGAACTTCTTGATTCTTATCAGCAAATCTGTATATATAAGCTGCAGTTATAGATCTTTATAGGCTTTAAAACAAAAAATAATAAATTTGATGGCATGAAATAATCATTAATTATGGTTAATGCTTGAATGAAACTAATGTTTGTTAATTGTATATGCGTTTGGGAGACAACTTAAGGACTCTAGTGATGGCAGATACCCTCTGAACCAGGTGCTGGTGCTGTTTGCTAATGACTGCTCTCTTCCTCCCTCTACAGAACAAAAGACTGACAACCGTTCCACCTGTGACGTCACTTCCGTTGTCCGCCCTCCTGGACCTACCCCTTCCTGTTTGAAAGCCATGTGACCAGCAGTTTGGTCATCTTGAGTCAGTTCTTTATTGGAAAGACATTTCTGCAGCTTGTTGCGTGTTGTATTGTTGCTGAAAAAGCCTTCAATTATATGGGGTCATCAGGGTGGTGTCCCAACCCTTTCACATCGTTGTGTCTATTTTTTTTTTTTTTTATAAGTGCTAAACTAAGACCTTGGTCTCACTAAATTAAAGATTGCTACTCATGTTACTGTTTATTTGTCATGAAAGAATCAATAAATAAATTGTATTAAACTCTAATTGGGATACACAGACCAAATCAAGAAGCTTATTTTGAGTGGCATTATTCTAAAATCTTGAATTCGAGTACCAACTAATTCATATATTTTCCTATATCCAGTGACAAGACTGTTCACTGACAATAAACATCTCAAATGGTGATAAAACTCAAAATAATTGAAAGTGTTGCTGCCAAAATCCAAACATTCAATGGAGTATCACCTCAGCTGTGTTGAACGCTTTTTTGATTCCAGATACTCAACCATAAAATTCTTTAACCCACTGTGTTTTGTAATAGAAATGAAAATTTCCTAGAATAAGCCTTCTCACTTTAAAATAAAATGTGGATTCCATCATATCTCTCCTTAAGAGGCACATTTTGCACCCACATTAAAATCTAGGCTTCACAAAAATCTTTTTAACATATTTTTGCATACGTAAATCTTATCTTGTCCTTGCCCTTAGTAATAAAAATATTGACAATACTTGTTATTACCAGATGCTTTGTGACAGTGCTCTGTATGGGAGATATTATTTTAAGATGAACCGATGAACAGATAAGCATTATACTTTGCTAAGCAGAATAATTACATGGATCATATTAGGACTAAAGGATGAAAACTTAATTTTGTATGAAATTTGAAATATTCATCAGTTGGAAGCTTCATACACCAAAATGAGTTTAAATATAAAGTGTTTTGCCTCCACTGAAGTTCAATTTCAAATTTACTGCTATGTGTTGATATTATAGTAAAACTCTTACTTGCCTGGCTGTCGCCCATCAACCGATGACAGTAGTTGAATAACAAGAATCTGTTAACAAGAATCTATACTAATAAAAGGCAAAGCCCTCACTGACTGACTGACTGACTGACTCATCACTATTTCTCAAACTTCCCGTGTAGGTAGAAGGCTGAAATTTGGCAGGCTCATTCCTTACAGCTTACTTACAAAAGTTAAGCAGGTTTCATTTCGAAATTCTATGCGTAACGGTCATAACTGAATCCTACTTACGTACATATTTACAACCATAGCCTGCAGCTCAGTCGCCGTGTGAGGCGGAGTTACGTCCCCCATCACCATGCCTCCCACGTAGTTGGCTGCCTGCCCATATAAGGCCGTCCGTCAGCAGCAATCCAATAGACACGCTGGCGCTAAATATTCGCAGGCAAATCAAAAAGTTAATACCGGGAATGCCTGTTAAACATCTTAGATTCACGAGCAGCGATTTAGGTGGTGAGATGTCTATCGAGGTGATCACTGTAATATTTATATGTCATTGAAATGTATTATTATCAGGCATGGTTTAGGCACCTATGTCATCAGGAAGGCACCAGAAAAAGGGACCTCAAGGTTACAATTATGGAAGTTAATTTAGAGCACGGATGTTGTGAATGTAAGAGCTGTAATAAATAAAGTTCCCCTGCATACTTTAAAAGAAAGTCTTGCCATCATTTCATTTTTCACAATTTGTGAAAACAAGACATGGTGTCAGAATAGAGGACAGTCATGGATTTTGATGGAGTTCCCTCGCCACGAATTGACTGGGATTCTCTAAACCTGCCGGGAAAATGGAAAAAGTTCCGACAGCATGTGGAGCTGATGTTTTCTGGCCCGCTAAAAGGCAAAGACGAGAGTGAGAAATGCAGCTACCTGCTCCTGTGGACTGGGGAAAAAGTAAAAGACATTTTTAACACATGGACTCTCACCCAGGAGGAAGCCAAGGTACTGAAAACTTATTATGACCGTTTTGAGGCGTTTGTCATGCCTAAGACGAATACGATATTCACGAGATACAAGTTTAATGAGAAGACGCAAGGTATAAACGAGACTTTTGATCACTTTGTAACGGAGTTAAAATTGCTGGTAAAGGACTGTGCTTATGCAAACGAAGATGAGATGGTCAGGGATAGAATAGTGTTTGGCACAAATTCAGCAAAAGTGCGAGAGAAACTTTTAAGTGCCGGGTCTGAGCTAACAGTAAATAAAGCTGTGGACATCGCAAGATCGCATGAGATAGCACAAGCACAGCTGAGAACCTTCGATGCCTGTACTCCAAGCGGCTCACGTGAACTGACTGTGAACGCAGTACACACACAACAAGCAAGAGCTCCAAAGAGCACTGAACAAAAAACGCATTACACAACTGAGAAGGCAGCAAAAGAATATGAAGCGAGTGACGCATACAAGCATATTCATAAGTGCAGCTACTGTGGAAACAAAGCACACGGTGGAGAACGTCAATGTCCAGCTAAAGGAAGACAGTGTAAAAAATGTGGTAAATTGAACCACTAAGCTAAAGTTTGCAGGACTGGGAAAGGTAAATATGTGCATGCAGTGTGTGATGTCTCAGATAAAGAGGAAGACGAGCTGTTTATTGATGCAGTAAGACAGGAACAACCCTCTGAAGCTGAACAAGCCTTTGTAGACATGTCAATAGGAAAGCAAGGTGTAAAGCTTAAGTTTAAATTAAGTTCATAGACACGCTGCCACTAAATATTCGCAGGCAAATCCACAACTTAATACTGGGAATGCCTGTTAAACATCTTAGATTCAAAAGTACCGATTTGGGTAGTGAACACTTTGATGAATGAAACCTGTTATCTTTACAACGGTTGACAAACACAGAATGTAACTTGAACACAACACATCCTCCAAATACGAACCTGATTGAAAGAAATAATGATAATCAAATCTTTGATTATTACAATTACATTGACAATCATGTTACGTTATTTTTAAAATGTTTCCTTTTCTTTTCCATATCTTCTTTAACACACTACTTTTCTGTTGCGAAGCAGGGGTATTTTGCTAGTTGACAATAAATACAAACATGGTTAATATCCATCCATCCATCCATCCATCCTCTTCCACTTATCCGAGATTGGGTCACGGGGGCAGCAGCTTGAGCAGAGAGGCCCAGACTTCCCTCTCCCCGGCCACTTCTTCCAGCTCTTCCGGGAGAATCCCAAGGCGTTCCCAGGCCAGCCGGGAGACATAGTCCCTCCAGCATGTCCTGGGTCTTCCCTGGGGCCTCCTCCCAGTTAGACGTGCCCGGAACACCTCACCAGGGAGGAGTCCAGGAGGCATCCAGATCAGATGCCAAGGCCACCTCATCTGACTCCTCTCGATGCAGAGGAACAGTGGCTCTACTCTGAGCCCCTCCCGGATGACTGAGCTTCTCACTCTATCTTTAAGGGAAAGCCCAGACACCCTGCGGAGGAAACTCATTTCAGCCGCTTGTATTCGCGATCTCGTTCTTTCGGTCACTACCCATAGCTCATGACCATAGGTGAGGGTAGGAACGTAGAACGACTGGTAAATTGAGAGCTTTGCCTTACGGCTCAGCTCTTTTTTCACCACAACAGACCGATGCAGAGCCCGCATCACTGCGGATGCCGCACCGATCCGCCTGTCGATCTCACAGTCCATTCTTCCCTCACTCGTGAACAAGACCCCGAGATACTTGAACTCCTCCACTTGAAGCAGAACTCCCATGGGGCTCGGCCGGGCACAGCCCGAAGAGGTAACGTGGGTCCTCCTTCCCATGGGCTCACCACCTATGGGAGGGACCAAGGAGGTTGGGTGTAGTGTGAGTTGGGTGGTGGCCGAAGGCGGGGACCTTCGCGGTATGATCCTTGGCTACAGAAACTGGCTCTTGGGACATGGTTAATATATAGACAGCAAATACAACATCATATGGTACATTTAAAGGAACATTAGACAATACCTACCATCGTGCAGATGGCCATACGAGTGGCTGTGAAGTAAAATATGATCTGTGAATAAAACGTGTCCCTGAACCAAGTTGTGCAAGTGCTCAAAGTCCTGTAGCATTTGTTAGAACAAAAGAGTTAGAAATGTGACTGTGTAGGATGGCTAAGTTCTTTAATAATATTAACCTTTTTAAGGCAGTATGTAATATACATTTCAAAATTTTGCCATGTCTGGTCAAATTATATATTTTGAATGTTTTGACAGTTATGATTGATTTAATCAAATGAAAAATGTAAAAAATAAAAGAGTAAATGTAGCATTTGCAAAAATTTGACCATATTTTCAGATGTAAGGTCTCAGAATCCACTAGGCAGGTTGTCAGTCTCTCCTGGCTTAGCTTGTTAGGTCACATGTTAGTCTGGACAAGAATTATCATTATTAACCAGTAACGGCGTACTGCACGATAAAGTGCAGTGAATACACTTGGCTTGAGCATTCCTAGTTTTAAGACTCTTTCTCTGTACGTTTAACATTCGTTTGCTCAGAGGTTGATGTGCTTGCTGCCTGAGCAGCTCTTCTTTTCTCCACCCTACCATCCCACTGCTTCTCTTCTTTTGGCGGCATCTTTTCGCGTTAAAACTGATTAAGTTAGTTTTTGTGTTGCAATTACTTAGTACGTTTTTCTTTATTTTTCACTTAAGCTGACACTTAAGTCTTCAATCTGCCTCAAGAATGATTAAAGATATGAAGAGGTAGGGGAAGTGACTGCGAAGGTGGTAAGGAATAAGGAATAATGTCTTTGGACTGTGGGAGGAAACCGGAGCACCCGGAGGAAACCCACGCAGACACAGGGTGAACATGCAATCTCCACACAGGGAGGACCCGGGAAGCGAACCCGGGTCTCCTAACAGCGAGGCAGCAGCGCCACCGCCACCGTGCCGCCTGAGTTGATTCTACAATAAAATAAAACAAAAAGAGTAATAAAAATCATCACACTGAAAGCGGATAGTAGACGTCACGTAGTATATGTTTACCAAATTTCAGGTCAATAGGTGAAACGGTTTGCGAGCTACAGATGATTTAAAATCCTGAACAGAGAAACGAACAGCCACAGTAGCGCATTATATAAGAAGATTGTCAGCTGATGAAAATTCCAGAGCCTAACAAATTCTTTGACTCAACTGTCAACAACCACGGGCTCTTTGTAGGATCTGAAAATGAAGCTAATTGACATCTACAAAGCAGGGGAATGTTATAAAAAGACAATCAAAGCACTTCCAGCTAGCAGTTTCAACAGACCAAAATGTCATTAAAAAATGACACTTAAGGGGAATCACAGAGGTCAAGATAAGATCTGGAAGACCAGGAAAACTAACAGAGTGAACAGCTCTGATACTGCAGAAAGGCAAAGAAAAACCCCCATATGACTGCAAGTGACCTGCAAGCAGGTTTAGCTGAGAAAGGCATGGTGGTGCACTGCTCTACTGTGCAGCTTTTCTTACACAAATATGGCCTCCATGGAAGAGCCATCAGAAGAAAATCTCACCTGTGATGTCATTACAAATAACAACACCTTAATAATGAAAACAATATCTATGTAAGATAGAGGCGTTAGGGAACCAGGTGCTATGGCCAGATGAAATTGAAATTAAATACTTTGGCCACAGAAACAAAAGGTTTGTTTTAGAGAAAAAAGGAGCAGCATTTAAAGAAAAAAAAACACATTGCCAACTGGTAAGTATGACGATTGGATCTCTTATATATACTTTGGGACTATGTGACAGCTAGTGACACAAGAAACACTGCGAATACAGCTAAGAATGGATCCCACTAAGTATCAACAAATCCTCAAGCAGAATGTCAGTCAGTCAGAAAACTGAAGCTGAAAAAAGAATGACTTCTACAAAATACAACAGTTTAATATACACTTCAAAATCTCCTACGGTGACCCTCAAGAAATGCAAGATGAAGGTTTGGAATAGCCCTCACAGTTCATAGACTTCAGCATCGTTACAAATCAGTAGGTAGACCTTAACTATACAATGCACATGAGACAACCCACAAATATCTCAAAGCTGGAAATGATCTGCAAGGAAGAATGGGAAAAACTCTACAAAACAAGAAGAACTTAGAGATACAAAGCTGGCTACAAAAAAATGTTTGCAAGTCTGATTTTTTTTTTTTTTTTATAAAGGGGCTGCTACTAAGTACTGACTGAGTACATTGCCCAGACCTTTACATTTTTTAGTTCAACAAAATAATTATTGTAAATATGCTCATAAATATTTCTGTTGTTTTAGTTTGTTTGCTCTCTTTTTTAATTTAAATGTCAGCAAAATATGTAATTTGGCCAGGGCTGTCCAAATGTTTGCATGGCACTGTATGTGTGCAGAACAGAGGAGTGCTGTATTCCACCAATTTTCAGGTGTCATTCCAGAATGTTATGTACAGTATGTAGTGAGGACTGATTCAGCACACATAGGGACGCGCAGACTTTCCTCAGACATTTGAGAAGGCGAAGGTAATGTGTTATTCTTCTTGCTAATTGCTGAGATTTGTTGTGTCCCACTAATCAGGAATGGTAATCTCATAAAATCTAAAGCTAATGACCCTCCTCACAGTGCTCATAGGAGTGTGGTCTTTGCAGACATTAAGGGAAAGACTAAAGTCTTTACACCGGAGGCAAATGTCTTTTCTGTAAGATTCCTCATCATTGGCTGCAGTGGTGGTGTCAGCCACAAATTTACTGAAGGAGATGGAACAGTGACCAACTACATAGTCATGGACAATTAAGAAGTACTGTGTGGGGCTCAGAACACTACCCTGTGGGGTGCCTGTGCTAAAAAGCAGTGTACAAGAAGTGACAATGCATGTTAAGATCCATTTTCAGAGGGTGGTGCTATGTCCCAGGTCTATGAATTGGTGGTCAGCTTTGTTGGTACCACAATGTTTGGTGTTAGCGCTAATCTAGTGTATAAGCAAAACTCTGGTATAGCAGTTTTCATAGTTAAGATGTGCTGCGATGGCATGAAGAGTACAATAGTAGCTATGTTTTCCACTGTTACCCAGGTATGATTTGAAACTGCTGTAAATGTAAAGTGGGATTTTTTTTTATTTTAGTTATAATAAGTACATCATTACAATTTGTTTTGAAATTTCACTTAGCTGTGTGGGTATGGCTAATGGTTAGCAGAGTACAGCTTCAAAAATGACAGAAAAACAGTGCCGGGAAAGTTTTTATGGTGGCGTAATGCTCAAAGATTAAGTTTAAGACCCCATATTGCAATAAATAACTCTGCAGACAAACGTCCTAACCTCATGGTTAATCAATGAGAAAAAACTTTGATTAAATAAAAAGGTTAGGTGGGCATCAAACCCAGAACAACTGCTTCGAATACAAGTATGCTAACCATTACACAACATTTGCCACCTGCCTGGCACCGTTCCTCTGCAAACAGATCGCACCATATGCTGCATTTCATCACACTTGCTCTGGTCCTTGATGGAGTATCAAGACACCGTTTAGCCAATATTTAATTTGGACTTTGCCTGAGGTAAACTCCAATATTTTTTGAAAATGTGTACAGCTTGAACAACCATACAAACACAAGAACATCACAAAGATGTAGACGAGGACAGGCCATTCAGCCCAAATAAGCTTGCCAGTCCAATCAACTTAATTCCTCCAAAATAATATGAAGTCAAGGTTTGAAAGTCCATAAAGTCCTACTGTCTATCACACTACGTGGCAACTTATTCCAAGTGTCTATGGTTCTCTGTGAGAAGAAAAACGTCCTAATGCTTGTGAGAAATTTACCCCTGACAAGTTTCTAACAGTGTCCCAGTGTTTTTGATTAATTAATTGTAAAATAACAGTCTCGATCCACTGAACTAATTCCCTTCATAATTTTAAACACTTCAATCATTTAATCTTGTTTTGCTTAAA
This sequence comes from Polypterus bichir lapradei, assembly GCA_026402145.1. Lineage (NCBI taxonomy): Eukaryota > Metazoa > Chordata > Cladistia > Polypteriformes > Polypteridae > Polypterus > Polypterus bichir. Next base: position 84,603,014 of record JANRMT010027041.1, read on the forward strand.
CTGAAAAGGTTCAGGTCTTTTAGCTTTTTCTCATAACTTATCCCTGTAACCCTGCAGCCCTGGCGCTTTTCTTAGGACTTTTTCTAACGCTGCTATGTCCTTTTTGTAGCCTGGAGACCAAAACTGCACACAGTGCTCAAGATGAGGCCTCACCAGTGCATTATAAAGGTTGAGCAGAACCTCCTTTGACTTGCAGACATACATACAAAGAGATGCCAGTTCAGTTTTACTTATGTTAATATTACATAATACAGTGTAAGCTGATATAATACATATTATAAAATTCAGTAAAGCAAATTACTTAGCCTACCCCAACAAAGCCTATATGTGGTACAACTGTGTTAATCACGCTCAGCTAGCCGCTGTACCACTTTACCCTGCTCTTTCATAAACCGCAGCCAGTATGCAACGCCTGGGACTGTCTGGACCCAAAGACTGAATGAAGTGGAGAATGAAATACAGATTCTTGTGAAATCAATAACTTACAAAATATAGAAACAACTAAGTAACAGGTCAAAACTTTTTTTCTTTGTAAGCTTAATTCTGGTCTCTTTATACCAGCTAGGCAATTGTCATAATTGATAAGATTTAAACCTCTCTTCCACCAGCACAATGTATGACATGAGAAATGTCAACTAACCAATCCGCGTGCCAGCAGTGAAGACAGTGATGTTAAACATACTGATTCACAGTTAACAGAATACCACTGTTTTAAATGTATATATATATATATAATAATCCTTGACATCTTTAAAACAGACCTTTGCAAATACAGTAGCTAGCTAACCTGAAGCCTGTTACAACAGTAAGCAGCTTTACTTTAACTAAAAACAAAATTCATGACATACAGATCCTTCCATAACAGTAAGCCACATCGTGCTTTCATATCAGATTTACTTTTCGCAATGCCCAAAGATTATTTAAAGTAACAAGATGGCCTGGGCTGAAACCTGGTCTAAATCCGGCAGGCTGCTTTCTAAGCTACTGTATTACCTCCACTGTGATGTTGACTTTATCCTTTATCATTGTAATCAGTTAGATTTGTGTACCTTTCTACAGAAATGTACAGAAACAAGTCCCCTTGTAAGAGTGGTTCAAATTCCATCAAAACCCAAATAACTGTCAACAAGCAAAAATACAGAAAGTAATAAAGCCACTTGTTACACTGCAGCTGCACCAAGTCAATCTTGTTTTGATTTGCTAGTCCCACTAAAGACGTCTACAATACTGTGCCTGCACCATCATCAAGTGTCTTAATTCTCTGTTCTGTTTAGACAATATACACATTATTAAAAGACACAGCAAGAATGACCTGCAAAGCAAGCATCTAAATGGGCTGAAATGGCAGCTTTTTAACTAAATCGTGACAAGCTTTTTAAAAGAGTCGGTTCTCTTAAGCACTTCCCAGAGAAACCAAGTTCTGTCAAAAAACAGAAGTTTTGCATTTTGCCATTCATTTTATTTGTTTCATTTTCTTTCTTTATTAGTAACATGTCTTGTATATATTTAACTTATGATGATCACTCAGAACTGGGTGACAGACACTCTTACAGTGACTAATAAGCTGATGTCACAACATATGATGTTTCCACAAGCATTATTACTGCCATGCTGTGGCTATGACATATATTTTTCAGAGAAACTGCTATAATTCTTTCTTTATTATTAACTTAGAATAGATGCATGACACAACATTAAACATATTTTCCAAACCATTTATGTTAAGCCTATCCTGGCAGCTTCAGGCACAAAGTACTGCCCAAACTTCAAACAAATGGCAGGCCATTGCAGGGTATATCGTCTACATCTATACATTGGTCCTCTTCTTCTTCTTCTTTCGGCTGCTCCCGTTAGAGGTTGCCACAGCGGATCATCTTCTTCCATATCTTTCTGTCCTCTTCATCTTGCTCTGTTACAGCCATCACCTGCATGTCCTCCCTCACCACATCCATAAACCTTCTCTTAGGCCATCCTCTTTTCCTCTTCCCTGGCAGCTCTATCTTTAACATCCTTCTCCCAAACCAACACAATCTTGCCTCTCTGACTTTGTCTCCCAACCGTCCAACTTGAGCTGACCTCTTCACACAGGACTAATGTATACTCACGTGACATACTCACCACTCAGCCTAAACAGAATGTATTCTGGATATGGAAGGAACTTGAACACTAAAAGAAAGGGGGAACATGCAAGTCCCACGCTGCCAGTATCCAGGTTGGATGTTGAACTATATCACCCCATTTAATCTTATAATGTGAAAATAAGATTAGAAAATGAAGGAACTCACAATTTCTGAAGTCAAATGTTCAGGTGCATTGTAAAGGACAGTCACGGCCTATATTGTAAGTAATAAGCTCAAGAAATTGAATAAACAGCAAGCCATTATTGACATACTCATACACATCCACAAACACACCATGTTAACGTAACAGTCTGCCTTTGCACTATGGGAAGAAGCCCATGTGATACCTTAAAGGTCAAACCAGGAGTCATCTTTATATTGGAAGAATCAAAATGCAATACCCAGGTAAAGCATTCAAGATTAGTGGGGTTCTGTTTCAGAAAACGATAACAGCGCTTTTCACTGACATCAACATAACGTATCTTTCTTCTCTATGTAACTGGGAAAGAGAGTTTCCATGAAACTTGCATTTTCCCAAAGCACATCTAAAAATACAAAACAAGTTTGTCCTTTTTATACTATTAACCTTAATAAAATTATGTGTCTAAATGTTACATGTGTTTGTCCAGTTGAAATGTCTCTGTCATTCCAACAAATGGCACATCACAAACATTTGTAGCAATGAAATGCATCACATTTGTCATTCTAAAAGATGGTGCATCACTAACTTTTGTAGTAACGCACTTACAAAATATATCCAAATTGATGGTGCACTGTAAATGTTAATGCTGAGCTCTATGTCGATTTCTTAAGATTTCAACCTGTCTTAGATGGGCAGCAGAGCTAGTTAAGCTGTATTACACCTTACAGTGCACAGGCCAACAGGATTAGCTCATGTTCTTTTAGACTTGATCCAACAGGGCAATCTAATTGGATGGGATACAGAGATCGTATTAGTTCATAAGAAAACATTGTGTATTTTGAAAAGCATCATCCTAAAATTCCTATCTGGAATTGCTGAAAATAAATTCCATTAAATTTACTGTACCATTTAAGTCTGGCTGCTGTTATTGAAGTATAACATCATCCAGACTAGTGACATGTAGACATGCATTTAAGAATTTTACTGCACTCTATGCATGCAATAATACATTACTACTACTATGAACATGGCAAGTGCTTCTGAATAAATATTTATCATGAACTTTACTCACATGCATGTCTGCCTAACTGGCAGGAATAAAGTGCATTTTTTCATGCCAGTTTTCTTCATAAAATCTTTAAACCTCTTTAACAAAAGAGTTCATTATAATGCTGTATGTGTGTATATATATTATATATACACACACATATACATACATAGACACACACACACACACACACAAGTCAAGTCAAGTTGGGGAGTA
>JANRMT010027041.1:84611539-84651736 GCA_026402145.1 Polypterus bichir lapradei
GAGAAATTGAACAGGTGTTCCTAATAATCCTTTAGGTGAGTGTATATACACAGTGTATATATATATATATATATATATATATACACAGTATACAGTATATTATTAGTATATATATATCTGTCATGTCATTGTCCAACCCGCTATATGCTAATACAGGGTCACGAGGGTCTGCTGGAGCCAATCCCAGCCAGCACAGGGTGCAAGGCAGGAACAACGCCTGGGCAGGGTGCCAGCCCAATGCAGGACACACACACACAAGGGACAATTTAGAATCACCAATGCAACTGACCTGCATGTCTTTGGACTGTGGGAGGAAACCCATGCAGACATGGGGAGAACATGCAAAGTCCACGCAGGGAGGACCCAGGAAGCGAACCCAGCTCTCCTAACTGCGAGGCAGCAGCACTACCCACTGCGCCACCGTGCCGCCCACATTCAAATTAGATAACAATAAAAATAAATAAAATGATATATGTTTATATGTTAACTATGCTAATTGTAAAAAAACATAAATCAGTAAGCTTACTTTATAAGTACTATACAGAGAAACCCAACCAATGTCAAAAACTATCATAGATAATTTATATAGACATCCTGGTCTATAGCTGCAGTTTGCAAATGGAATTTACACATATACTAATTCAGACTTTCAAAATGATATATTTTTTCTGTTATTCTCATTAATAGAGATATGAAGCAATAAAATATTGATGTCAGCAGGTCATCTGTTCGTGATGACCTGCTGGCTCACACTCTAGTAATTGGCTTATGTCAAGTCTTAAATTTCACTTGTGAAATATCCTGTTATTTCCTGTGGTTTTGAAAGAAATGGATGAAAAGACAATATTGACTTGAAGTGTCAGGACTACTGTCTTGCCTTGTATATAAACTGATTATTTTGGGGGAAAAAAATGTAAATGTAATGATGGCTGCAGTGATTCACTGCTAACATCACAGTAAATCAATGATATTTTCTGGCACTCTGGAAGTACAGTAAATCCATACAGTTGATATGAAAAGGTTGGTTTATCGAAACAATTTATAGGAAGAGATATCACTCATTTGGCTTTTCAATACTAGTTTATGTGTAAAATATGGTCCCATTGAATGGGCAGCACAGCTTATGGTGCTGTTGCCACATGACTCGAGGGACCTGTGCTCTGTTCCTAGCATGATCACTGTCTCTGGGGAGAGTGCATATTTTCTTTGTGTCATGGGGGCTTCCTCCCCAAGTGCACAAATAAGAATGTGAGATTGACTGATGACTCTAAATCGGTTTACTATGTCTGCACAATAATGTAATGGCACCTTATACAGAGATAATGAGGGGAAATGCTCCATCTCCAAAAGACTAAGTAGTGATATCACTAAAGACTGAAAGGGCTCAGATGGTGTCTTATTTGTTTTGGTTTTTTTTTTAATTTAAAGTACAAACTCAAACCTGCTACAGCTACCATCAGAGAAAATTAGATTTATCCTGCCCTTCAGTAACAACTATAAATTCTACATTCTGAACACTCAATTATTTGTTGCCATCCTCAGGGCTGAAAACTGGTCATAAATAATAATCAACCAAACAAACACAGCTTGACATGCAGATACTGTTGTTGTTTATACCCTAAAGACTGATCAAAATCAGAGTTCTCCTGTCTTGTCAAATATACTTGTATAGACTCAATTCCTTGAAGACTGTCTGCGTCAGGTAGTTAACCACCTATTGTTCCCCAGGACACTCACACAGCCAACTTAACTTACTTATCCCATAATGACAGAGGGCCTATCCTTCCCCTTTTGAACGTTGTGTCGCTGTAAACCTGCTTTAGTTACTTACAAGCTCCAACAGAGGCAGAGTGGTCAAACTTGACTTAACCCGAACATATTATCAAATACACAGAACTGACAATCTGCTTAAATACAAAGTCACTATGGACATCATTTCCCCTAACTACTATGCGTGTAACACTTAACGGCAGAAAACAAAAAAAAACAGGACTGAACATTTCAGAATGTTCTACATCTCATTATAATTAAACAAAATCTGACAGAACGCTGTGGAGGCTCTAGAAGAATGACGAGGTCAACCTCAATTTCACCTGGCGACTCAGCACTTGAGTTCCCTAGAAGTCACTGAAACCTCAAGGGCTACTCGACCCAAGTCTGAAACATCCCCTAACCGGCCAAGTGTACAGAATCAGTGTGCATGTAATCCCTACCCTGTCTAAGAGACTCGACTGTACTCAGGACGGCAAACACCGTTTATAATGGAGACTCCCAAAACTTGCCAATCCACTCCCTGGAACACACAGGCCTTCTCTGGGTTTACCGGAGGCACCCAGTGTCACACACCACTCACTTTGACTGTTTACGTTTCATCCCACAAAGAGTTACCCTAAGTCGTCTCACCTGACCGCTCCGACTCTCCGTCCGCCAGCTTGGGTTTTACAGAAGACGCACGTCCGGATCACGTCGATACATCTTTGTCCACTATATAAGAAAAAAAGAATCTCCTGATGCTTTTGATTTTAAATCATCTCGATTCACGCTAACTTCACCCGGACCTTCGCGATAAATTTCAGAAAATCAACTAAAAGAGATGTTCCGCTTTGTTGCACTAAGACTCTCCAGTAACGCACTTTCAAAATACAATCTGAAGTGTTTTCTGTTTTCACAAGAGAAGTTTTGTAGTCTGTTTCTCAAACCAGCTTGACTCACTCTAGAGCCTGTCAGGACAGCGACTCTGTCACGTCAGTGAGAATGCGCACGTACAAAGACGCGATGACGTCACGGGCGGCTGTAAGCACCGTGCCAGCGGGGTCGCGCTCGTTCAGTGGCAAGGTGTCGTCATAAGAGTCCCGCTATAAATAATAAATTATTTTTTGAAAATGTATTATTAATTGAGAATTAATATAAAATAGGTGATAAAAAGTATGACGCCTCCCAAAAAATAAGATAGTAAGTCGACTGTAGTCGAAATTATTACATCTACACTACAAGCATTTGTTACCTTATAACATTTTGTATATTAGCAGATTTTTACAATACTTTAAAATGGCTCTGTTTCCTTTTTAATAACTAAAGACAAGGTTTACGCCTCATATTTTTGTTTTTGCAGGAAATGTTATAAATAAATAATGTGTTTTCTATAATTAGTGCAAGGAATTTAAACAAAAACGATGTCTTTATCATTGGGTGTAACTTTAATTTCCAGGTGTATTTTGAACCTTGAACGTGGCTGATTCCATACAATTTTACATAGCCACCATGAATAAAAGGGATAAACTGCGTTTATATTTCAAATGAACAAAAATATTTTGACTGAAACATTTTGTTAGTAGACATCATTAATCATTTATATAATGTCCAAACTTTATTCCAATTAATGTTATTCATTCATTCATTTTCCACAGTTTATCCAAGACTGGGTCGTGAGGGCAACAGTCTTAGCAGTGAAGCCCGTGCCATCTGGAAGATATAGTGCTTCCAGTAAATCCTTGGTCTTTCCCTGGGTCTCCACTGCTGGTCCTGCCCTTTAAACCTCCGCACCGAGGCGTCAGGGAGGCAAACATATCAGAGACCCGAACCACCTTAGTTGGCTCCTTTCGATGCGGTGTTACTGAACTCAGATTTCCAGTTCCACATTATAGAAGAAGTAATATGGTGATGGGGTGCACACTGCTGTAGTTGTTAGCACTGATGCATCAAAGATCCATCCTTGAAGTTCCAATGCTGTGCGCAGTCATTGTCTTTTTGGAGATATCACGTTCTCCATCTGTCTCTGTGGGTTATTTCTCTGAGTAGTCCAGTTTTGTGATGGCTGGAAACCCACTGAGGACTGGTTTGTACGTTTCACCACATTCAGCATGGGGTACGCTCCAGCTTGCACGTTTAAGACTGGTAAGTTTCCAGACACGTTTATTATTACATTTGTTATGCTATAGCTTGGTACCAGTATCAGTGCTTGACTGTTAACTTGTAACAAAAATATAGTTTTCAAAATGTTTAGTAAAACCTGTGTTCACAGAAAGAACATATATCATGACAAAATTATTTTTCTGATCTGATTATGATTAAAATAAGAAATAATTAGGCATAATTTTCAAATTAATTACAATTTCATTTTAACAAAGTGCCAGAAAAAAGTTTCAAACAAATACAAAAATTGTAAACATTTTTTTTTTGCATAAATGGAAACATCTACATACAAATGAAGGAATATTCAAACAAAACATATTTACCTGACCCAGATGTCCTTTTGTAGATTTTTTGCACACCTAAGGTGGTTCGAGAAGAGACTCCAGACTAGAGAGGCAAAGATAGGTGGGTCACATTCAAACATAGGTGCAAGGTAAAGGGTGCACACTATCCAGGGGCATCAACCCCAGAACTATAAGTGTCAAATGGTTTTCAGGACCTTTCTGGATGATGAATCTGAAATCTCTGAGGTGGTGGGCAAGTATGAGTAGTTGCAATGGGTAACCTCAACCTCAAAACCAATCTCCAGAAAGAGAGAGATTGTGATAGTGGGGGACTCAGTCTTTAGCAGGACTAAGATGCAGATTTGCTCCTGAGACAGAGAGTCTCAAACAGTGTATTGCCTTCCGAGTTCACAGGTGACCTACTTGGGAGGATGGATGGCTCCTGGCCAAAGCAGGGGTGGATCCAGTAGTCATTGTCCATGTTGGAATAAATGACATAGAGTTAGGTCCATAAGTATTTGAACAGTGATACATTTTTTGTAATTATGTCTTGGTGCTTACCACAATGGATTTGAAATGAAGCAATCAAGATGTGATTGAAGTGTACACTTGCAGTTTTGATTTATGGCATTTAACAAAAACATCATATGAGCCATTTAGAAAAGATTGCAATTTTTATACATGGCCCCCCATTTTCAGGGGCTGAAAACTATTTGGAAAAACTAACATAATAATGAATATAATGATAGTTTTCCATATTTTGTTGAAAATCCTTTGCAGTCAATGACTGCCTAAAATCTGGAACCCACGTGCTGGTTTTCCACCCTACTCATGCCAGGCCTTTACTGCAGCTGTCTTTAGGTGTTGCTTGTTCATAGGATTTTCTGCCTTCAGCTTGTCTTCTGCAGGTGAAATGCATGTGCAATTGGGTTGAGGTCAGTTGATTGAATTGGTCATTGAAGAATATTCAACTTCTTTGCCTTGAAAACCACTTGGTTTGCTGTCACAATATGTTTTGGCTTATTGTCCATCTGTACTGTGATGCGTCGTCCTATCAGTTTTGCAGAACTTATCTGAATCTGAAGAGATAGTATAGCCCTGTACACTTCAGAAATCATCCTGCAACTTTTGTCAGCAATCATTTCATCAATAAACACCTGTGGCTCCTTTCCATTGGCAGTCATGCATGCCCATGCCATAACACTGCCTCCACCATGTTTCAGAGATGATGCGGTATGCTACAGATCATGAGCCATTCCTTCTCTTCTCTATAGTCTTGTCGCTCCACTATTCTGGTATATATTGATCTTAATTTCATTTGTCCACAGAAAACTGTTTCAAAACTGTACTGCTTTTATAAAATATTTCCTGGCAAAGTCTAATGTGTCCTTCCTATGCACCTTGTGGTAAACCCTCTGTATTTACTTTCATGAAGTCTTCTCTCGATTGCTGACTTTGGCAATGACAGGCCTACCTCCCAGACAGGGTTCTTGGTTTGGCTTAGTTTGTCGTGAATTGGTTTTTCTTCACCAAGAAAACAATTCTGTGATTACCTAGCACATTTGTCTTCCATGTCTGACCAGGCCTTCTGGTGTTGCTGAGCTCACCAGTGCACTCCTTTTCTTTAGGAATATACCAGATGGTTGATTTGGCCACTCCTAGTGTTTCTGCTGTCTCTCCGATAGGTTTGTTTTGTTTTCTCTGGTTAATGATGGCCTGTTTTTACTTGTATGGACAGCTCTTTGGACCTCATATTGACAATTCACAGTGACAGGTACCAATTTTAGATGTCACGCTTGGATTCAACTCCAGACCTTCTACCTGCTTAATAATTAATAATATAATGTGGGACCTGCTCACACCTGGCTATGGAACAGCTTGTCAGTCAGTTGTCCAAATACTTTTCAGTCCCAGAAAATTGGGGGCCATGTATAAAAATGGTTGTCTTTCCTAAATGGCTCATACAATATTTCTGTTAAACCCTTTGAATTAATGCTGTAAGCCTTATGAAAATTGTGTCACTGTCCAAATATACTGTATATGGCCCTAACTGAACATACTGTAAGTGCAGGCTGTCAGTTCTACAGTACAACTTTGAAAAGTTAGGTGACAAACTGAGGAGCAGAACTGCCAAGGTGTTTTTCTCCAAAGTTCTGCCTCTGCCATGTGTCAATCCAGGTGAGACTGAGGAAATTAGGAGGCTTAACACATGCTTCATAGCTTGGTGTAGGATAGCTTTATGGCACATTGGGACTCAGATTGAACCTGTTCCTCCATGGTAGGCGACATTTAAGTCAGACGGGCATCAATGTATTAGGAAAGTGTATGAGCAGATTAGTTATAAAAAATAAGGAAATAGGGGGTAGGGAGCTTAGCTTAGGTTTAGAACTTCATATGAAGGCACAAACAGTAGTGTAATAAAAATACACTTTATAACTTAATTTTTATCCCAAAGTGCCAATTAAAAATGAATGATACATCAAAAATTGCTTAATTGAATTCTAACAGTATTAAAAATAAAATAAATGAGGTGGAATTGTATGTAGTTGAGAATAATTATATTATAGCAATAACAAAAACCTTGCTAAATATCAGAGATGTTGATGAATATAACATAGATGGTTACACATTTTTAAGGAAGGACAGATAAACAAGAAAAGAAGAGGGGTTGCTATTTATGTAAAAACAGAAGTTAAATGCAAGTCTTCTTCACTCTGATGATGTGTCACATCTTATTGATGATGTCTGAAATCGGCTAGAAAGCACTAAGGAAAGAGGCTTTAATTTTGGAGTAAGCTACAGAACCACTAATGCGGATAGTAAAATGTGCATCTTGTTAATAATATTAAAAAGGCAAAATTTTGAGGGGAATATTATAGTCATATGAGACTTTGATTACTCAGATATTAAATGGGCTAAACTTACAAGTAGCAGAGTACAGGAGCAGGAGTTTTTAGACACAGTTAGTGACTATTTATAAGATGACCCAACATGATTTTTTCAGTATTTTAATAGTAAAAAAAACATTAAGGAGGAGGTGAAGTGTATCAGTGTATCAGGAATACTAAGGGTAAGTCAAAATATAAAGACAGTGAATACTCTAAACTTGTATTTTTCTTAGGTTTTTACACATGAAAGAATGGATAAACTTCCAGTAGTAACAGGGGCTATTATGAAGGTACTTAGTGATTTGGAAATTGTAGAGGAAGACGTACTGCCTAGATTGGGGTGGGCAGTGTCAGTGCTGGAGAGCCGCAGTGGCTACAGGTTTTCATTCCAACTCAGTTGCTTAATTAGAAACCAATCCTTGCCAATCTCAGACCTTGTTTAATTTTATGGCTTGTTAGTCTGCAATGTAAGGTTCTTATATTGTAGATTTTTTTCCTTTCCAAGGATATCATTCAAATGATTTGAAGCCTAAAACAGATCATTTTCAGCCTGTTGCATTTTCTATTGTGTTTTATTAAATCAAACAGTGCATGATGAATTCACACACTGATGTAAAGGGAAACAAGCTAGATGGAGAACTGCTGGCTGCTTTGTCATATGCCTCTTATTGCTAATAAATTCAGTTATTGCAGCTGTTTAAGATTGAAATAAGCAATTAAGGGTGGGGAACCTTAACAAGCGAGACCACTAAAATGAAGTATCACAATGTCACGTAAGCAATAAGTGTTTCATCAGCAATAATTGACTTCTCATTAAGAAACTGTGATTGAACGAAAACCAGCAGCCACTGCGGCCCTCCAGGACTGATATTGCCCACCCCTGGCCTAGATTAAGTAGGCTGAAATCTCACCAGGACCAGATAACATTTATTCCAAAGTGGTTCAGGTGGTTAGTAAGCCCACAAATAAACCCCTGACGCATATTTTTTAAAAGGCATTGCACAACGATGAAATTCCTGAAGGACTGAAAAATAGTAAATATTATCCCATCATATAAAAAGGGCTATTAGGCAGATCCAAGTAAGTACAGGACAGTAAGGTTAACGTGCATCATGGGTAAATTAATAGAAGGAATTATTAAGGAAAAGACTGAGCAGCACATGGCAAGAAAAGGAGCTTTAGGGAACATTCAGCATGGGTTCAGATGTGGGAGGTTGTGGTTTACAAACATACTGTATGAACAGAGAGGTGCATATGATATTATTTATCTTGATTTTCAGTAGGCATGTGATGTGCAAGGTGCCAATGTGAAGCTAACAATAACACTGAAAGAAGTGGGAGTTCGGGGCATACTGTGTTGATGGGTACAAAATTAGTTAAACTTCGGAAGCAAAGGGTTATGGTAGTGGTGTCCCTCTGGGGGCAGGGCTGGGATCAGTGCGATTTTTAATATACAGTCTATAAATGATCTGGACAGGAATATAAACAACAAGCTGGTTAAGTTTGCAAAGAATCTAGAATCAGTTGAATCATTACAGAGGGATTTAGATAGAACACAGGCTTGGGTGGATTTGTAGCTGATGAAATCTAATGCAAGTAAATGTAAAGTTTTATACATAGGAAGTAGAAATGTTAGATTTAATTACACAATGGGAAGTCTAGAACTTGGAAGTACCCCTTATGAAAAGGATGTAGGAGTCGTAGTTTAAAACACTGGTGAGGCCTCACCTGGAGTACTGCATGTAGTTTTGGTCTTTGGGCTACAAAGAAAGGCATAGCAGCACTCGAGAAAGTCCAGAGGAGAGCGACTACACCGATTCCAGGACGGCAGGGCATTAGTTATGAAGAAAGATTAAAGTTCAGTCTTTTCAGTTTAAGAAAATGGAAATTAAGCAGTGACATGATTGGAGTTTTTAATAGTATGAAAAGAATCCATATCCATTTAAAATATTGTGAATCCAAGCCATTACTTTAAAATTAGTTTAACAGGCACACAGCTGGAAATTTGTAAAGGGCAAATTTCACATACACATATTAGAAAGCTTTTCTTCACACAGAGAATCATAAACACATAGAATAAATTACCAGATAGTGTGGTGGGGAGTAGGGATATTCAAATCTCGAGTTCATGTTATTTTGAAGAAATTAGGTGGATAGAATTGGCAAGCTTTGTTAGGCTGAATGAACTGGTCACACAAAATTTTTCTAATGTTGTAATAATTGTAAAAAACAATCATATTTTTCTTTTTTGGCAGTTTCAGTGATTTTATATAGTTGGAGAAAGAATACTTATTACATGCAGCAAATAATAACTTGGACTTCAGAACTGTTTTTATATGTATGTCAAATAAATAAAAAATTTGCCCAAATGTTACTTTAAGTCAGTCATACTTGGCAGTCTGCAATGTCTTGGCAAAAATAGAATTGAACATGATCAGAAGTTTCAGTTGTTGCTTCAAAATACATAAATTCTTATAATAAAAGTTAACTCTTATTCTAGAAATTAATTCAAAGAATGTACATTTTTGGTTTTAATAAATACTAGTCACACTGAATTGAACAAGCTGGTACAGTTTGTGGATGGATGGAAATAAATATACACCATTTTCTAATTACAGATACTGTATTTAATTTTGTAAATAGGCTTGTGTAAAAACATACTAAATAATAATAGTGTAATTTTTATATTCCATAACCAGAATGGCAAACAGAGTCTTATTATTGATGCTGCAACTAGACAAATATTAACATCTTTTTTGAAGAAGTTAAAAGGAACTACAAAATACAAAGACCAAGATACTGAGACTGATGAAGAGCAGTGCTCATCTTCACTGTAATGATGGAAGCATCAAAATTGGCTTCAACATCCTTGCTTGGCATCTCTTAGGCAACTAAATCTACTCCAAATCTAGGAAATATACTTTATATAGACAGAGCACAGTGTAAAGAATTTTTTGAACATTCCCATTTTAACAGTCCTGTACGTGTTCTCTGAATTTCTGAAATTGTAATTTTTATTTTCCACAAATGTCATATATAGAAGTTTTGTTTTTCAAGAAAAAATGACTTTGGATTTTCAGCAGAAAAATATGTTTTGATATCCCCAGAACATGTTTTGAACATTTTTGAAAGGATGTACGTCAGTGTGTTTTTGTGCCTGTGGTAAAAATTGTGTGAACGCTGTAACTCGAGAACATATGAACCAGGTCTTATGCAATCTTGAAGCATTAGTCTTAAGAGCTGATTACATTTTAGGTGAATTCCAACTATTTAGCCTACAGTTTTTAATATTCAGATTTTTTAAAGCCAATACCAACAACAGCCAAACCACTGCTCAGAGATTCACAAAATTTGCCATAAGCCTTTAAAAGAAAGCCCTTTCTTAATTTTGAATTCATCCATCCATCCCTCCATTATCCAACCCATTATATCCTAACTACAGGGTCACAGGGGTCTGCTGGAGCCAATTCCAGCCAACACAGGGCGCAAGGCAGGAAACAAACCCCGGGCAGGGTGCCAGCCCACCACAGATTTTGAATTCAAGCTTTGAGTTTTTAAAGTTTGAAATTTTTAGATGCAGTAGTCATAGCAGCTAAACTAAAATTACAAAAATCATTACATTACATGTCTTTACTATATTACCATGATATATTTTAAAATTAACTAAATGTAAAAAAAACCCACAGGGGTGTTGCATCTTGGGTATATTTTGCTAATTTCATGTCATAGACTGTACTCATGTTGTAAATATGAAGAATGGCATGCACTGGCCCCGTCAGATTTTTGTGTGTTTTATTTATATATTTGTTTCCTACTTCACATTAGACTTTCACTTTTTAATATCAAAATTGCTTTTGAATTAAATAATGATCTTTACTCATAACAATATATAAGTAAACATTTTTAAGTAGAAGTATTTTGTTGCCAATAATTCTTAAAAATAATAAGTTTATTTTATAACCTATTATTAACTGTAAAGTGAAAGCCATTTCAAATGTGGGAGAATGATCCCAGTTCTCTTTAGTTTAGGACGACCAGCTCTGTAAGTGGAGCTCAGAATTTTGGAAACAAGGCCATCACGCTGCATTTTAAAAGTGTGCTTGATTTGTTCTTAGAGGCACCCTGGGTCTTGTAGCCATTTGATGTTCAGCTTGACTACTTATGTAGATAAATACTAATTCACTTGAGGGGGAAGTGAATAAAAGTTGCTGGAATAATTCAATTTATTATCAGCTTTAGTTGGTAGTTATTTTTTGGTGAAAGTACTCCCCTTGAATAAGTGAATCATCCAAAAGGATGTACTTTTTCAATAAACATGTTATAAATATTTTTAAATCATTGTCAAAAGAAGTATTCATACCAGACTATTGATTTACATGGAGGGGCTGTGATTAGCACTACTACATCACACATCCAGGACAGGGGATTCAAATAAAGGCCCACTAAGTGTCTTGTAGAGTTTGGATGTTCTGTCTGCGTTTGTGTGGATTGTTCCTCAGTACTCCAGTTTTGTATGTGATTGTGGAATCTAATTTGGTCCTGTATGAGTGTTGCTGTAATCGACTAATATCCCGTCCATTGTTGGTCTCTGTCTTACACCTGAAATGCCCAGTATATGCTCCAGCTCCTAGAACTCTGAAAGAGGAGGAGGATAATAAAAAAGGTGAATATTTTAAAGAGAACTGTAGGACTGATTTAATAATATTTGTATTACAACAAAATGTGTAGCTTGCTGTTTGTTTGTGCTGTTGATGTTATAAAGCTGTTTTAAAAAAGAATGGATGGATGTACAGTATAATGGTTGCAATTAATATTTGAACACACTGTATCTTTATTCAGTTATCTCAGTTTCTTGTACTTTTACTTTGCTTTCACCACGCCAACACCCTATAGATGTTTTGTTTTTGCTTATATAGATAGACAGGTAGAACTTTATATATCCTCAGGGGGAAATTTGATAGATAGATAGATAGATAGATAGATAGATAGATAGATAGATAGATAGATAGATAGATAGATAGATAGATAGATAGACTTTATTTCACCAATGGGGAAATTAAAACTTTAGAGAACTTCAAGAAAAAAAATAAATATATTTACATACATAAAATATATACAGCATTTAAATATTTGTAATATATAAAATATATATATTTATAAGGAGAAGGGTGATATTCAGGATTGTGGAAACTATAGAGGGATAAAGCTGATGTCACACACAATGAAATTTTGGGAAGGGGTTATATAGAAAGAAGGCTTAGGGAAGAGACCCCCATAGGGAAAGCGCAGTTTGGTTTTATGCCAGTAAGAGGAACAACTCATGCAGTCTTTGCATTAAAGCAGCTCATCGAAAAGCATCAAGAAAAATAGAAAGATTTACATATGGTGTTTATTGATTTGAAGAAAGATTGTGACAGAATGCCATGTCAAGACGTCTGAGGGAGCATGAGAGAGAAAGGAGTACCAGAGAAGTTTGTAAGGATTGTCCAGGATGTCTGTGAGGGAGTGAGGACTTCGGTTAAAAGCAGTGTTGGGTAACAGACAAAATCACAGTTGCAGTTGGTCTGCACCAGAGATCTTCTTTAAGTCCTTACCTCTTTGATCCGGTTATGGATGAGTTGAATCATGGAATAAAACACCAGTCCCCCTGCTGAATAGTTAAGGTAAGGTTTTTAAGGCAGTCGTAAGACCAGCAATGATATATGGAGCTGTGACATGGGTAGTAAAGGGAATGCAGGAGAATTTAGATGTAGCATAAAAGAGAATGTTCAGATGGATGTGTGGAGTTACAAAAAAGGACAGAATAAGCAATGAGATAATCAGAGGTACAGAACAAAATGGGAGAGATATGTAAAGTAAGAAAGTAGGTTGAAGTGATTTGGACATGTAATGAGAAAAGACAATGAATACGTGGACAAAAGACTGATGGGATTTAAAGTACAGGGGAAGAGGAAGCGAGGGCCAAAGTGGAGGTGGATGCATAAAGTAAAAGAACATCTGAAGAAAAAGGGCTTGACTGGAGAGGAGATGCAGGACAAACAAACAAATGACGACACCCCCCATCACGAATAAGAACTACTTCCTTGAATAAGAGTAAGTGTATTTATTTCATTTAATTTATTTTGTTTATTTATTAGCTGTATTTTTTATATAAAATAAATACATGTTGCTGTCATGTGGTTAAAAATGTGTTTTCTGAGAAATATGCCTATGACACCTGAAGCAACTATTGCTTTGACAAAATCTTTAGGAGTTGCTTTTAAAACAAGCAGCAGATGGCGCCATTTTTCTGAGGCCTATTAAAATATAAATTTTGTTTTTCAATATTGGTATTCAGTACTTTTACAAAAGTTGCTGCTGATTGGCTCATTTGAAACAACAGAAAGGAAGCTGATGAGTAATTTAGGGAAATAATGAAGTTTCCTTCCCTGCACAATTTAAATATGTAGCAGTCAGTTACTGACAGTGAAAATGAAAAACAAAACAGCCAGACAAGGCTGAAGCCATCAGTGTGATTTCCTAAACTTCTGTAAATGATACTGAAACATGTGTGATCCGTACAGAGGCAATAATGGGCATATTGATGGTAGGGTGCTGTAAAAGGCCTGAGTTTTAGTAACTTGCTAGTTGAAACTGCTCACCATATAGAGATCAAACGTATGAATCTGAATGTTCCTTTCATAAACTTCTTTTCTGCCAAAATGTGAATGTACCTGGCAGTGAACTGTAGGGCTGGGTTCTTGCCTTTTGCCTTGTGTACAGGACTGCTCCAGCTTGTCATTGTCCTGTTAAAGAACAAACAGCTTCAGAAAACAGAAAATAGCTGAATGTTGAGTTTTTTTTGCACATGGTGGAAGTGAAAATGCTTTCTTTCTATAGACATCTTCCAGCTTAAGATAGAATGCTGCTTGAAGGACAGTTTTGATTCTACAGCCTGTGTATAGACATTGGTAAAGTTGAAATCTGTTTAAGGCATTAAATTCAGAAAAGAAACAGAGCATGTTGTATAGTATTAAGAACAGATGATGTCATCTCCAGGATCTAAACTGTAAGTTGTCATAGTAGAAAAACCTGGAAGCTAAGTCTTGGTTATGTGTGTAGATTTAATGCTGGATGTTAAATTTTGATTTTTTTGTCTCCTGTCTTAGATTTCTGAAGGGCAGTCTGGTGGCACAGTGATTAGCACAGCTGTCTCACATTCCCAGCTCAAAGCCCAACATGGTCACTGTCTATGTGGAGTATGCACTACACATTTCAAAGGCACACAGGTCAGGCTGATTAATGACTCTAAACTGCATTGGCGACATGCACAGGTAGGCGAGTGTGTTGTATGAAGCACTACTATTTCATCAACAGAGTTTTTCTTCAATGATGCTGCAGTAATACATAGAAATACACAGGGCGGAGTGGTGGCTCTGAGGCTAAGGAGGTTGCCGGTTCAAATCTCCATCACTGCCAAAAGAGATCCTACACTGCTGGGCCCTTGAGCAAGGCCCTTAACATGCAATTGCGGCAGGGGTGCTGTACAATGGCTGACCCTGCGCTATGACCCCAAGGGGTATGTGAAAACCAAGTAATTTCCTTCAGGATTAATAAAGTTTAAAAAAAAAAATTCTCCTTAATTCTGAATAGGATTAGAGAAGTTTAAAAATGGATAGATGGATCAATGGCTAGATTTCTGAGAAATTACATGCACTAATCCAGTCACTTTTAGGTCCACTTTATTCAATACTGGGGAGCGCATTGATGTTGTTGATATAAGATGTGGAAAGATACATTTAACATTTCTTTGTTTTACTGGCAATTTGGCCAGTGTCTGCAATGAAAACTCATTTTCTTTCTCTCTGTATATAGACACAAGGTCCAAGCACACAGGCTTTTATTGAGACATGGGAAACTCTTTCCCTTCATTTCTGACCTGCACAACACGGTACAGCAAAGGTAAATATATGCAGCACTTTCTTTCTCTTCTTCTCTCTGTCTCTCTCACTACTTCCGTCTCCACTCCTTCTCCAGCAAGCTTTGTTCCTCTTCCTCCCGACTCTGGCTCCCTGAGTGAAGTGAGGCAGTCCCCTTTAGGCTGCACCTAAGAGCAATTCAGGTGCCCCATCAGCATTATCCGGATGTACTCCCAGGTGTGGTGGAAGCCCAATGTTGTAGGGCTCCAATGCTCTTGCAGCACCCTCTGGTGGCACCTGCAGAACCCAACAGATCTGTGCCAAACTCCAACTCCTTATAGCCCTGTGGGAATCCGAGGCACCACTGCAAACCTGGGGGCTGCCATCTAGCACTCCAGAAAAGGTAGCGCCCTGAGCAAAACTACTAGTCCTTCTATTAAGGAGGCATCCCAGTCACAAATATATATATATATATATATATATATATATATATACACACATATACACACACACACACACATACATAAAAGTATACAGTATAAATAAGTATAAGTATACACTGCATGTACATTCATCAAATTGTGGAACCCTGCCTTATCAAATTTTAGGGTCAGAGAGAATACAAAACTAACCCAGGAGCACCAAACTTTCTTTCTTTGCAGTACGTGCATATGAACAAACCCAGAGTCACTCCTCGTGAGCCACTTAATCTAGCATGCATGTCTTTGGGTTGCCTTTCTACCTCTGACCCTGATTTAGAACTGGATTCCCCTACCTGCTATGTCATCAAATCTGTCATCTTTTTCACTACAAAGAATGTGACCTTTGTGGCACTGTATCAAAAGCAACCAAAGGATTATGCTGTCTGTGTTTTTTGTTTGGTAGACAATGGTTTCACAGTAACACAAGAGATCCTCTTGCCAGCTATAATGCATCTCTTATTAATTAAAATAGGAGTTTAAGATCCTGTGTATGCTCAGTTTGTTTCTTTCCTTGCCTAACGTCACTAGATTTGAGTTGTGAATGATTGTTGGAACCAAAATTAGCACTTACTACCCTGTGTGACAGCATGAGAAGCTGAACAATATGGAAAGATGTCATAGATGACTGACTATTGCCTATTGAAACATGGTAGTATATTTGGTAAGGATTCCTCTTTGGTATGGGGTAAAAATACACCTGTAAAGCTTTAGCCTGTTTGGTAAGATGTAGTGTGTCTCACTGCAGGAGCTGTAGTTCTCCTCAGAGGGCTGAAACAAATTGAGAATTTTTCATGAAAGTACAAACATTTTATCAATAACTTTCTCATTCCAGAAAATATTGTTTCTGTTTTTTGTCTTTCCCTGAGGAAAAATGCAACATTCTTAGACTTGTTATTATATATTATACATTTTATGATCTGCTTCTCACAACTGAAGAGGGCACCGTGGCAGATGTTTGCCGACTTGCAGACCAACCACAAGCGTTACCTGGTAGGTAATCACCCATTCAATCAGATTGTGATTCAGACTACGAATGCCATGAATAAATATATATATATATATATATATATATATATATATATATACTGTATATATATATATATATATATATGCACACACACACATATACATACTGGATATAAGATTATGTGATATCTACCGGAGTACTTACCTTACATTGGTATTTGATGTCTGGCTTTTTCCAATGTGTTTGTTAGGATGACGAAGCATCTGTTTATTTCCAGGCCCACCCTCCCTTAATCTGCATCTAGTCATGGGCGGTGTGACTGCAAAAGGATGTGTCCTTAGTTACTATTTATCACCCATAAATGGCTGCCTTTTTAATCAGGACCGGACACAATGTCATTTACATTTGAGGCAGGATACAGTTTAATGCCCAAAGCAGAGTACAGTTTTGATCACACCCATGCCCGTGACAGGATGCAGTTACAGTTTCAGTTGGGAGTAGTGACATTGCCATTTACAATCAGAGCCTGGGGGCAGTTTTGGTCACTAAAAAAATGGACACTGTACGGCTTCAGTCACCACCAGTATCAAACTGAGCCTCATTCAAGACACGATGAAGTTTAATTTGTGATCAGTATTGGGCTCAGTACATGATTGTTTGTGGGTGGGATACATCTGTCAGGGAAACACTGCCATCTCAGTGGACTGAAGGCAGGCCTTCAAAAAGCAGGAACCTGTTGCCGAGTGTTGTGATATCTCCTTGTTTATGTTTTGACTAGCAGCAAGCACAAGGCCAGCATACTTCTTCACATCAAGTCAGATTCTAGTGTCTGAGTCTTGGACTTCCAAGGTTTGTTATTGTTGTTACCCTGTTCTGTTCACGTTTGCTTCCAGTGAATCACAGGTTTCTTTATACAATCCAGAAAAACTTTAAACACAACAAATATAAAGCTGAGCTTGCCTAAGACTCTCTGCAGTGTTTTCCTTTCTTTTTTTTGGCATATAGATCAGCAACATTCAAGAAAGGTCCTTAGTGCACTCTCCTTATATACTGTAATAGTTTTTCTCAGAATACAGTAAGCAAGACTACTTCAGTGAAGGAGTTCAACTTACAGCACATGTAAGAATTAAATTGAAAAAGATGCTCTGACCAATATTTAATCACAGCTCGATAAACTTGAAGTGGTTTTTCTTTCTGATTATGACATCTCTCGCTTATTTGCACAGCGGGTGATCTGTGGCAACAGAAGGAGCAGCACCCACCACGACCACACACTTAAAACCTACATCTTTCAGAATAAGGCACAAAATTGTGACCTTAATAGAAATGACATGCAAATAGCTTGTCTTCTTATCAGCTGCTTTCCTGCTTTGAAAGATGCCTCGTGCTTGTGCCTCAACTTCCTGTCAGACTTGCTGTGATCTTTCTGCACTGAGGTGGCCATATTTGTTAATGCTCAATGACAACTATTTAGTCAGTCATTTTCTGAAATTGTCTTTTCCATTACAAGGATGCAGGGAGACTTGGAAGGATGAAGCATTAGGTAGGAGACAGCCCTGGATGGGATGCCAGCCTATTACTGGGCACTTTTACCGTATGCACATACTGCTATGTTCATCCATCCATTATTGATTCTGCTTAATCCAGTTCAGGGTCATGGGCACCAATGCCCCACTTAACACGTACAATTTAGTCATCTGGGATAGAGATTAGGCCTGACAACACATGAATTGTATCTCTATCTGAAATGGTCAAGTAGGAAATCTCACACTTGCACTCATTCTCCTCTGGCCTTTTTTTTTTTGTACAGTCATTTGCACCTTTATACACATTGGATTCTGTTGCTTTGTCTTGCACCATCATGTTGATATTACATTGTCAAGCACCTTATGAATTGCCCATGGTGACAGGTGCTTTATGTTCTGTAAAATGCAGTAGACTTCCACTAGTCAGTTTTTTTTTTTACCCTGGTTCCATTCTCTCTTAAACTCCTCAACACCATCTTGGCCTTAATACCTTGTTTGAATCCCTGGTTGCGACACTTTTTCCTTGATGCCTGCACTCACATCTGTCACATGTATAAGCTGTTGAAAATCAGTCAGTTCACAAGCACACTCACACTCAGTCTAAGCTCTTTATGTCACAACTCACAATGGCAAAGAAGATTTTGACATATCCCTAACCATAAAGAAATGCTCAGCCAGCAGAATCACCCATCTTCTGATATACTTTATCCAATTTAGGAGTGCATGGGTGTGGGGATTTATCCTAACAGTATGGGAAACAAAACAGGAGGAACTGACCCTGGCTGGGTCAACATTTTAATGTCTGCATTTCCCTAACATGCTGTGAGGAACAAATTATTAAGCCTAGCAAACCTGGCAGTCACTATGGGTGAACCTATGCCATAACTGTCCAACCCTCATTCCATCTTCCCTGCTCTCTCCTACTGGAATTGTGTGCTCATTCTTGGACTGACAAGTTCCACTCTACATATATTATGGCACTGCTAATGACACTGATATTGTTTAAGGTTTATATCTCATCAACCAGAGTATGTCAGCAAGCATTCTAGTTTTCATATGTTCTCCCAAATATGAACTACATGTTTGGCCCAGCGTAGCCATCTTCACACATTCCTGTGGAAATGAAGCCCAATGAGAAATGAGTTTGTCTAGATTTAGCAATGTTTAAATAAATTGTAACACTGTATGGGAATTGCTCAGGTAGGGATTACCAAACAGATCATCTTAAGTGAGAGTACACACTGAACATGCACAGAAGTGTTTTGGGTAGCAGCAAAGTAACATTGCTTATTTGGTCAACTAACTGTATCACTATGCATGCCATTTCTAATAATAGCAAATCAGTTCTCTCTTATTCTATCTACAAAATAAATCAGCTGTTAATGGCTCAAGACACTTTTATAGGAATATGGTCAATCATGGCACTGTCCTGATTCCAAACTCCAAAAGCACGTTCTAATTTTGCCTCCATCTCTAAACCAATTTTGCCTTAGGAATATTGTCACCAACCTTACAACTAATTTTCTGCTGAAGTCTATTCTCTCATATTTAAGAATGCACCTTCTAGTGCCAGATTAACATTTTAGAATCGGTCTGGGGAAGAAATTCCTGTGGAACGGATGATCAGGGAAATTCTGATCTTGTCACTAACTCTTAATGCACCCCACTTCCATAACAAGTTATAGTTCTCTCAGTTAAATGACAGCGTGTTGGTATAAGCATGCCCAGGAATCAATTACATACTGACCTACTCATGAGGGGATGTGCAAAGGGATGAGTTTTGTCAAACCTTCCAACTCTATGTACCGAATGACTGTTCCTTTTACTCAACCCAATTCAGTCCCACCCTATCCCACAATTGACCTTAAAGACTACTGACAATGTCACTTTTGCAGGAGGATAAAAAATCTATAGATAGAAAAGCAGACATTAATGTGTGTAGCGTCTGTTGTCTTTTTTATAAGAACATAATGGAAATTTAAACATTGTGACAGAGGCTTATATGATTTGTGTATTGGCACATCACTGACGTTTGCTTCTTTTCTTGCTGTGCTGATACCTGTCCACATAAAATGATGGGAATAGTAAAAGTCTCCTCTAGAAAAACATCTGTACATAATTGTATTGGAGAAATGGGCTTCTGGTGGAGAACCCCTGCTTCAGATGAATAAACATGTACACCACAATATCTGGTAAAGTGAGCCCCGAGAGTAAAAAGAGATCTCCCCAAGTATGTTCTTCATGTTGATTTCAAAATGCTGAGTGGGGGCTCTATGGAGGGTGCAGTCCTGCGGCCAGATGAAAGGCCAGTCCAGAGGGATCTCATGAGAAGTTTTAGGGTGTCGAGACTCAAGGGTTTTGGACGTTTATTTCTTTGTCTTAGTTTGTGTCCATTACCTCCTCTGATGCTTGGGAGAAGCGCCGAGCCACCTCACGCACTATGTTTTCCTTGCTCTCACTCTCATTTTCCTGGGATTTCTGACGTAGCTTCAGCCCAGGGTCTTTCTGCATGGGGACACGGAAACTTCCAATACTTGGGGACTTCTTGTCTATATTAAGCAAAAAAGAAGAGAGAAGAAAATAAATAGCAGGAATAAAATACATAGAAGCAACCAGAATAAAATTGGTTGTGCCCTGGAAGGGACATTAACTGTCTGTGCTGCAAAGTGACATCTGCTCCCTAGATTATTCACTCTGTACCAGTGTGCCAGGTTCCTCCAGTCAAAAATACAAACATCCTTGGCCCACCTTAGTGTGCTGTGTCCATATGTAATGCATATTTAAACACAAGAAGAAAAAAATGAAAAATAACACCTTTTATTGTTTCCAGTGGTAAATGTATAAATAACTAGGATTAATTTATTTCTGTGGGCAAAAATAAATGTAACAATCATTATTTCTGAATATACCATTTAGTGGAAAACTATTTTGACCACATAAATCTTGTTTTTTAGCACAGAAAGGAAAAGGTGTATTTTTGTGTGTTTTGAGCAATTATTGCTGTTTTGTGAACACAATGATGTAGGATACAATGACACCCCCAGGCCCACCCCATCCTGTCTCTCCACTGCCGGAGGCTCCATTGTCATCCTTAGGCAGTGACGCCTAGTTCACCTTCTGCCTCTGCTTTATTTACACAGAAATCCCTAGAGATGTGGGAAATTGTGCTGTTAGCGTATCTGTGTGTGTGTGTGTGTGTGTGTGGTGGGGGAAGTAAGGGTGGCTTATGAGTACATGAGGATGCTTTTGCATGGATGGTGTTAGTATGTGACTGCATACATGTGTGGGTAGTTGTGCGTAAGTGTAAGTGTGTATGCTTGCATTTGCATTTGAAAACATGACTTATCATTCATTGATTGATTTTCTGAGCCCATTTGCAGAGCCACAGGGAGTGAAGACAGTTTCAGGAGCAACATGTGCAAGGATGGAACCAACCCTGTGTGAGACAGCAATTCACCATAGAACACACCCTATATATGATGTAGATTGTGTATCTGTGCGTCGGTGGGTCTGTATTAATGTGTGTGTGCTGTTTACTATATAATGGTGGTGTTGCAAATTAACCTAATATGGACATCTGTGAATTGTGAGAAGGAAGCCAAAGAGTAAAACTAGCTCCTTCAAGTCTTTATCTATCACATAGTTGATGACAAGTAAAAACTATCCACCAGGACTGGACCCAGAGCAGGCCCCAACCTGGGTGTATACATTTTGTATTTGTATAATGTGTGCCAGAGATGGGATGGGAAGATTAGAGTATGAGTGACTGCTTGTATATCTGCACATTGTTATGTATTTGTTTTGATGGTCGGGGGTCCTCATAGTAGACTTCTGCACCAAGAATAACATTAAGCTGGTCAAACAATAAATACATCTAGTGCTTTAATTAACAAAATTGCAAAGTTGGGGGCCAAAACAATATACTGGCTAACCAAAGAAAAAACAACTCATTTGCTGTCTTTTTGGGCTTTACTGTGAATATGCTGAACCCTTTCTACCAGATGAAGTAACTCATCCTACCTGAAATGTACTGCTACACTCCCTTCTTTTCCTTCCAACTGTCACTCCCTCTCTGTCTTTCCATGGATGCTGGCTTCTCTCCCTCTCACCAGCTGAGCCATCTCCTTGTTATTAACACTGGTAAATGCCAAGTGTTGGGGAGAAGAAAAAAAAAAAAAAAAAAAAAAAAAAAAAAAAAAGAGGCCAGGAGTTGTGACCAGGAAACAAAATTGCCAAAAAGGGACAGGCAAAAATCACAGGCAAAAGGTCAAAACACCAAAAAACTAAAATTATAGTCAAAAAGCTGTTACGGTTCTAAAGCTGTCTTGTACTTTTTCTCTTCTAATGCTATGCAAATGTGCTTGATTTGTGTTAAGCATTGAGATAACATACTGGAAAATGTTTCTCTATATACCAGTGCTAAAGGAAGGAGATATATGCAAATTATATTAATGCTGGATTTAGGAAAAGCCAAGGCATAAGAGAGAATCATTTCTCATGCACGATGGATAATTGAAAATGCCAAGAAATAACTGAAGTAAGTTACTATGTGCTTCATAGATTACTGCAAGGCCTTTGACTGCAAGATCACATCAGATTATGTAACATCCTCAGAAAAATGGCAATTCCTGAGCCTCTTGTTGTCCTCATACAGAA
Organism: Polypterus bichir lapradei; assembly: GCA_026402145.1. Classification (NCBI taxonomy): domain Eukaryota; kingdom Metazoa; phylum Chordata; class Cladistia; order Polypteriformes; family Polypteridae; genus Polypterus; species Polypterus bichir. Next base: position 84,634,153 of record JANRMT010027041.1, read on the forward strand.
CCTAACACTAGGCAAAAAGCAACTAATAGGACAGAGGCTTGAGAAAACGACTAGTTCCAAATTTAGCAAAGGAGTTAGACAATGTTGCATACAGTTGCAATATCTATTGAAATGATAAGCTTAACATATAATGAGAGAAGTTGGGCTAGAAGAAGATAGACATGGATTTAAAACTGATGGAAGAAACATCAACAACCTTTGATATGTGGATGATACCACACAGATAGCGAAAAATGAAGAGGACTTACACACTCTTATAAGAAAAGTAAAGGAACAAAGTGAGAAGATGGGACTACAACTAAATGCCTAGAGAACTAAAGTGATGATAACTGGCACAACAGCCAACTTTAGAGTTGATGACAAAAAATTAGAAGTCATAGATAATTACTGTTTTCCAGTATCCATTAATAACAGCAAAGATTCCACCAGTCAAGATAGTCTATTCAGGTTAGGTCTAGAAAGAGCTGCCATGAAAAACTTCGAAAAGATCCTCAAATATAGAGACACACTTATAAAAGCAAATTTTATGATTGTTCAGGCCAAGTTTTTTTCTGTGACGTTGTACAGATGTGAAAGCTAGACTTTGAAGAAGCAGGATAGGAAGAGGATCAGTGCCTTTAAACTGTGGTTTCTACAAGAAACTAGGCTAAAACTCTTCCTAGTAGGGCATGGCCAGGTCTCCCATGTACTCTAACATCCATGTTGCCAGTCTCTTCTTTAGAGGGGCATCTGTAGCTATGTAATGGATGTTTTAAAAAGGCAACATTGTCCCATTTCTTTATTTTTGAAACAATGTGATTACAACACCCCAAAACCTCCCCATCCAACTGTGGTCAGGATGTGTCCATCCTGTCGTCATCCCTTTGTGACCTTCCATTCTTTACTAACAGAGCGTCAGATATTTCTACAACATGCTAAGTTACCTACCCTCGGTCTGCCTGAGGAACATGGCATACTTCTGCTCATATCACATCTCTTTCTAACTTGTGCTGGTACTCCTGAATATCACCCTTTAAGGGCTTCCTGTATCCATAAGGGGCATTCTACACTCTATTGGCTCCCTTGTTTCTTCACTGGCATGACTACATCATCTCCTATTATCTGTACTGTTTTCAATATTTAAAAAAAATGGACATACTGTAAACAGTATATCTGTGTTTGACTGTCAATTACTGCTTGTTTATATCTATCTATATCTAGGATTGTGCATTGAACTTTGTATATGGCTGTGTAAGTGTGTATGTCCATTTATCTAAATGTTTGGGTGTATATATGTGTGTGTACTTGTGTAAGTGAGACTTTATCACAGCCTGTGTATGATAATCAATGTCTCTGTATATCCATTATTGTACATATGCATAAAGTTGAATGTTTACATGATATATATATATATATATATATATATATATATATATATATATATATACACACACTGTATACATGTGTCTACTTTGTGAATGCATTGTTATGTATAAATGTGCATCAGTGTTGATATGAAGCAGATGTGATCCCAGGTAGCCAGCCTGTTCCACTCCATATCTCTGTACAGCCTTGGTCACTGTCACTAATACCTGCCAAATCTATACACAACCTTGGGATGGTAATTGATGAGCACCTATCTTTTCCTGACCACATTTCTACTGTTTCTCGTTCATGCAGGTTCACGCTGTACAACATCCGCAAGATCAGGCCTTATCTGACAGAGTATGCAACACAATTTCTGGTTCAGGCTCTCGTCTTGTTGAGGCTGGACTAGTGCAACTCACTTTGGCAGTAGTACCTGCATGCGCTATCTAGCTGTGGCAGATGGTTCACAATGCAGTGGTCCATCTTGTATTTAACCAGATGAGACGGGAATATGTGACTCCTCTCTTCAGGTAGCTACATTGCCCTCCATGTAGCAGCACACATTAAGTTCAAATCCCTGATTCTTGTCTACAGAGTCACCAAAGGGTCAGCACCTGCATATATGGAGACACTGGTGAGTTGCTGTGCTCCTTCCAGCCCATTCAGGTCTGCCAGTGAACGCTGTCTGGTGATGCCACCTCTGCATGGTTATCAAGTCTCAATCCAGACTCTTTTCCTGTGTAGTTCCGAGCTGGTGGAATGGGCTACCCACCTCCATCCATACTGCTGACTCTCTCAATGCATTAAAGAAGCAATTGAAAATCTACCTGTTCTGTGAATATCTGTATAACTGATTTAAGAGAAGAAAAAATCTTTCATATTGTTTGTTAATTTATTATTTAAGTTTAATTGCTTTATCAATTACAGTATAATTATAAATTATTACTTCTTTTTACTTGTGGCAATCAACTTTTGTCCTATTACACTTGCTAAACAAACAGGCCCTAGCCTGATGTTACAACAGAGGTAAACATAAATGAGTAAGTCGCTTTGGATAAAAGCTATTAGCATCTGCTGTGCTAATAAATGTAAATGTAAATGTTATGTATATTTAGTTGGGCTGGAAGAAGGCCTTCCTGGAACGTGTATGGCTTAACCATTCAGTCTGGGTAAACACCATAGTAATCAAGCCACATCCTTCAGAGTAACAGTAACAGTTCAGCCACAACCTCTGGGAATAAATTTGGCTCCAGATTAGTCTTAGAAGAGCAGAATTATTTGAAATACAATTTCAGGTAAGAGAAAAGCAAAAAAAAAAAAAAAAATTCTCAAGCTCTGCCCCTTTACTGACATCTAAATAATGGTTTTAGTGAGATGACAATGCCATGTTGTGCCACTGACTCAGCTTTCCTGCAATCACAGCAGAACCTATTGTTCCTAACAGACACGGCAAGTTGAAAGTGAGTCTGCAAACTCAGAGAAATAGTAGTTCACAAAAAAAAAAAAAAAAAAAATCTTAGCCCTACTGGGAAAGTCAATACAGGGTGTTATTACTCATCGTCTACATGAGAGCTTAAACCAGATACCAGCCTCTTCATATCTTCAGAGGCAGCATCCATTCTGAAATCCCAGCCAATGTGTGAATGGTGTCTGTATGTTTTCCTCCCATATCTCAAGCTAACAGGTGAGTTAAAATTGACCTTGTATAAGTAAGTGTGTGTGTACGTATGTGTATTCTGATTTGTGGTTTGTGCAGCCTGAGATGCACATAAAAATGTATATACTGTATGTACCATATGTAGATTACCCAAACATTACATTGCACTATTTAAGGAAATTTATTACTCCAAATGCTGCAATATAAAATAAAGACTAAACTTAAAGGATTTTTAACATTCCCTGTTGTATGTTATTATTATTTGGGTGTTTTGAAATATACAGATTCCAATTCTTTGTATATTTTTGAGGATAACTTCGCTTTTAGATCATTATTATTGTTACATTTTGTAATTTTCGATCCCACTTAATCCAGATCAGAGTTGCGTTTGGGGTTGGTTGGTCTCGAGCCTTGCCCAGCTAGCATAGACTGCAAGGCAGGAAAAAACCCAGGACAGGGTGCAAGTCAATCTCAGGGTGAACACACACACACACACACATATACACCAGATACACACTAGGGCCAATTTAACATCCCCAATTCACCTAACATATATGTGTATGGACAATGAGAGCACCCAAAACCAACCGACACAGACACTGGGAAAACAAGCAAACTCCACACAGGGAGGACCCGGGACACAAACCCAGGTCTCCTTACTATGAGACAGCAGTGCTACCACTGCACCATCATTATTGTTTAACATTATATTTTTGGTATTACTGTATCACCATTCTGTGTGTTGTTCTGAACGGTGGCTCCTACCATTTTGTGTATTTTTTAGTGGACACAATACCACTACAAGAAGTAAGATGGTGCAATGATGTAAACGTTTCTGGATTGTTCTTTAAAGAAAAAAAACAAACAAATATAACAAAAAAGAATTATTATCATTTCTTATTGTTTTCAAGAATTAGGGCAATCGTGAATCTCTCTCTTTTTTTTTTTTTTTTTTTTAAAGTTTTTTGCATTTCATATGGACCTTTGACAATCACATTTTTCTTTGACTTCCTGGCTATTTGATCACTTTTTCTGTTTTGACTTTCACCCTAGCTGCCAAAAATTTTGGCCTGCAGTTTTCCATTAGGCAGAACAATGGACAGGTTCAAAGAAAGGGGTTATACAGTATAAAGGGAAATCTGGTTGACTGGTTGTATAAAGCACATTTTAGTAATTTTAACTAAGAATGCATTATATACAATGCAGACTGACTCATTTTTTTCTAGCAGGTTATGCTTATGCATAGTATGAAGTGTTCTTTATAAAATAAAAACTGCATGACTGATTTTGTAAAGCACTTTTAGAAAATATCAACTGTAAAAGGCAATGTAAAGAATGATTTCTGGGAAACTAGTGAGTACTGCCAAAATATTTGTATTTAGATTTAAAATGGAGACTGGCTGGTAAAAGTCTGAATTTAAAAGAGTTTTCTTTTTTTAAGGTATATTATTTGAGAGGTCCGTAAAATCATGTATGGAAGTGAATGTTCCCCAAAGCCTCACAGAATATTAACAATTTAAGTGGCGAAATTTTGGAGGATTTTTTTTTTTTTTTTTATAAAATTCTATCAGATATACATGCCATAAACTAATTAAAATGTGTTAATGGTCACCTGTTAAAGGCACTGTAAAGATGAAGACTAAGAAATATGATTATTAAAGCATTTTGTTGTAGAGATCAATATGAAATGAGCTATATAAAAAGGGTTGTCTGACTTGATTTTTTAAAGTAGTTTGTAACCCAGTGGTCCTCAACGTGTGGGGTGGGCCTCCCTAGGGGGGGCGCGAAGTAACAAAAAGGGGGCCGCGAAGATGTGAAAAAAAGAAAACAAGAATCAAAAATATGAAAAAAACATGAAACCAAAACAAATGAACTTAAACAACATTCTGATACTAGAACAATAAATATAGAGTTAGATAAATGTCGATAAAAGTTAAGTAGGTATAATAAAATATGCATCTACATTTCAAAAAAATGTTGGGGGGGGGGGCGCGATTAAAACTGTTATAAAACCTCGGGTCGCAAATACTTAAACGTTGAGAAATGCTGGTGTAACCTGTTCATTTTGTGATAGGCTCAGCATAAAATAAAGACAAATAAATGTAAATACAATAGATTAATTGGATTTGTAAACAGCTTTGTGGCACTGTTAACTATGAAAGGCTCTACAGCAGTGGCGTAGCTAGAGTTTTTATCGCCCGTGTCACACATGTGCGCATGGGAGGCAGCTAAAGGGCTTGAATGAGGGCAATTCCGAGCCAGACCGTGATGTGGCGGAGTGCACCGATTCTTTTTCTCGCTTTTCTGCAGACCATTCACGGGAAACTCCGCCTGACCCTGTTGACGTCAATTCCGGGTCCAAACCTATGGATGAAGACCTTTCTGGTTCCGGCCCCTATGACATCATTTCTGGGCCCGAGCCTATGGATGAAGACCCTTCCGGACCTGGCCCCTTTCACGTCACTTTCTATACTGGCCTTTAAAAGCCTCCACCTTTCTCCTATCCCCTCAGTTCTGTTTTGGACTCCGGTTTATGCACATCAGTGCTATCACATATTTCAATTTTGCAGCCAGGAAAATAATATACGGGTGGCTGCCCCAAACCTTGCTATGGCTCTTGGTCGAGTTTATGACACCCGGAACAATCTTTGAGTTTGACACTCCCTCCCCCTTACAAAATAAAACAGAATACATATACAAAACACGAAAATGATGGAAAGTTTTTAACTGTTAATTATAATTGAGGTATTTCAATAATACCCCTCCAGTCTTTTTTCTTTTTCCGCACTCTTTTGTTTGCTTCATCTTGAGACTGAGAGAATAATAAAATATTAATAATGAGATTGACGGGTTTGTCCCTTTTGGTTGGAATAAGTCAATGGAGAGAGTCTTCAGTCAGAGTAAGTTGGCGAAATGGTCAAGATTTGCATTTGTAAAATGTAACTTTGCAAAATATGTATTTGTAACAGTTTGTAAACATTACAAATGGTGTAATTTTGACATAGATAATAAACATTAACTTGCCAAAGCCCTATCAAACAAAATTGTCAAAAAAGTCTAAAAAGTCTAGTACTAACGTTTATTAAAAAATACCATCCCAAAAAAAGGGTTGCCCACAGTGTGGACCACCCCCTCCACCCCTCACTAGCTACGCCAGTGCTCTACAGAAAATACAGGCAGCATGATTTGAAATACAGAGGACCTGGCAATAGTGCTTAATGTGACAGGTAATGGATAAAAAAATACTGGTCTAAATGTTTGTAATAGTATGAAATGCCTCATGTAATTTTCAGTCAACAATTAATAGTGCATTTCCTTGTTAAACTAACCCAGTCTCCACACTGCTGTACTCCCTTCTCTGCTTTCTAGCAAAAAAACAATCACATCTGAGTGGCTAGTTCCTTTTTTATTTTTCATGAAAGCATATAAAAACACAGTCAAAGAGGAAGAGTCTGGTTATGAACCTACATGAACATTCTTTGGTTTATGGGTTTTCCTGTACTAGCAGCTTAAAACTAAATGCTGTATTTATCAACTGCATGCAGTCAGTACAGCAAAGTAAATCAATGAACAGAAGATGGTCTCTGTCAAAAACGGTGGCACTTTTGTTTGAATTCTGCTCCACAAATTATTCTGTAATGCCTTATCCCTGGAACTGGTGTTTAAGTACTAAATTCATGCATGTATTTTTATGTGAGTAGCATCTAGCCTTAGTGTTACAACCCTGCAGGCCCAATCTTTAACCGGGACTGACTTCTACATGCACATTCTTCACATATTCACAATACTGTACAGTATTTTAGATTTTTCACTTTTTCAACACTGCATTTTATCTGCAGCAGCACTTTTTTCATCTAACTTTCCAAGAAGGTGGAACATGTACCCACCAATCTTTCATAGGGTTGACAGCTTCTATTGAAGTGGATAAAATCCCAACCAATATCCAAGTAACAAAGTCATGTCCATTTTCTCAATAAAACCTTCATAAACACCCACTGAACTACACAAACAAGGGTCTCTACTACATTTTAAATTAAAGTTATGCCCCTGCACCTTGAGTCTAAAGACTGGCGTTTACTTAAGCTGGATGTTGTAAATAGTTCAGGTGTGAATGAATGTGACCCATTCAACATCTGGTTCTAACTTGAATATGTTTCTCATTTCTTGAACTAAAAAACAAAAAGAAACATATTTTACTTTTTTATTGTAGAATTATTATTATTATGTTTAAAGGTAGCCTTTGTCAGGTCCATTTATTCATGACCATATCAGGGGAGTCCCTATACACATTTGGCTGCATCCCAATCAAAAAGTAAGTGAGTTAAGGGAGAACCCATGCAACCTCAATCATTTAGTCATTTAACAATATCTAATATGCCCTGCATAAGTAATATCTGCATGAGGACCCTTACTTATTACTGGTGTGACTGTATGACATGGGTGTGTAGAATTCATGAAAGACTTTGCAGCAATCACCTAGGCTATACGCTACCTGCTCTGTAACAATGCCTATTTGGTCTGTACTTCATTTGTCTTTACATATGACCAACTTAATTTTTCCACTTTGGATAAATAAAGGAGATTTACATAGACATGCTTCAGTTTCAAAAATCAGCTTTTTTCTTTTACAAGTGCATCATACAGTATTTACGCCTCTGAAATACAGTCGACCCTTGATATACGACCGGCCTGACATGCGAACAACTTGATTTACGACCAAAATTTTTGTTTTCATTTACGACCAACATCTTGCGTTACGACCCGAATGAGGTCACGTGTATCCGCTTGTGCGATTGTAAACAAACAGCCGAGAGCGTTCGTAAGCGTCAGTCGGAGCCCAGATACATGTATTTGTGGACGTAATTTCGGTCAGTGCAGTGATTTATCTTTATATATAATTCACTAAGACCATGGCAAGCAAAACGCATAATTGCTAAGGAAGGAAGAGAAGGTAACGAAGGTAAAGAAAGCAATTGTTAAGGGATGTTAGCTAGCGGGCTGGCATGGCAAATGATGATGTCATTAGGCTGAGTCAACACCGGCTTGTTTTGGAGTGTATTATTACAGCAGTTCACAACACGACCAGCTTTGAACTGAGTGCTCGACTACTGTCGTTATTAACTTGAGAAACAGCGATCACAATCGAAACAAAGAAGGAAATTGTGCGGAAATATGAGAGTGGTGTTCGTGTGACCGATCTCGTTAATATGTACAGCATGTCGAAATCCACCATCTTGACAATTTTACAAAGAAAAGATTTGCATAAGGAGGCTCCTTCTAAACAATAACCACTTTCCGTTTCATTCTCCTCCTCCTCCCTTCCTGTAGCCCAAAGATGTCAAATTAAATGGTGAGTACAGTATGAAATTGTTGTTTCTGGTAGGCTAGGCACTTTTTATAACTTTTTGGTTAGTACATTAGAAAAATTATTGGTGTTCTGGTAAATTATGCACATTATACAACCCTTTTTTTAAATATTAAAAGGTTAAGTAAGTGTTGCTGTGGGAGGTTTGGAGCGCATTATGGGTATTTCTATTATTTCTTATGGGAAAAATAGTCTTGACTTACAACCAACTTGAGTTACAACCAGCCCTCGCGAACAAATTGAGTTCGTAAGTCAAGGGTCCACTGCACTAGGATATCAAGCCCGTGACTCCCTGTTGTGATGTGAAATTTTGCATACAAGTTGATAAATATTTCCTATGTCTTTATTTGTAACTTAGACAAAGCAATGTAGTATTAGCGTTACATTATTGATAACAGCAGCAATGGTTTGATGGTTTAAGAATCCCTTCCCCCCTTTAGGAGTCTCTTTGTAATTTTACGATCTGAGCGCCGCATTTGATACCATTGATCACAATATTCTTAGAAATCACCTTAGTCAGTGGCGGGCCTCTCTGGCAGTGTCTTAAATTGGTTTGAATCCTACCTGGCAGGTAGAAAATTCTTTGTTAGTTGTGGTAATTATACTTCAAAGACACATGATATTCTATTTGGTGTTCCACAAGGCTCTATCCTGGGTCCTCTGCTCTTTTCAATCTACATGCTTCCGTTAGGTCAGATTATCTCGGGGCATAACGTGAGCTACCACAGCTATGCTGATGACGCGCAGCTGTATTTATCAATAGCACCTGATGACCCCGACTCTGTTGTTTCACTAACACAATACAATGTCTTACTTGTGTTTCTGAATGGATGAGTAATAATTTTCACAAGCTAAATAATGAGAAAACTGAAATTTTAGTGATTGGCAATAATGGATATAATGAGGTTATTAGAAAAAACTTGATGCATTAGGATTAAAAGTCAAGAAGGAAGGTAAAGAAGGGGTAATTATTGCCTTTGACCTGAATTTTAATTCACATATTAATCAGATCACTAGGACAGCATTTTTTCACTTAAGAAATATAGCAAAAGTTAGACCTCTTATATCATTGAAAGATGCTGAGAAATTAGTTCACACTTTTGTTTTCAGTCGACTAAATTACTGTAACGCACTCCTTTTAGGACTACCCAAAAAATTGCAACAAGTGCAGAATGCAGCTGCTAGAATCTTAACTAGGAAAAGAAAATCCAAGCACATTTCTCCAGTTTTGATGTCACTACACTGGTAACCTGTGTCATTTAGAATTGACTTTAAAATACTGCTTATGGTTTACAAAGCCTTAAATAATCTCACTCCATCTTATATTTCGAAATGTCTGACACCTTACACTCCAAATCGTAACCTTAGATCTTCAAATGAGTGTCTGCTTAGAATTCCAAGAGCTAAACTTAAAAGAAGTGGTGAGGCGGCCTTCTGCTGTTATGCACCTAAAATCTGGAATAGCATGCCAATAGGAATTCGCCAGGCTAATACAGTGGAGCACTTTAAAAAACTGTTAAAAACACATTACTTTAACATGGCTTTCTCATACCTTCATTTTAGTTTAATCCCGATGCTCTGTATATTCAATTAATTATCATTACTATTCATGGAGGCTCCAAAATCCATACTAACTCCAACTCTCTCTTCTGTTCTTTTTCTGTATTTCTGAGGTGGTGATCTGTGCCAACACCACCTAATCAAAGCACCGTGATGTCCCTACATTGATGTATTAAAGGCCAGAAGTCCACGTGACCGTCATCATTAAGTCCTTCCATGAGAACTCTGAATACAATGAGGACTGATCATTTATGTTAGGTAGAATGCCTAGAGGGGGCTGGGCGGTCTCATGGCCTGGAACCCCTGCAGATTTTATTTTGTCTCCAGCCGTCTGGAGCTTTTTTTGTTTTTTCTGTCCTCCCTGGCCATCGAACCTTACTTTTATTCTATGTTAATTAGTGTTCTATCATTTTAATTCTTACTTTGTCTTTTTTCTCTTTCTTCATCATGTAAAGCACTTTGAGCTACATTATTTGTATGAAAATGTGCTATATAAATAAATGTTTTTGTTGTTGACAGGGTTGGGGGGGGGGGTGCCTCAAACAAGTTTAGTAAGTGCTTCTCTGCAGGATTCTCAGTCAACCCCCAGAGGAAAGACAAGCTGCCTCACTGGCAAACTTATTAGCTCAACAAATAGTTTTGGGGGGTGGCAGGTGTGAAGATGTTTCTGTTCCCCCATTGGCCTGTTTGGAACTGGCTTGTATCAGAAGCCTTTAAGTAACACAAGATCCTATTGGCTCTAGGGGTTGAACAGAAAACCTATAAATTTGCTTGCTTTACCCAGCTCTCTCTCTTACCAAACTGATGAAAGACCATCTCACACCATGAACTGAAAAGGACAACACAATGAAGAGCACAGCTCGGCAGCCATATTGAGACAAGCATGCAGCTTGTTCTGAAGAAAGCTGACCACAAAATGATGCAATAACTAGAGACATTTTAAGTAACTAACAAGTCTGTGTGCCGCCTGAAACTACACATCACCATTTATCAGGTTATATGGTTGCCAATATTCAAATGTACTTTGCATATTGTTATTATTTATGAATATTATCAATACTACATTGTTTAAATTGTAACTTAACTCCTGCTTGTCTAGATGTTAGATGTCTTTACTACACCTAATTGCCTGAGGTTATAGATGTAGAAAGGAAGGTATGGAGATGTTATATGGCAAAATACCTTATAAACAGTGGTAAGTCTGGGAGATTTGAGGCATTCTGACAAAGGCTACATATTAATAATACAAAAGGGGAAAGTAGAGTAATATATTACTGTACCAAGACAAAACACTCCCCATTCTCCTATTCTCTATTATTCCACTCGACCATCCATGTACACCCAAAAGAAGCAGCAGCTTCTTAAGCAGCATTCACTCTTGTACTGCAATTCTCAGTCACGTAACGTTTTCCAGAAAGCAAGACTGAGTTTACCTTTATATATGTATTTAGTCATGTCCATTTGAGCTGATCCATCACATTAAGAATATAGTAAAAAACACAACATAAACGTGCACACTAGCAAATGTAAGATGCAAGAAAGCCTAGTACTCCACATTGAATGATGGTGCTGTATCTGAGACATAAAGCTGTAGACTTTGTGTATCATTTCTTTTAATGGAAAATGCTTATATTCTTATGATTTTGTAACATGCTTACCTCCTGGGCCTATAGGGTGCATTAGTCTGTTCATTTGCACATTCCAGTGTTTGACGTTGGTACTGGCTTGGCGGAGTTTCCTCTGGGCAGCCTGGGCACAGATGCAGAACAGCACCAGGAAAAAAAAAAACAAGCAACAAAGTAGAAAGACATAAGGGAAGAGGTAAAAGTTGCAGATTATAAAACAGTGAAGGTGTCAGCTTTTATAAGGTAAACCTAGAGCAGGGGTGGGCAATGTCTGTCCTGGAGAGCTGCAGTGGCTGCAGGTTTTTGTTCTAACCCAGTTTCTTAATGATAAGTCAATTATTGCTGATGAAGCACTTATTGCTTAAGTGACATTTTGATGCTTCATTTTAGTAGTCTCGCTTGTTAAGGTTCCCCACCCTTAATTGCTTAATTCAATTTTAAACAGCCGCATTCCTTATTTTTAATGGCTCCTTATTAGCAGTAAGATGTAAATGACAAAGGAGCCAGCAGTTCTCCGTCTAACTTGTTTCCTTTTACATCTGTGTGTTCATAATGCACCATTTGATTTAATAAAAATGTGACGGACTGAAAATTATACTATTTAGACTTCAAATCATTTGGATGATATCCTTGGAAAGGAAAAAACCTATGATATAAGAGTCTTACATTGCAGACTAACAAGCCATAAAATTAAATAAGGTCTGAGATTGGCAAGGATTGGCTTCTAATTAAGCAACTGTGTTGGAGTGAAAACCTGTAGCCACTGTGGCTCTCCAGGACTAACATTGCCCACAACCGAGCTAGACTATGAATTTATTTGAGAAGCTACTTTTGTGAGCAGATGGTATAGCAACTGAGAACTCTTCTGCTTTGAGGACTTTCTCACCATGACATCCATGTCGACTCTCTGTCTGTTCACTCTCACTTCCTCTAGCTGCCGCTGAGCTTCCTCCAGAGCTCTGGTTTTGGTTTCCATCTCCTGTTTCAACTCTTGCTTCTCACGCTGAGTTTTTAAGATATATTCCTCCTGTTCCTCCTTCATCAGCATCAACTGCTTCAGCTTATCCTCCTCCTCAGCTAGAAGCCTTCAAAGATAGAGATGAAAATATGCTAATTAGGAGTTTTTTTCATACATGGCACTTTCATACACTGTCCCACATCAAATTGGTATAATGTATCAAACCAAAACATCTTCCTGGCACTTTTCAAGACATACAGTCTACCATACAGTCTACCTCCACAACTCTAGAAAATGATAATTTTTATAAATACATGTCCTGATGAAGACTGTTCAGTTCAGAGCCTGTGATATATGTATTCTGGGCAATGACTTTATAATGGAAACAGTAATTTCAGAGACCTGATGGTTGTATACAGTATATTAGACCACCAATACAATCTTTAGGGATACTTTATTCAGTCTTAACTGAAAGCTCTAAAGCAGGAGAGCTAAGTAGAGCTGACCAATAGTGTCTCATTTTTCATTGAGGTTTTGTTTACTTTGAAGTTCCACATACCACTATTCATTTTACTTCAATGTTTAAAATACTTTCTGTAACCCAGCCACAGAGGATGCACAAGCCAGTGTGTTTCTTTGTGCCGGTCCCAAGCCCGGTAAATGGGGAGGGTTACCGGGCTTCAAATTTTCTACTGCATGTGTTTGTTTTTGTCAAAGGACTACCTAAATGGTTTCTCCCCTATTTTCTGTGGAATTGCACTTTGTTGTTGGGCTGTTTAATTACTTCTCCAGTTTGCATGGACATTTAAAAAGCAATTCAGTCAATTGGACGGTAATTTACTGCTTGATGGGGCCTCTGCAGATGGTGATTACTTATTATACTGTGTGTTTGTATTTTAACATCTTATAAATGAGGAAACAAAATGACAGAGCATCTAGATCTTTCCTAATTACAGTTGCATTCAGAAATATTCAACCCTCTCACCTCAAAAGACATTATAGTGTGTTATGAAGCAAGGTTAATGAACATATATGACAAAAGCCTCATTAAATAACAAAACGTATTTATCGACACATTTTTAGAGTAATTTTGAGAACATAAATTGACATAAGTTTGAGTTCAAATGAAAAATGTAACTTTTTTTCATAAATGTGCAGGTGAACTATTATTAAACCCCCAGCTTGTGTACATTGTGGAACATCCTTTAGCCTTTATAACTTCTGATAACCATTTTTGATAAGTGGTGACAACCTTCTTACACCTTTCTTTTGGAATCTTTGCCCATTGTTCACGTGCAAAAGCTTCCAGCTCATTGAGGTTTGTTGGCTTCTGTGCTGCACCTGCCTTCTTTAAATCCCACCAAAGATTTTCAATATGATTTAAATCTGGGGACTGAGAATGCTACTCAAGCTTCTATGTCTCAGCCAAACTTTGGTTAACTTGGTGGTGCACTTGGGATCATTGTCTTGCTGGAAAGTCCAATGATCACCAAGATTCAATTTCTGAAAAGAAAGCATTACATTTCCCTTTAAATTGGCCAGGTATTTCTGGGAATCCATGATACCAGTTACACAGTCAGCATTGCCAGTTCCTGCAGCTGAAATCCTCCCCACATCATCAATGACCCACCTCCATGCTTGACTGTGGGGATAGTAATCTTTTGATCATAAGCTTGGCCTTCCTCATGCCAGACATACCACCACTGGTGTGTGTGTCCAAATAGTTACAGTTTAGTTTCATAGTACTGTTTCCCAAAACTCTGCGAGCCTATCCAAATTTCTCCTGTCATATTCTAGTTAACCTTTGATCTTTGATGTTCTTTGTGGTCAAGAGTGGAGCGCATCTTGGAGTGTGGCCATTAAGTCCTTGTTTATTCAGTGCTCATCTTATAGTTGCCACTGAAGCACTTGTCCCAGTCTTTGTCAGATCATCCTGTAGGTGTTCTGCAGTAACACAGGGGTTTTTCTTAGTTTTCGAGACTAAGTTGTTTAGAGTTCCTGATGAAATTTTATTTTTTTAGGCTTTCTCTCTCGGCCACACAAGTTTGCAGATGTGCCAGAAGTTTTAAACCTTAAAATGCTCCCAATGGCGCCTCTTGGAATGTTCTTATACCTGATGCCCTTCAAGTGCAATGAAATAATTTCCTCTCTCAGCTTTTGTGAAAGCTTCTTAGTCTTACCCATGATTGGAACTCACTTTCAATGGTGGGTGGTTTAAACTGTATATGCATCACAGTCGAAGCCAATTAAGTATCATTATTGAATTCCCAAATACTTAATCAAGTGTTAGCTCCACTTTAGACCATAAAAAACGAAAACTGCAATATTATATAGGGGTTGAATAACTATGATGTGGCTATATTAATAAAATATCCTGTTACTCATGAATACTACATTACACATTTTCTTTGTTGATTTTATGAATAACTCAGCTGATACAGAACTCATCCAAAGCAAAACCTAGGTCTTTGAAAAAACTTTATTTGGTAAATCCTTACTATGTTTGGGAGGTTGAATATTTCTGACTGCAACTGTAAGAAGCTAAAACCCCTAGAGCCACCTCAAATTATTGACTCAGAAAGAACACAAGCAGTGTAGAGCATCATGAGTCCATGTATCATACCACTCAAAGATTTACATTTTTTATAATGCTGGGTTCAGGCTGAGTAAAGTATCCTTTTTTTACAGTGATGTTTGTGGGATAATTTAGAAGACATGTTGGTAGGGTGAAGATATTTCTTATTACCTAACATAGGAACTAGGGATGAATTCTGAACTGCTCTTCTTCTCAGCCATTATCTGAAAAGATCTACAAATTAATTTTTAATGCCTCTCAACAATGTGAACTGCTCTGTCTTGCCACTGAAGTGGCTAAATTACCTTTGGCCTCTCAATGGAAATCTCTAGAACTTCCCTCTTTTGACAAGTGTCAATCTTTATTTTTTAATATAATTCTTTTGGAACTGTCTAGCACTTGGATTAATACAGCCTACTTAGAATCCATTGAGAACTGATTCACCTCCGTCTCAGAAGTGAAAACTCTATTATTTGGAGCTCATTTACATTGCTGCTACCGCACATTTAGGTTCATTTGGTGATGAGCATAATCAGGGCTGGATTTAGATGAAAAGAGGCCCTAGGCTATTCCACTTATGAGGCCCTTTCACCTCCCATTTTTAAGATTGTTCTAATTGCTAACAATTTGAATGTAGGCCCCTCTTGATCTTGAGGCCCTAGGCTGAAGCCTAGTTAGCCTATAGGAAAATCCGGCCCTGAGCATAATGCCTTTGTTACCCAATTATTTCCCTCTTCTTCATCTATACATTTTCTTGATTTTGACTCTACTCCTAGGCTCTACTGCTCCACCTTTTTAACTGATGCTTTTTATGTGTTTAAGTTCTTTGAATCAATAAAAATTTGATCACAAAAAAAGATCTAAAAATCACAATGAACAACAGTGTGATGACCTACAAGGAAGGGTTATCAGATTCACTCAGAGGTAACTTGATTGGAGATAGATGACAGTGAGAGAGGAAGAGAGAAAATATGAAGTGGGCAGAAGAACAAGAGAAAAAGAAATGACAAAGCAATTAGTGCTTCAAAGGTACTACTTAGAAACTCAACCACAAGCAGTTATGCATGATTTCAGGTACCTTGCTTGATCATATCTGAATGTTTCCTCATCCTGTCTTGCCTTTCTTTCTTGATTCAGAGCATCTTCCAGTCGTTGCTGCATGTCTTCCAACTCCTGAATTCTCTTCCTCTGGCGATCTGCTTCTGCCTCCTTTAGAGCCATCTCCACCTGCATGGTTGCTCTTGCCTGACAAGTAAAAAGGTAGGGGAATTAGAAAACAACATGGTATTTATTTTATGTTCTTTATTAAAAATAACCATTTTTCATTAAAAAGAAGTGAAGAAAAAAACACACACACACAAAAAATATACATACATATATAGTATATATTTATATATATTTAGATAGATTTATGCATGCATGCTTAGAGACCCTCCAGGGTCCTTAGTTAAGCTGAACAATCCCACCGTCAAACTGAGGGGAGTGCGGCAACCAACTGTATCTTTGGTTTCCTCTACAGCATCAACCCGTCACCAGGAGATGATTCCTAGCTCCGTCCCCTCTAGGAGCCACAAGTTCCACCTCTCCCATGACCAGAGGAATGTAAGTGGGGTTCCTGACTATAGAGGTTGCCTTTTAACCTGCTGAGGATCATGGGTGGCGGACAGCTTCTGTCCAATGGCATTAGCTGTTTGAAGAGCATGTTAAGCTTTATTAAACTAGTTGCTGTGGGACTGATTTTTGTCTGAACTTTTAATTTTGTCATTAAATGGGTGTGGCCAGATTGGCAGCGCAAAGATTTTGGAACCCTCAGCATTCTTTGCTTCACAATATATTACATATATGAGACTTTCTCAGAGATAATTTCAACTCCCGCGAGACAAGACTTTTTACCAAGAGATTTTGACAAGTCCCATCCTCCTCTCAAACATTTACAACCACGCCCACAGTCCACTCACTTCTCATTCGTGTGAATGCTATTGTCAGACACAGTCCCTGCGCTCTCAGCTTCAGGCGGGGTCGGAAATAAAAGACAAAGAGTAGAAGACAAAGTAGAATGTCGTAAAGAGGTTCAAAAAACGTTGGTGCGATACACATGCAGAACAGGCTACAGATTATGAAAGTACTAAAATTTGAAAGTCTCAAAAAACTGACAGTAAAGATCGCATTAGCGCTAACAAACGGAAATTATTACTCAGTGAAATAATGGAACAGCGAAAAGAGATTGAATATATGGACATAGGTGATATGACATAAGTATGCAGATATTGTTCGGCTTTAAACTTTAAGTCAGGGACTTGTAGATCGTCTAATTCATGTTGCCATCAGGGAAAAGTAATGTTTCTTCCCAATGAAGAGGCCTTTCCGAGAGAATTAAAAGATTTATTGTTTGGTGAAAGTGAAATCCACATACGCGAGCAGCAGAGATGTGAAGTGGGGGAATTAGCAAAGCCCCTTAGTGTGCATGTATATTTTATATATATATATATATATATAT
>JANRMT010027041.1:84664264-84697559 GCA_026402145.1 Polypterus bichir lapradei
ATTTGTGTAGCTGTGATGTGTGCATCAGTGTAATCGATGTACCAGGAAATCATGCATTGACAAAAGTTCCCCTTTGCTTGGAATTGAAAGTGTGATTAAATGCGTTATTTTTTGTTATGGAGTACATGCATCGAAGCTTCTCAGCTGTGCTTGTGCTAAGAATAGGAAATATTTTAAAAATAACGTAACATGATTCTGCGTTAACCGCATATTTTGTCATACGTCTCAAACCAAGGAAATGCGAGGTTAAAATGAACCGAGAAGCACGCGTACATACTCAGTACATCCCCTCTCGGGAATCAAACCTCGGATGTAGGCGATAGAGGCGAAGCCTCTACAATTGCGCCACGGTGTGTGGCTTATCTACAGTATTTGAGAGTATGTAGATCGAGGTATATATATATATTCGCAGCGGAGACGTAGTGTGTTAAGGAAGCTATGAAAAAGAAAAGGGAACATTTTAGAAATAACGTAACATGATTGTCAATATACAGTAATTTTTTGTGAGTGTTATTGAGTGTTGCTGTGATCAAGGATTCGATTATCATTATTTGTTTCAATCAGGGTCGTATTTGTACGATGTGTTGTGTTCAAGTTACATTCTGTGTTTGTCAGTCGTTGTAAAGATTAAATTCTGTAATTACAGCCACATTAGCTCCACAAATGAGACACACGGGTTTACCGGCAATGTCAGTAAACATATACTCAGCCTCCCATCGGTTTTTAAAGGCTCTATTTTCAGAATCAACTTTTCTCTTCGGCATCGTGTGGGCTAGCTTCGCAATAACTTGCACCATCATAAGCTAGACTTGATTAACGCGGTAAGTATTCGGCAAGGCAGCTGAAGCGCTGCATTATGGGATCTGTAGTTTATTGTGTTACCAGCGCTTCATATACCCGGGCCATTAATAACCATAATACAGTATATAAAATGATCTCGCGGGCCGGATATAATTACACGCCGGGCCGGATGTGGCCTGCGGGCCTTGAGTTTGACACATATGGACTAAATAGAACTTGAAAAGATATATTTTTTCGTACATCGAGCCCGCGTGCTATTGTGGTTTTGCCTGCGTGTCTCAATAAGTCATCCTCCCCTCGCTCTTACTTTTTTACCGTTCATCTAATGAATACACTGAGTATGGCTTTACCAAAACAATCCTTGATGGCGAATAAAGTATCCATTATTCGAGTATGTAGATCGGGGTATATATATATACACATATATATATATATATATATATACCCGCGTATCGCAGCGGAGACGTAGTGTGTTAAAGAAGCTATGAAAAAGAAAAGGGAACATTTTAAAAATAACGTAACATGACTGTCAATATACAGTAATTGTTTTGTGAGTTTTACTGAGTGTTGCTGTCATCAAGGATTTGATTATCATTATTTCTTTCAATCAGGTTCGTATTTGTAGGATGTGTTGTGTTCAAGTTACATTCCGTGTTTGTCAATCGTTGTAAAGAAGACAGGTTTCATTCATCGATTCGTTTCTTACTGCATCAATAAACAGCTCGTCTTCTTCTTTATCTGAGACCTGACACACTGCATGCACAGGTTTTTTTTTTTTACACTGTCTTCCTTTAGCGGGACATTGACTTTTTCCACCGTGTGCTTTGTTTCCGCAGTAGCTGCATTTATGAATATGCTTGTATGTATCACACGCTTCATATTTTTTTGCTGCCTTTTGAATTGTGTAATTCGGTTTTTGTTCAGCGCTCTTCGGAACTGTTGCTTTTTGTCTGTGCATTGCGTCAGTTCACGTGAGCCGCTCGGTGTACATGCATCGAAGTTTCCCAGCTGTGCTGCTGCCATGTCGTGCTATGTCCATGGCTGTATTTAATGTTACCGAAGTCCCGGCACTTAAAACTTTCTCTCGCAGTTTCGCTGAGTTTGTGCCAAACACCACCCTGACCATCTCATCTTCCTCTGCATAAGCACAGTCCTTCACCCGTGAATATTTACCCGTGGCAGTTTGCTATTGGATTGCCGCTGACGGACGGCCTTATATGGGCAGGCACTAAATTACAAACGCCAGCGGCAGCCTGTCTATGAACTTAATTTAAAGTTTAGGTTTACTGTACATCGTGCTTTGTTTCCGAAGTAGCAGAACTCATAAATATGGTTGTATATGTGACTCGCTCGCTTCTTATTGTTTCGCTGCCTTCTCAATTATACAATGCATGTTTTCTTCAGCGCTTTTTGGGCCTCTTCCTGGTTTTCTACGTACTGCATGATTACGTGGGAGGCGTGATGATGTCACACGAAACTCCGCCCCCACGGGTTTCAAGCTCATCTCTATTACAGTAAATGGAGAAAAACAGCTTCCAGTTATGACCATTACGCGTAGAATTTCGAAATGAAACCTGCCCAACTTTTGTAAGGAAGCTGTAAGGAATAAGCCTGCCAAATTTCAGCCTTCTACCTACACGGGAAGTTGGAGAATTAGTGATGAGTCAGTTAGTGAGTGAGTGAGTGAGTGAGTCAGTGAGGGCTTTGCCGTTTATTAGTATAGATATATATATATATACACACACACACACACACACACATATATATAAACATATATATATACATATACACCTATACATACATATCTACATATATACACACATACATATACATACACATACATATACAGGGGGTCCTCGGGTTACAACATTTCGACATACAATGTTTCGAGTTTACAACGCTCACTCCCATAAAAACTTAAAAAAATTGAGACATTAGAAGGAATGAAGGTAAGGATTTTTTTACACTCATTTTTTCTGTTACTACAGTACAGTGTACAGTACAGTATATTTATGTCCTTTTCTTTTTTCTCAGGCTTAGATTTTGTGTTTTTATGTTCTAGATTATGATTTTGCAAATGTGTTAAGATAGGTAAGTGACTTAGACTAGAGTGTGTTTCAACTTACACCAAAATTCGGGTTACATCTATGTTGTAGATACGGAACTGTGTCGTAACCCGAGGACATATACACACATACATACATGCACACACACACACACACACACATATACATATATATATATATATATATATATATATATATATATATACACACACACACATATATAAACATATATATACATATACACATATATATATATATATACACACATACATCCACATACAGTATATATACATATATATACATATCTACACACATACATATACACACATATATGTGTGTGTGTGTATATATATATATATGTGTGTGTATATATATATATTGAAATAGTTTTACTGTCAAATAATTCAAAGAGTACGCGGCACGTGTTTCGCCCTAATTCTGGGCACATCAGGCGTACACGCTCACTGCACGCCCTCTCAGGAATCGAGCCTTGGATGTCAGCGCGAGAGGCAAAGCCTCTTGCGTTGCGCAACGTTGTGTGGTTCGTTTATTTGACAGTATATAGATCGGGGAATATATATATATATATATATAGCAAAATACCCGCGCTTCGCAGCGGAGAAGTAGTGTGTTAAAGAAGTTATGAAAAAGAAAAGGGAACATTTTAAAAATAACATGATTGTCAATGTAATTGTTTTGTGACTGTTATGAGTGTTGCTGTCATCAAGGATTTGATTATCATTATTTCTTTCAATCAGATTCATATTTGGAGGAAGTGTTGTATTCACGTTACATTCCGTGTTTGTCAACCGTTGTAAAGATAACAGGTTTCATTCATCGATTCCTTTCTTACTGCATCAATAAACAGCTTGTCTTCCTCTTTATTTGAGACATCACACACTGCATGCATGGGTTTTTTTTATACTGTCTTCCTTTAGCTGGACATTGACTTTTTCCACCGTGTGCTTTGTTTCCGCAGTAGCTGCACTTATGAATATGCTTGTATGCGTCACTTGCTTCATATTCTTTTGCTGGCTTCTCAATTGTGTAATCCATTTTTCATTCAGCGCTCTTTGGAGCTGTTGCTTTTTGTCTGCGTACTGCATTCACAGTCAGTTCACGTGAGCCGCTCGGAGTACATGCATCGAAGGTTCTCAGCTGTGCTTGTGCTATCTCGTGCAATGTTGCGATGTTAGCTCAGACCCGACAATGCGTCTTCTCATTAAACTTGTATCTCGCGAATATCGTATTCGTCGTGTCCTTCACCCGCGAATATTTAGCGGCAGAGTGTTTCTATTGGATTGCCGCTGACGGACGGCCTTATATGGACAGGCACTCAATTACATGGGAGGCGTGACGATGAGGGACGCAACTCCACTTCACACGGCAACCGAGCTGCAGGCTATGGCCGGTATATATGTACATAAGTAGGTTCCAGTTATGACCGTTACGCGTAGAATTTCGAAATGAAACCTGCCTAACTTTTGTAAGTAAGCTGTAAGGAATGAGCCTGCCAAATTTCAGCCTTCTACCTACATGGGAAGTTGGAGAATTAGTGATGAGTGAGTCAGTGAGTGAGTGAGTGAGTCAGTCAGTGACGGCTTTGCCTTTTATTAGTATAGACACACACACACACACATATATATTATATATATATATATATATATATATATATATACACACACACACACACAAATACACATACTGTATATATATATATATATATATATATATACATACATATACACGCACACACATATATACACATATACAGTATATCTATACATATATACAGTATATATATACTGTATATACATATATATACACATACATACACATATATACATATACAGTATATATATATATATACACATATACATATATATACACACACACACACAGTATATAAATACATATAAAACTTATTAAGCAAGAAAAATGATATAGCCTGTTTGTATATTTCTGTTTTTTTTATGATTACATGTATACTACATAACTATTTCCTATTCAGTTCAATACTGATTTAATATTGCTTTCATGAGTGGGACAACACTTTATTGCGCCTCCATTATTTATTAGGAAGTAATCAATGAAAATATCATGAAAATGTTCCTTTGCAGTGAACACACCTGCTCAGCTTCACGCAGTTGAATTTCAAGAGCCCTCTGCATCTCATCATGTTGTGCGCGCCTTCGCTGCTCATCTTGCTGAAGAAGAGCCTCGGCCTGCCGTTGAGCCTCCTTCAGCAACTCCAGCTCCTGTAGCTTCCTTTCCTTTTCCTCTTGTAGGGCCTTGAGCCTCTGCAGCTCATCTTCTTTGGCTGCTTTGCGTCTTTCACGTTGCTCACGTTGCTCTCTGCGCTTCAGTTTTAAGTCTCTATGGAGTGACTTCTTTCCCTCTGCTTGTAAACGAATGGCCGTCTGGATGGCTGGATAAACAAAGGAAGAGATGTTTCATTTAATAAATAAATAAGTAAGCATATTTAATCTTGAAACCTTACTACCTTTCTTCTTGCCCAGTCCCATTCAGTTGGTTAATATCATTTTTATTTGTTTGTTTAGTTACTGCAGAGTATTTAACTATTATTCTTGTGGCATGCTAGATCTACTAGTTTACCCTACATAACGTTTCTTAATAGTGGAATAATGTGCTAAACTGAAATAGGCAGCAGAAGCTAATTGAGCGTGAAAGTGTGTTTGACCACATAAGTGTGTGAGCACATTATAGGCACTTTTCCACTGCATAGTACGGCACGACACGGTTCAGTTCAGCTCACTTTTGGGGGGTTTTCCACTGGGAACAGTACCTGGTACCTGGTCCTTTTTTAGTACCACCTCAGCCGAGGTTCCAAGCGTGCTGAACCGTTACCAAAACGTGACGTGTAAACTCTGCTGGTCACTGATTGGCCGGAGAAAATCGTCATTACTGCGTCACTGAACTTGCGACACGAGACACAACAGACTCGCTAGATTTTTAGCACAGCCAGCGAAGGTTCGGACGCACCATTTTTGTTTTAACCAAAAATGGCTGTTTCGTGGTCTATTGAGGAAGTACAGACGTTACTCTCGTTGGTAGCCGAGGAGCGGATCCAGCGAGAGCTGGATGGGGCGATGCGGAATGAAAAAGTTTTTCAGGAGGTCGCTAAGCTCTTGGGCGCACACGACTACCATCGGACTTACAAACAGTGTAGGGACAAGTTAAAAAAAATGTCACGGCAGTAGAGGCGGCGCAACTATAACGACACGTGAATAATCCCGCCCACTCTAAAGCGGTACTAAACTGCAGTCGAAACGCAAACCGAGCTGAACTGAGCCGAACCAAGGTGAGCTGTACTGAACCGTGCTGTGCCGTACTATGCAGTGGAAAAGCGCCAAAAGACAAAAATGTGGCAAACTTTACATCATTTCATCCTGTCTGCTGAATCTGTATAGAAGATGATCTTCAGGCTAACAAAGGGTAAATGCTACAAATTAGAGAAAGTGGGGCAAACTATCAGTCTAAATTGTATTATAAAAGTACACTTAGGGGAGTTTGTGTAGTGCAGAGCTGTGCAAATGTTTATATATATATATATATATATATATATATATATATATATATATATATATATATATATATATATATATATATATTTTAACAGAAATGTGCCTTTTTTCCCCTTTATTCATTTCTGTTAGCAGTAAGTGGCAAGCAACTCTACTACAACACTACTTTTATAGCCCACAAACAGATTTTAATTATAATGCTTCATGAATGAAGATGATTTAAAATTTATTATAAGCCTTATTTAAACAAATAGCATTGTCTAACTAAAATTCAGAATGAACGATATTTAGGCTAAGGCACAAAAATGATCTAGATACTGGATAACTGTTGCTATTCATTCATGCTACACTTGCATAGATGGTTTGGTCCAGATTCCCTCTTCCCACTGTTAAAATAAGTACTTCATTGTATTTGATTACTCCATCTCTGTGAATAAAAAATAACTTTTTTACTAATTAATCTAAAGCTTATGTTACATATCATTGCACTAGTGGTGACTTCATTTTAGCAAAGGTGTAACATCAGTAGAAGTATCCTTTAACATGCCCTCCATCCATATTAATGTAGTTCTTCATCTGCAATCTCAAGTATTAACAGACTTTGACAGGCTTAAAATATAGGTGTTAGAGCCCTAGTGTCAAGAGCAGGTGGAAGCTCAGGTTTGAAATTAGGTTTTAAGAGGCATTTAGTTTAGTAAATGAAGTCAATAATGAAGATCAAAGGAAAGAATAGTAAAGAGGAAAGAAAAAAGGTGAAAACCAAGAAGATCAGAGGAGCCAAACCTGAATGACAAATATGTAAGGAAAAAAAATAATAGTCAAAAAATGACATGGCAAAAATCCAAACTGTCTAAATATCTTTTTCCTTAGAGTTCACAAATTAGATTTGTATAGTTAATATTCTAAGTCAAAACTTGACTGCTCACAATACTATAATGCCCTTTTAAATACGGCTAGTCTCATGGGGCCAGATGTGATTCTTGGACCGCCAATCCATCTCTAGCAAAAAACTGGTAAAATCTTATCAGAGGATTGCAGCAAAATCCAAAGTGAACAGGCCATGCCCATAAGAACATGCTCCAGTTTCCTGCAGTCTATGCACTATAAACAATCAGTGTTATGTTTAAGCCAGTGTCACTACCCTGGCTTACTTACTATTTTATGTGCTATTTTTCATTTTCAGTCCTTTGCTTTTTATCATTTATATTATGTTATCGTATTTATGTTATTACAACATTTAAGTCAAATGCACATTGTAGAGTTAAGTTTTTCATGGACGTATCTGCCAGTTCTTTCACCCTCATATACTGTCTAACTGTGTCATTGTAATTATGAGTGACAGAGATGACACACAGCTTGGGGCAATGCAACATTCACTTTTATCACAATGCCAGTGATGTATTTGAATGCCATCGGATAATCTGGTGTTACAGGATGTTTCCCTTGGAACCCGTTTATTTTAAACACAGGCCTATTTATTGTGTTCTCCTCACACAAGATGTGCATTCATATGTTTATCACTGGTGTTTTTGGGAAACTTTTCATTCATAAATGGTTTAACCATCATATCCACAGGACTGCTGTCAGTCAGACAATGTACTATATATAGGAGCACCATTGTTCTTTTCTGTTTATGTCACAATTCCTACTTCAAGCTCTGCCTTTATGAAGTGTTGGAAAGTTTACAAATACGACAGTCAGTGAACCTTCTACAGCAATTGTTCTACCCACATTTAAGCCAAATTCATTACAATTGCCTCCAGACATCTAATATATACATCTGGTTTTGCAAGATTAAAATAAGGTAAGTACAAAACCATCAATGATGTAGCGAACACACATCCTTGGGAACGGCATCATTGCTTTGCAACAACATGGTTGTGACCAAGCTGTGAAGATGTCACTGTGCACTGACCTTTTTTCTCACTTTCTTGTACACCGTTCACGAGAAATTCCGCCTGGCCCTAGTGACGTCACTTCCGGTGAAGAACGCATGACCAAAGAGACATCCTGTTCTGGCCCTTTTGATGACGTCATCTTTGGGACTGAATCTATGGAAGAGGACCCTTCCGCCCTCGATGACTTCACTTCCTTCTCTAGCCTTTAAAGCTGCCATATTTGACTAACCTAGTCAGTTCTGTTTTGGACTCTGTTCTGAGCACATCAGTGCTTGCAATTTAACCATTTGCAGCCAGAGAATATTATACGGGTGACTGCCCCAAACCTTTATGACTCTTGTGACTGCTTTTTTGAGACAGTACATATTTCAAAACATGGTATCCATGTTGTTTTAAGAAGGTAAAAAAGCAAACCATTGTTGTGAGGTTCAGCCATTTTAGCAGGTTGTGCACTTCATTTCCCCAACTACACCATTAGCCTTCCACGGTAGCACTGCTGCAGTCCATGGGAGACCATCCTTGCTGCACCTTACAGAATGTACTTGGCCTAGGGGTGTAGAATCACCTTAGAAAGGCATTAGTAAATGCTGTTATTGGCGTTATTGACATTGAATGTTGATGCCGACGTATGAATTTCTATCTCAGTTCTGTAGACTACTAGACAATACAATTACTTATATTCTTTCACTATATAGAAGCTTATTTCTCAAAATCACGAAGATCATTGCTGTTAAATTGACAAAGCACACATGTGCTTTAGTGAGAGAAAATATTAAGGAAGTGCGTAGCATGCAATCAAGTGACAAAAACTGAACAGATTTTACAGGCACAATGTACATTCACCCTTTCATCTATTTTTCTAACCTGATTATCCAGGGTGGGGTTTAGGAACAGTTGGAGCCTATCCCAGCAAACATCAGACACAAGACAGGAACAATCCCTGGCCAGGGCACCAGTATACTGCAGGGCACACACACACACACACACACATACACACATATATACATAGAAGAGACATTTTAGCAATGCTAATCCACCTAACCTGTATGTGTTTGGATGGTGGGAGGAAACTGGAGCACCTGGTCAGATCATGCAAACTCCATGCAGACGTGAATCCCAGTCTCCTTTACTGTAAGACAGCAGTGCTACCACTTCACCACCTTGCTATCCAATAATATTATTATTAATTGCTGTCCACAACATCTTCCATCCATTAAACTATTCATACATTTTCTCCACTGTAGATTCAATAATAATAATAATAATTCATCCATTTTCCTAATTCACTCTTCCAGAGCAGGATCGTGGAGCAGATGGATTCCAGCAAGCACAGGACATAAGGCAGAAGCAACACCTGGAGAGGGCAACATTCCATCAAAAACTTTTGCAATGCTAATTCATCTACGTTTAGCAAGGCTGAAGTTTAGAAAGTTCAGCACAGATGTTTTATCATAGATATAGTGGTACTGCAGAGCTGTCACTTCTGCCTCATGGTGCCAGGTTCTACAAGGAGTTTGCATGTTCTGCCCATATATTTATTGACTGATTGGTATCAGTATCACTGAATTTACTCATTCAAAAACACTTTGCTCCATTTTGTATTACCATATCCTCAGAAAGAGTGACTCATCATGCATTAAAAAAAATTGACAATTGGCTTAGGTCACATCAATCAGCTCTGTCACACACTCTTATTTTTTTTTTTTTTTTTTTTATTGTGGTCATGCAAGACACACTACGAAAATGTGGCTTGGTTCTTTCAAAAATCTAAGGCTTTCATTAAAAATCTATGCGTTGTAATCAATTCAGTTCAGATTTACTGTTAAGTGGACAAAATACAATAAAACTTATATGTGCTCTTTTCACTGCACTGCAATTCAGCGTGCATCTCACTCCAAAGACCGTGTAAAATTACAGCAAAGACTATAAAAGGAGGGTTTTAGCATTCTGTTGTCATAACTCCACCGATGATATATACATATATATATAGATGAGTTAAGAGACATAACCTTAACTCAAAAAAATAGGGCCAAAAATCTCTGATAAAATGTATTATTTTCAGTTTACTTTTGTTGTCAAAAGGATGACTCAGAAACAATGAAGGCATGTTTTCTTAAATCAAATCCTTTAAGTGGACATACAGTGGAACCTTGGGTCACGAACGTCTCGGAACACGTACAAATCGGGTTATGACCAAAACGTTCTCCAAACTTTTGCTTCTGTTCGAGACCACACACTTGGGTGACAAACAAGCCAGTTTCTCTTCCGGTTTATACGTGCCGATGATTTCCGAACGTGTTCAGTCTCTCCCTGTACATTGTTCTCGGTCAGACGTGAGTGCATGCAAGGTTAGTTTTCTTGGTGGTTTATGGTTAGTTTTTGTATAAATTAAGGATTTTTCAAATTTTCATTTTTTTTCCCTGTGCTTAAAACTCATTAAAAAAAGTGTTTACAGCGAGCGGTTCATAAGGCTGTAGCGTGAACTCTTGCAATGTTAGTTTTCTCTGTTGTTCAAGGTTTTTCACAGGGGTTCACAAGGCTGTAGCGTGAACTCTTGCAATGTTAGTTTTCTTGGTTGTTTATGTAGAGAAAAGCCAAGCAAAATGACACCTTTTATTGGCTAACTAAAAAGATTACAATATGCAAGCTTTCGAGGCAACTCAGGCCCCTTCTTCAGGCAAGATGTTGTTTATGGTTAGTTTTGGTATAAATTAAGGATTTTTCAAATTTTCATTTTTTTCCCTGTGCTTAAAACTCATTAAAAAAAAATGTTTACAGCGAGCAGTTCGTAAGGCTGTAGCATGAACTCTTGCAATGTTAGTTTTCTTAGTTGTTCAAGGTTTTCTCAGTGTTATTCAATGTTTTTACATTTAGTTTACTATTACACTGTGCATTCTATGGTATAATTAACTATTTTTGTGCTTAAAAATCTTTTAAAAAAATATATTTACATAAAGTTTGTACGGTCTGGAACAGGTTAATTGTATTTACATACAATCCTATGGGAGAAATTAGTTTAGGTTACGACCAAATTGGGTTGTGACCAGAGTTTTGGAACAAATTATGGTCGTGAACTGAGGTTCTACTGTATTTGACAAGTTTAAGGGTTTTCTTTATAATAGGACCCTTGACCTCTATTATACAACACAAGAGCGAGCAAGTAATTTTTTTTAAAGTGCTACATTTTATAACGCAGTTTCATGAGGCAAACTAATATATACCATTATTATGAAGAGTAACTTGTTTTGAAAAATACTGAACCTATCCTTTAACTGGTTTCAGTACAGTGACTTCCAGTGAAGTAATGGCTGGTCTATAAAACTCTGCTATCAGCTTATAAAGCTGACAACACCAGAAAACCTGCCTGCATTGCTTCCTTTTGTTAACTGGAGACACAACTAAAGTCATCTATCTGTAATCTTCTTGACATCCTAAAATCTTATAATAAAATTCTGTGTGTGCTGACCTAGTTCTGTGACTGCTACTTCACTAAGGCAAACGATAATGTCACACACGTGCGAATACGAGGGAGATGTACGGATCAAGTGAGGGTAATTCCACGCCAGGCCAGAGGGTGGCAGGGTGTGGTAAACTTTCTTCTGTTGTCTCTGCACACAAAAAACGGGAAAACCTGTCTGATCCAACCCTGAAGACACCAATTTCTGGTTCCGGTGCTCAGAAACGGGCCACTTCTGGTTCTGGCGCCCAAAACTACATCACGTCCGGTACTGGTGCCCAGTGACACACCACTTCTGGTTCCGGCGCCCAGTGGCATGTCACTTCCGGTTATGGTGCCCAGAAACTTGTGCTTCTGGGGTCACCACCAGAAGTGATGTCACTTTTAGGTTCACTATGCCACTCCCTGTCTGGACATTTAAAACAGCCATCTTTTCGAACCATACTCAGTTCAGTTACGGATTTCAATCCATGCACATCAGTGCTATTTTCAAACCCTTTTTGCAGCCAGGGAAATTATACAGGAGGCTGCCCCAAACCTTTGAGTGTGTCGAGTCTAATCATTTCACAGTGGTGTAGTTGGCAGGATGATGACCTCCTTATTAGGCCGGAAGTCAAACCTCATCAAAGCCTCGAGACACTATCCAAACCGGCAAACGAAGAATAGTCAGATGGTTAAGTACCCTTCCTGAGTCGCCAAGCAGGGGTCAATCAGTGTGTATCAGGGAAAACTGGAGTGCGCTTCGACCCACCAACCTTTCAAAGGCACCTGTTTGTGTAGAAAGGGGACCTACAGGATAAAGCCAGGTTCAGATATGAGCAAATTGGGAACTTATTAAGGACTCTCAAGTAAGGGGACCATTCACAAATACCCCACAAAAGAGTAATCTTTTGATAAAGGCGGCGTGCCTTTTTGAGTGTGTCAAGTCTAATCATTTCACAATAGTCTTAGAGATTAGATTAGAGGTCTTTTCTAATCAAGGTCTTTTGTTTGTTTTGTTTTTCTGTCCTCCCTGGCCATCGGACCTTACTTTATTCTACATTAATCAGTATTGTCTAATTTTATTTTTATATTTTTTCTTTTTTTCTTTCTTCACCCTGTAAAGCACTTTGACCTACATCATTGTATGAAAACGTGCTATATCAAATGAGTTATAATTTGTTACTAACCCTTACCTATTCTGTTTCTCTTCTTGGTACTCAAATGTGGCACTTGGTGTCACTGCCCACCTGCCAAGTTGTTTTACCTGCCTAAAGTAAATTCAGCTCTGATGAAGGATCGCAGAAATCATCGGGTAGAGGGGTTCTTTCATTGGATTGGTTGGCCCAGCACTGACTCAGCTGTGGAATGGCCAATAGGAGGAGGCAGCTTGATGGCCAAGGTCTCTCAAAGGTGCTTTACATGGCATACAACATATGCATGCATGATAGGTCTAAAAACACACCAAGCTTTGATTATTTACTGGTAGTCCGGTTTCTTCCTACATGTGCATGAATGAGAGGGAAGTTGGTGGAAAGGGGCAACTGCAAAGGAAAATAGATGGTAAAGGTAAAGAGAGGTTGGGAACATGCGCTGATAGAGCATTGCCGCACGCAGCACACAACGAACCTCCTGGATTTGGACTCAAGTGCGGAAGGTGATACCTCAGCACCACACTGGAACAGTGTGAGGTTTTTTACAGTGGCCAGAGTGCCAATCCTGCCACCAACCCCCAAGTTTTCTCTGTAAGCGCTGGATGCAGATTAATGTCATACCCAGGACAAAGCAATTGCAGGTTAAGGGCCTTGCTCAAGGGCCCAATGAAGTAGAGTCACTTGCGGTGTTTATGAGTTTTGTACCGGCAACTTTCCGATTGCTGGCACTGATCCCTAGCCTCAGAGCAACCAATTCCGGTAGTGGTTGACAAATTTAAATAGTTGTGTTCAACAGTCCAAAGCAACAGAGAGTGCGGCAGAGAGGTGAAGAAGAGAGTGAAGACTGGGACTGGGTGGAGAAGAGTGTGGCAGAAGTGATTTGTGATAGAAGAGTATCTGAAAGAGTGAAATGGAAGGTCTATAAAATGGTAGTGAGACCAGCTATGTTGTATGGTTTAGAAACTGTGGCACTGATGAAAAAACATGAGGCAGAGCTGGAACTGGTGGAGTCGAAGATGGCACAATTTTCACTCTGAGTAATGAGGGTAGACAGGATTTGGAAAGAGTATATTAGAGTCTCAACACAGGTACGATGGTTTGGTGACAAAGATTGATTATTTGGACATGTGCAGAGGAGAAATGAAGGTTACATCAGGAAAAGAAGAGGTCAAAGAGGAGGTTTATGGATGTGATGAGGGACAACATGAAGGCAGTTGGTATGGCAGAAAATGATGTAAAAGACAGGGATAGATGAAGATGGATGATCCACTGTGGTGACCCCTAAACCAGAGCAGCCAAAAGAAGTCCATTTTCTTCCTATAGTTTCAAGTTGTACTCTCCTTATGAGTGGTGACTCTAAATTGGACTAGTGAGAGTGTGGGTGGGTGTGAGTGTATTGTCACAGCAATCTTGTGTTGGAAAATTGAGTATACAAAGCAGAAGGTTTGAAATCCATACATTTGTTTAACTTTCCATTACCTGCAATTACAAGGATTATTTAGAGATTTCCAAATTTCATCAGTCCAACATTTTACAATTTAGCAAGTCTTTTCTTGTTATTTACTACTGCACAAACTGCAGACTCTGATCTCCTTCTGACTACATCCTTTCCACCTTCAACCTTACACTTTTAGTAAGCTCTTTTTAATTTGTCAACATTCATCTCCCCTTTTCCATGTCAGCATAATAGAACTCGCCATAACTCTGTTGCCAATATCATTTCATTTTTTTCTAGCTCAGCTCTCTTCTAAGAACATGTAACTCCATATCTCACATTGTCATCCACATTTTCTTTCTTTCTAACTGATGTGCCCACAGGATGCCTCAAAACTGTGGGGAACTGTACGGAATTGATACAGAGACATTTGCTCTCCAACATCTGTGAGTACTTGGCAAAAGTCATCCTCTCCCTCCCTCACTCAATACCAGCCTGCCATCTTTAATTACTATCTTCACACCACATTTCTCATGTTCTAAATAGAACATTATGTCTACAATATGCTAAATTGCTAAAATAGATCCAATCCCATTACAGTTTTATTTGCATACAGTAAAATATTCATAGATTAAAACATCATGCCATGAGCAGCTTTGCAGTTCCATATAGGCAAACAAAAAATAAGTAAAACCGCTACTATTGATTGATATTGTTAATTTAAATTAACGAGGCTAGGTTTCTACTGAGAGTCCCTTCTGTGCCTTGCGGAACTATAACTTCTGCTTGGCATACTTTCAACAGTCAGCTCAGGTATGACAAAAGTTGGAGGGAACACTTTTTATGCCTGTTACAGATTAACAGCTGAATGACTTCCTGCAGTCAGTCTAGAAAATTCCATTTCTTACGCTCTCCTAATGTTTGGATATTTAACAAAGACATCCATGTATGAAGAGTTGGAGAAAAGGTGTTTGATATTTTGATTTTCCCACTTAAAGTTATATAAGTATTGTGGCCAAGCAGGACAAATGGTTTCTAATAAAAGTCTTTTGGATGCCTTTGTATCCAGCACAGATACAGTACGGGTGTATTAATTAGTAGTGCAGGTTGCTGTTCAGTGATTGAACTTTGATTTTAAAGAGTACAAATAAACATGGCTGAAATGAGGATCTTGGGCTGGGTTGCTGGGCTCGCTTCAGAAACATGAGAGGACCACGGAATAGTAACCACTGATTCTTTTGATCACTAGAAGCCAGTTGCGCATGTTCTTAGTATGTTTCCCATAGTGGGTGACTCAGGCGTGTCTCTCTGGGAGAAGACTGTGGCAGACTCAGCATGTGAGATGATATCTCTCGGGTGTCTTGGAAATAAATCCTCATGGGGAGGTTCAGATTATTGCTGGAGATATAGTGACCTTGTCTGTTTAGCACATTGTGAAGCCAGTACCACCCAGAAAAGAAGATGGAAAGTGAGTGAGTTAGTCAGTGGATTTTCATCTTGTTGCAAGAGAAAGATACTCACAAAACTGAGTCCAACTTGTCTGATGCCACTAACACACACCAAGTGTTGAAAAACAATGAACTATGTGATGGCTTGTTATTCACAGAACTACAGGCCACAAAAACTAGACACTAATGTCAAACAGTGAGAAACAAAACCTTTTGTCTCCACTAACCTGAGGTCCACTCTTGTCTCTGCTTAGTATCAGAAGCACTCATTTCGTACGTCTTGTTTGGTGTCTTCACACAAAACATGCACCTCTTCCCATCTTTATCTGGTAGCACCTGTGCAAAAGAAAGTTACCCTTTAAAACTCCCATCTTTTTCTAGTATAAAACATGATTCATGTCTGGTCTGTTGAGGGAAGAACAACTTTTACTAAAAGATTTTATTTAACAAATGTGCTGTTAGCTGTTCTTAGATTGCTCAGAAAATTGGCATCTTTAGCGGTGGAGTTATGAAGCTTAGCATTTGCGCACAACAACTGTAGGACTCTCCAGTTGTCTTATCCACACAACTTGTTTTTATCCTACACACTACAATTGTCTAATATGTTTGGATGCATTTCTTTCCGGTTCCTTAGTTTTGCAAGCTGTCATGCTACAAAATTGGCTCCTATATCTGTTAGGATGAACCTGTGTCAATGAAGGTACAGATGGGTGTCTTAGGTGCCTCTCAATGGCAGGAACGCACAAACATGCAATCAATTACGCAGGAAGTGCATGTGGCTATCAAGTGTATACCTTTGGCAGGATGGCTCAGACAGAGCAACAAGTGATTCAGAAGACCAATTGTATAGTGGGGCTGAAGTAATGAGAGAAGACACCT
Organism: Polypterus bichir lapradei; assembly: GCA_026402145.1. Classification (NCBI taxonomy): domain Eukaryota; kingdom Metazoa; phylum Chordata; class Cladistia; order Polypteriformes; family Polypteridae; genus Polypterus; species Polypterus bichir. The sequence continues at coordinate 84,680,927 of JANRMT010027041.1, forward strand.
TGCCCTTTTGCTCCAGGATGCAGCAATAAAGAATCAGTTGTGCAAGGACAGATAGATGAATAAAGCACTGACCTAGAACCACATAGCAGGCAAATGAGGAGAAAGGAAAATGTGTCCAGTTTAATCTTGATTCGGCTAGAAGGCAATAATATGGCAGGTAACAATGTTTAGTTTAGGCCTTACTCAGTGGCGTAGCGTAGTGGGGGCGGCAGGGGTGGCCCGCCCCGGGTGGCACTTTTAGGGGGCGGCAAAGAATTACTGTATATTTTAGTCTTTTAAATTGAAATACCTAAATAAGGGGGCGGCGAAATTTTCCTCCGCCCCGGGCGGCTGACACCCACGCTACGCCACTGGCCTTACTACATGTTCATGGTAGTCATACAGAACAGCTATTTATTTGTCCTTGCATTTCAAAGTTTTAGCTTTTAATGTCGCTTACACTTTTCAAATGTTAAGTGCAGGGACCACCAAAGGGTACATAGTATTACCATTCTAATGCTGCCACCTCCAGGCTTTACTCCACAATTTCCCAAAGGCAGACATACAGTATTAGCTTGATTGGCACCTAAACTGGCCCAGTATAGTTGAGTGTGAATGTGTGGGATATTGTGCATTATGTGAGGCTGATGCCCTGTCTAGACTTGGTTCCTGCTTTGAGGCCACTGCAACTGAGATATTCACTGGCTCTTCACTATGCAAGAAATAAGTGGACTGGAAAACAGAAGGCTGGGTAGAAGAGTACTGAAACATTTCACAACCTGATGTGGTAAACATAGGGGTTGTGGAGGATAACCGGCCGTTTATCCCGGCCAATACCCCCAAGCCGCCAGGTGGAGCCCTCCTTGCAGCATGGAGGTCCCCAGAAGACCAGCAGGGCATCATGGACAATGGAGTTTTTATGCACCGCCCTGTTGGATGCCATGGGGGACACAAGAGGGAGCTGCAGGGAGGACCGAAGATTTCTTCGTACCCTATGACCCGGAAGTTCGTCATAGTAAGAGCGACGGGCTTCCGGGATGAAGAAAAGAGCTTTTACCTGACCCGGAAGTGATTGAGAGTCACATGGACTGGGGATTGGGAACACTTCTGGGTCAGGGAATATAAAAGGACTGTGGGAGCTCCCAGACGGCGAGCTGAGCTGGGTGGAAGGGTGGCAACGCGTCTGGGAGTGGAGGATTGTTTATTGTTTGTGATTAGTGATTATTATATGAGTTTTGTGGTGGAGAGTGTGCTTTGTGCACTGTGGCGAATTAATAAAGTCAACTGTTGGACTTTTACCTGGTGTTTGGAGTCGTGGACAGGGGTTCAAGGGAGCGAGAGCGCCCCCTATCTACCACAGGGTATAAGTCTCAGATAAAGCATGTATTAAAGCAAGAAAGCATGTGACGATATTAATACATTGCCATAAGTCTTCAAAAATGAGAAATGCAGTTAGCAAACATCATCATTAATAATGAAGACCATTTTTTAAAACCTCACTCTTACCTAATGCCTGCTATTATATTCAGATTTGCTGCTATACTAAGTGTATGTGACAAATTCAGCTGAATATACAACTAATAATTAACACATTTTCAGTATACCTGTACCTTTTTGGCTCAAACTCAAAACAACTTTGGTAAAGTTAAAGACAGGACATCACTCATGGCCCAACAAGCTGAATGTTCTTGTCATTTTCTGTAAAGGTGATTGATCTGGGATTGCCCTGAAAGAACTGTTTGTTTGCTGATTGATTCTCTTATAATGACAACAGATGAGCTTTTTTCTGCTCTTGCATAGACAGCCCAAAGAGATGAAATCAAGAGTTTATCCATCCATTATCCCACCCACTATATCCTAACTACAGGGTCATGGGGGTCTGCTGGAACCAATGCTAGCCAACACAGGGCGCAAGGCAGAAGACAAACCCTGGGCTGGGTGCTAGCTCACCACAGGGCACACACACACACACACACACACACCCACACACCAAGCACATACTAGGGACAATTTAGAATCACCAATGCACTTAACCTGCATGTCTTTGGACTGTGGGAGGAAACCGGAGTACCCGGAGGAAACCCACGCAGACACGGGGAGAACATGCAAACTCCACGCTGGGAGGACCCGGGAAACGAACCTCCTAACTGCGAGGCAGCAGCGCTACCCACTGCGCCACCGTGCCACCCTGAATCCAAAAGTTTTAGTTTTAAATAGTGTATGTAATGATGTCTAGTTTGCCAAGTCAATTCAGGAGTCCTTCACTTCACGATATCCAGACTGAGTGGACTGCTTTAAAATAGGGGACAAGCTGCTCTTTAAGCATGTGCCCAAGCTCTAATAGGGTTTAAAAAAAGTCGAGAGGTAATCCTTTGCTGAAAAGGAAATTTGAAAGAAGCACAAACTCTGCACAGCAATCGCAGATTTGGCACGTAAGTGGCTGCCTTTTTAGATTTTGCATTATGTAAGCAAAAAAATAACAATCAAACGTACTGGAAAAAATAAATCACAACCTCATTAACGCCATTCATATTTGTAACCAAGGTTAACGATCCTAGGAATTTGTTGTGATTCATTCATTTGCACATATCAGAACAACCCAACGATTTCCTAGGATGACAACATCCACACATTAACCTCCTATCCCAGCTAAAGCTGTAGGGATCCTAAAAAGCACACAACAGGTCCACAACCCTCTATTGCATTTTTTGAAAGTAAAATACTCCAGTGAACAACAATGGGCCACTATTAAATTGAAACTGAAAAAACAGAGAATATGCTTTAAGGGTATGAAGACATTTTTTAGAAGTTAATGTACACAATTCTACAAATGGTCAAGCAAGACTTTCTTTCATTATCACCTGGGTCTCTTTTGATTGGTTCAGCATATGTACATGAGGTCAGTGTGGTGGTCTGCATGCATTAATCAAAAAATGTCTAGTTTGTCCATGTATACATCAACCCAGAAAATTACTGAGCATTATACTACGTTTTACACTTGGAAAATGCCAGATCAACTTTCCTGAAAGTTTTCACATTGCTTTGTTCACATCTGCTTGAACCAGCTGGCATCGGGATTAAAGCGTTAACATATCTTTGATGATTTTATTGACCTAAATCTTGCCAAGTCAGAGCAAATGCTGCACAATCATGACTCTCATTTACCTCTACAAAGCAGTTTTTGTCTAAAAGGATGCAGCCCTTCTTCTCTTTGCGATCTTCACTGACGTAATAAGCCAACACGCTTGGTCTTAGAGTGAACCATCGTTCTGTCCAGTTCCTCCTCAGCTGACCTTTTTTCCATAAATATCCCTGTGAGGGAAAATAAGTTTATTGCTCAAAAACCAGAAAACCCATGCCACATTTGAAGAAGAAAAACATGTAAGGCATAATCAACATCATCATCCCATATTCTCCGGTTAGCACAGCTTTCCAGCTGGCCTTTGCTTAGGTTATTTTACACCACTGTGGGCTACAAGACCTTTGGTTAAGAAGATATAGATTAGGAAATGGAAATTATTTAAAATAAGAGCCAAGACTTGGGGACTAATCAATAGTGAGAGATGCATGTTGCATTACTGTGACTACTTGTTCCATCATTGAAGGACAAAGGTAAAATGTGTACATAGATGGGACCATTTTCAGACATTGTGTTATCATAGCAACGTGAACAAGAAAAATCAGAAAACTATACATCAGAATGCCATCAACACATTCCAAAACTGGGTGAAAAAAAGTTGATATACATTACGTGCATTTACCTGCTTAAGCATGTCCTGAACCATCTCCTGGTATACTTCTTCAATTGCCATGCTGAGTGTGTCTCTGTCAATGCCTCGCGTTAATCTTCCAGAGTTCATAAGCTCTAGAAACTGCCAGACTGTGAGGCCATTCTGCGGCGAGGACTCCTGAGCAAAGTAGTCGTCCAGTTCTCCAGTGTTGAGCTCCACACTCATGGATGTGCATATCTTCTTTAGCAAGTACTCCATCTGCCAGCCAGTGGGTAAGTTTGAAAGAAATGGAGATGATAAAAAAATTAGCAAAAAGAACAGCTGCATTTTTTCTAAGAGAATAAGAGCAGGGACTCCAGTCCTGTGGCACGTCTATACCATTCATTACCCAGTTTTTCTGTAAGAAAGAAAACTGACAAAATCTCTAGGAGTTGCAGAAGTTGCAGACAAGTCTTGAAGTAAGTACGTTGGTAATGATATTTTATTTTGAACCATGAGCCTCGTACAACTCCCTGAGCTGTGAAACCAGCTACCCGCTCCCAGCAAAGAGTAGTATTTTTGTTTATGTCTATCAGAATGTCATTCAAGCCACAAAAATGGTTTCACCAAAAATAGAATTTGAATAGTTATGTTAGACTCTAACCACAGATGAGAGATAAAAAGTCTTCAACTTTGGGGTACATGATCCTCATAGCCCTCTGAAAGTCCCTCCCTGTACATCTTCCAGATTCTTTACAAGGGTCACCATTGCATCTTGAATATCTAAAATGATTTTACAGTGGCACTACCTGAGCTGAAAAAACAGCTAACAAACAAAAGGCATTTCTCAAAATAAAACTGAAAGACTCCAAGTTTTCTGTAAAAACTGATATAGAAAACCTTAGATAATGGGTAATGGAAATGAAAAAAGCACTTAAACTTCGATGGATGTCCACAAGGTCAAACCCATCCATCCATCCATCCATACATCCATCCATACATACATAATTAATCCAAAGGGGAAATTCACATAATCCAGCAGCACTATACTGATACAAAAACAATATTAAATTAAAGAGTAATAAAAATGCATGCAAAAATAGACAATAACTGAATAATGTTAGCGTTTACTTCCCCAGGTGGAACTGAAGAGTCGCATAGTGTGGGGGAGGAACGATCTCCTCAGTCTGTCAGTGGAGCAAGACAGTGACAAAAGTCTTTCACTGAAGCTACTCCTCTGCCTGGAAATGACACTGTTCAGTGGATGCAGTGGATTCTCCATGATTGACAGGAGCTTGCTTAGCGCCCATCACTCTGCCACAGATGTTAAACTGTCCAGCTTTATTCCTACAATACAGCCTGCCTTCTTAACAAGTTTGTCCAGGTGTGAGGCGTCCTTCATCTTTATGCTGCCTCCCCAGCACACCACCACGTAGAAGAGGGAACTAGCCACAACCGTCTGGTAGAGCATCTTATTGCAGATGTTGAAGGATGCCAACCTTCCACGGAAGTATAGTCGGCTCTGACCTTTCTTACACAGAGCATTAGTATTGGCAGTCCTTGTCTCCTGCATCTTTTGCTTTTGTTTTCCATTCATCAATCTATCCATTTCAAGTTCTCTGTGGGCTAGTGTGTATCCTGGCACCACTGTGTTCACTTAAAGTCATTGTGGAGTTCTGTCTGATGTGATCTGACAGGTAACATGACTACTAAGCATTCAAGTGTTGCCTGCTTAGTTAGTGAGGCTTCTACAGAGGTGATGACTGAAACTGGGTGAACAAACTTCATGGGGACGGTGGTTAGGCAATTAGTGGACTGTCTTTCTTGAAGTGTTTCTTAATTTTGTAGGATGTTTCTCAAAGAAGTTGCCATTAACTGTTTTATCTTTCTACAAATTCCCCTGTGAAGAGCTTCATCTTAATTTTTTTTCCACTTTTCCTGGTGAGGGTCATGACAACAACATGCAGAACAGGGCTGACTGCAACTTCCTATCCTCTGAAACTTTCTTCAAGTCTTCCTGGGGACTGGCCAGATTCTCCCAGGATAATCAAGAGATATAATCATTCTAGTGCATCTTGGATTTGCCCACTCCAGCTTTTCCCAGTGGACTGTACCTTGTACACCTAAAATTAGAGGCATCCAGTGGCATACAAACTACATGCCTAAACCATCTCAACTGACTGGTTCCAATGCAATGAGGCAGTGGTTCTACTCCAAAGTCCTCGTAAATTGCCAAACTGTGCACTCTGTCATGATCAATGAATCCAGCAACACTGCAAAGGATCCCCATTTGGGTCACTTGTACTTGCAATCATATTCTTTCAGTCACTAGCCAGAGCTCATGACCATGAGTGCGAATGGTATGTAGACCAGTAAATCAACAGTTTTAATTTCATTTGTCACTCTCAACATCACGTCTACCTTTACTCATTAATAAGACCTCAAGGTACTTGAAGTCCTCCACTTGGAGCATCTGTTCCAACACCTTACCTGCAGAAAACAAGTCACTCTTTTCTGGAGAGAACCATAACCCTAAATTTAGAAGTACTGTATTAAATCTCATCCCATCTGCAAATGGCAAAGATTCAGCTCCTCGGCTGTATTTTTAGACTAGACGTAGCACATTGAACGGACTCTACTTAATACCAACTATGCTAACACAACTCTTGTTCCACATTTACAGGAAAGATTAGTACACACCAGCAGGCTTTGGGCAACATCGACAAAATATCTTGGGATGCATGGTTATGAACCTTTTCAAGTCTATAAAGCAAAAGTAGAAAGGATTATCAAACCACCATTACGCCTTAAGTATCTGTGCAAGGAAAAAAAACAGTTGATCCACTGTTCTATAGACAGGATTGAACCTCTTCATGAACTTGATGATTAACTACTGGACATATTCTTCATTCCAATACCTCAGCATGGGCTTTCCCAGGAAGGCTGCTGAGTATCATCCCTCGGTAACTGGAACATCCTTATAAAAAATAGGCACTGTCACCCCAGTCTGCCAGTCCCCTGGCACTGTCCCCACCTTTCATGCAAAAATGAAGAGACATGCTCAGAGCTTTGTTTCTAGTAGGGTTATTCACAGCAAATTTTTCTAAAGGAAGAGGTAAGACAAAAAAGAATCCTTAATTTGGCCCTCACAAATGTTTTAATAAAGTCTAGGTGAATATGGTTTGGCATGGGATACTGAGATCAGCTTTTTTGAGAGCATTTGGTAAGTCAGGTGACCCAAATAGTTTGGCTGGGCGCAGTTCAGAAAAGCCATGTAGAGCTGCCCACAAGACAAAGGGTGAAAGTCAGGTGATGGACAAGAGTGGCATGAACACAGGTGTGTTAGACCTTAAGAACAGCAGTTTAAAAAATACATTTCCTTTATGATTACTTTGTCTATATGTTCTGAAACTCAGTTCAGCTTAGAGCTGTGAAGGGCCATACTCCGGACACGGTACCAGTCTGCTGCCAGGCCTACTCTTTCTAACACTTAAAGAAACTTACCCTAAAACATGTTGAGATGTGGAAGGAAAAAAGGAGAACACAGCGCAAACTCTACCACGACAGTGATCAGCTGCATAATTTGAACTCACAAAACTGGATTTATTTATTTAAACTTTATTTTATTTATGAATGACTGTATTGTCTGATATTTGGTAATTTTATTAACAATCCATGTTTTACTACCTGTTTTCATATATTTTCTATTTGTTTATATATTTTGTATTCATGTATGGTTGTACTACATAATTTCATCACTAATATATTTTTATTTATTTATTAATATATATTTGCAGTTTACATCACTCTTAAATTTTATGTCACAGCACGGTGTTTTAGTCATTTACAGTATGAAAGTATTATTTCAATACTTACTTTTGTCCTATTATATCCTTTGGCTAATCTACATTTTATGGTGTTCTATTAACTCTATTTTTATTATTTGTTTATTTTGCATTTATATTTTTGGCACTGGGATGGCATGGTGGCATAGTGTTTATAACACTGTTGTTCCATAGCTAAAGGCCTGGGTTGAATTTCTAGTCCAGTCTCTGTCTATGTAAAGTTTGCACAGCTTTTTTCCCCAGACATCTCTGTGATTCCATATCTTAGATACAGATAATCCCAGGATGAAGTTCAAAGTTGCCTCATAGTCTGTTGCATCCAGAGTATCATTAAAAGTTACCAAACACCCAGCTATGAAGAGGAGACAAAAGTGGCCAGGGTGTGGACAGAGAGAAAGACAAATAAAGAGAGGCCAGAGGTAGGAAATAGAGTGTTTAGGTGTGGTTCCTCAAAATCACTTTTAGGGTGGTCTTTCTTTTACTTCAGGGACAGCCATGACATTTCTGGTTTCCCTGCAATCCGCACATAATCTTTGCCCTTATTCTTTGGCCTCCAAGGCAACTCCTCATTGACCTACACTATTAGAGGGACATCACAGTCCAATACACTCCTTTCTAGGACCATGTGGCCCGAAATTCCTGCTTACCCCCAGTTAATCCGCAGAAAACTGCAGGGAATTCAATTAAAAGAAACTATTAGATTAAGTAAAACATAAATGGAAATTTCCAACTGCTGAAACTCAATTTTTAAGTAAGAAATAAAACTCTTTAAAATTTTTTTAAATTAATTTTAATTAATTTTTTTAAAATGCTCCTTTAACATTAAAATTGAAGTAATATTGTGCGCATGAAGAGGTCTGCATGAGGGAGCTTTCTCTTGCTGTGAAACACTTTGTTTGAGTTCCACTGTGCTGCTGGGTTATATGTGTCATATTGAACAATTATACAAAGGCATATGTTAGGTGGTAAATGGTGGGAATAGGGCAAAGTTTTTAGTTTCTAGTTGACTAAAGAAATGTTAATTATAGGCTTTTGACTGATGAGAGGTTGTAGTTTTCATAATGTTTACAATTAACAGCTGACAACAGAATCTCAATTAATATATTCAACTATTTTTGAAAGGCAGGCAAGAAGAGAAGCTACTATTCTTTGGAACTCGCCAGAAATACCCACTTAGTGCGTAACTCTAGGCCTGTCTCACAGGAAAGTGCCTAGTTAGGACAGTGCCATATACAGTGCATCTGGAAAGTATTCACAGCGCATCACTTTTTCCACATTTTGTTATGTTACAGCCTTATTCCAAAATGGATTAAATTCATTTTTTTCCTCAGGATTCTACACACAACACCCCATAATGACGTGAAAAAAGTTTACTTGAGGTTTTTGCAAATTTATTAAAAATAAAAAAATTGAGAAAGCACATGTACATAAGTATTCATAGCCTTTGCCATGAAGCTCAAAATTGAGCTCAGGTGCATCCTGTTTCCCCTGATCATCCTTGAGACGTTTCTGCAGCTTAATTGGAGTCCACCTGTGGTAAATTCAGTTGATTAGACATGATCTGGAAAGGCACACACCTGTCTATATAAGGTCCCACAGTTGACAGTTCATGTCAGAGCACAAACCAAGCATGAAGTCAAAGGAATTGTCTGTAGACCTCCGAGACAGGATTGTCTCGAGGCACAAATCTGGGGAAGGTTACAGAAAACTCTCTGCTGCTTTGAAGGTCCCAATGAGCACAGTGGCCTCCATCATCCGTAAGTGGAAGAAGTTCAAAACCACCAGGACTCTTCCTTGAGCTGGCCGGCTATCTAAACTGAGCGATCGGGGGAGAAGGGCCTTAGTCAAGGAGGTGACCAAGAACCCGATGGTCACTCTGTCAGAGCTCCAGAGGTCCTCTGTGGAGAGAGGAGAACCTTCCAGGACAACCATCTCTGCAGCAATCCACCAATCAGGCCTATATGGTAGAGTGGCCAGATGGAAGCCACTCCTTAGTAAAATGCACATGGCAGCCCACCTGGAGTTTGCCAAAAGGCAAGTGAAGGACTCTCAGACCATGAGAAACAAAATTCTCTGGTCTGATGAGACAAAGATTGAACTCTTTGGTGTGAATGCCAGGCATCACGTTTGAAGGAAACCAGGCACCGCTCATCACCAGGCCAATAACATCCCTACATTGAAGCATGGTGGTGGCAGCATCATGCTGTGGGGATGTTTTTCAGCGGCAGGAACTGGGAGACTAGTCAGGATAAAGGGAAAGATGACTGCAGCAATGTACAGAGACATCCTGGATGAAAACCTGCTCCAGAGCGCTCTTGACCTCAGACTGGGGCAACGGTTCATCTTTCAGCAGGACAATGACCCTAAGCACACAGCCAAGATACAGTATCAAAGGAGTTGCTTCAGGACAACTCTGTGAATGTCCTTGAGTGGCTCAGCCAGAGCCCAGACTTGAATCCGATTGAACATCTCTGGAGAGATCTTAAAATGGCTGTAAACCGATGCTTCCCATCCAACCTGATGGAGCTTGAGAGGTGCTGCAAACAGGAATGGGCGAACCTGGCCAAGGATAAGTGTGCCAAGCTTGTGGCATCATATTCAAAAAGACTTGAGGCTGTAATTGCTGCCAAAGGTGCATCGACAAAGTATTGAGCAAAGGCTGTGAATACTTATGTACACGTGATTTCTCAGTTTTTTTATTTTTAATAAATTTGCAAAAACCTCAAGTAAACCTTTTCACGTTGTCATTATGGGATGTTGTGTGTAGAATTCTGAGGAAAAAAATGAATTTAATCCATTTTGCAATAAGGCGGCAACATAACAAAATATGGAAAAAGTGATGTGCTGTGAATACTTTCCGGATGCACTGTAAGATGGGAAAACTCAAGTTTATAGAAATTTATTTCATTATAGTAGACCCAAAATCTAAATCTTGGACCAAGTTTATAGCAACAGTGGAATTTAATACAAAGGCACATCAGTCATATAAATCCCAGTGGATACAACAAGCCACATTACTATCACCAAACAGCTCATCTTTTATTACAGAGTGTTGGTCACATCTTGCATTGCTACTTTGATATTCTGTACATGCAAAAACCACAACAGTCTGTAAATGTCAGAACATGTCGGGCATGTGCATCCACCTCCAGTTAACAATGTGTCTGTGTGCTTCCACTTGCTTGCACTAACTAATCTTTTACCTAAAAAGGAAGGAAATATAAAAATAATTAATAATTAAATAAATCAATAATAGCTTATTTTTCAGATTCAATTCCCAGAGTCCCAAGATGGTCTAAAGGAAATGCTGTTAGAAAGTGGACACAGCCAGGCAACTCTGGCTTTGCTCACCAAAACCTCCTGCAGAGTAATGCTTTGACAATAGCTGTGTGCCATCTCTCTTTTGTGCTGGTTGGTTTTTTTAAGCTTAAAATTTCACCACAAAAAAGCAGAACACGTTTCAAAAGGTACAAAGTACAATATTCCAGAAAATTAACATAATCAACACTTAACCCTCCACCCCAACAAATTCAGAGAGCCAAATATGTAAACTAAAAACTTTCAGGTTCTCCGACATTATCTGTCAGTTAGCTTTCTTATGTGTGCTCCGCAGGCGAAGGCACAGGAAACCACCAACGCTTCACCTCAGGAGTGCAAGAGAGATGCAGCATGTGTTAGTGAGACATTATGCCAAGTTTCTATTAATATGAGGACATGTTGGCACAAATATTCTCTTAAACACCTGCAACAGCAAGCTGGTTGGAAACTCCTCATTGTTGTATAATATTTCTTGTGACAGTTTATCAATCATTTCAAAGAAAATGAAACACAGCTTTTTCTTATACACTTAACCACCTTTACTGCCATTACTGAGATACCTTCATTAAATATGTGCAGAAATTAAGAAGTAATGCCTCTTTATAAAGATGCTGGCAGGACTCTAGAGACAAAGTCAGCCATTTTTCTGGGAAAACCTAGCTACAGTATATACCAAATAAATGAGATAGCCTGAATAAACTCATTAAACTAGTAATCTTTCTCTCACTCTGGTCAATACCTAATCACATGTTAGCTTTTGTCTAAGTGCATGTAAAATGTTAGTGGAAAGCAATAATGTTAGATGTAATACGCAATGGGAGATTTAAAACATTTGAGAAACACTTATGAGCCATTGCAGATTCTTCACAGTCCACATCCAAACAGCATTAAGAAAGTTACTGGGATGTTAGATTACACAGAATGATGTATTCAGTGAAAATCAAGAATCAATCAAGGTTATCCTTAAGGAATACAGTGCACTAGTAAGGCCTCATTGTGTGCAGTTCTGGTCTCCATATTACAAACAAATACAGCAGCAGTACATTAAGTCCAAAGAATAGAAACTAGGCCAAGATTATGAATTATTAGGTATGAGAAAAGATTGAATCTTTTCAGTTTAAGCAAACATTAAGAGGAGACATGATTGAAGTGCTTTGAATTATGAAATTAAGTTGATTCCAGCTTAAAAGTGAATTCTTCAACATGAACATCTGGCCACAGCTCTTTAAGAGGAAATTTCACATAAATGTTAATTTTTTTTTCTTCACTGAAAGAATCACATATCTGTGGAATAAATGACTAGGTTAAAGTGATAGTAAGTTGTATTATGGGGACCTTTAAAACTCGACAGGATCATATTTTTGCAAGTTAGGTGATTGGAGATTGATAAACTATGTTGAGCTGAATGGACTGTCGTCATCACAAATTTTCTTATATATTAGAACATACAGCTTGTACACTTTTATGTTTTTCCTGTTGTGTTTGTACATTCAGGAAATAGAGTGCAAGTCATTTTGGGACCACATTTGTGGAGATGGATGCATGTGTGTATGTGGGCATCTGACATACTCATACTTTTATACAAGAATGAGTGTGGGAACTTCAGTGGTTATGCAAGAAAATGTTCTTGTTATGGTTTAAATAAAGCTACATAACATGAATGTGTTTGAACTTTGTCTTGTAATACTATTCATAGTTGGGGCTTGGTGTTTATTGTTACATTACCTTAATAAAGTATACATTACATACTTAAATGCAGAAATTTAATTGAAGTTAAATTGTCCTAATTCAGAAATTTGAAGCCATTTAAAAGGGAGTGTTACTCGCTGAAAGGTTTATGTTGGGGGAATTTTTGTGTTTATGGTTTGCCACAAATGCATTTATGACATTTTGCACATGTGAGCTGTAGAGGACCACTCATGTTTTTTGCTTGCCTCCACATTTGCATTTTGTATCACCATCAAGTTCATCATCCTCTACAGTTATAGTCGGCAAGGATAACAACCACAGAAAACTATTTCTAATTTCATCATCTTTAATTTTACACTTTTGTCACCGTTAAAACTCTATTGATATCCATATATCCAAATATATAGATAGATAGATAGATAGATAGATAGATAGATAGATAGATAGATAGATAGATAGATAGATAGATAGATAGATAGATAGATAGATAGATAGATACTTTATTAATCCCAAGGGGAAATTCACATAATCCAGCAGCAGTATACTGATACAAAGAAACAATATTAAATTAAATAGTAATAAAAATGAAAAAAGTTAGCATTTACTCCCCCGGGTGGAATTGAAGAGTCGCATAGTGTGGGGGAGGAACGATCTCCTCAGTTTGTCAGTGGAGCAGGACAGTGACAAAAGTCTGTCACTGAAGCTACTCCTCTGCCTGGAGATGACACTGTTCAGTGGATGCAGTGGATTATTCATGATTGACAGGAGTTTGCTTAATGCCCGTCGCTCTGCCACAGATGTTAAACTGTCCAACTTTACTCCTACAATAGAGCCTGCCTTCTTAACAAGTTTGTCCAGGCGTGAGGCATCTTTCATCTTTATGCTGCCACCCCAGCACACCACCGCGTAGAAGAGGGCACTCGCCACAACCGTCTGGTAGAACATCTGCAGCATCTTACTGCAGATGTTAAACGATGCCAACCTTCTCAGAAAGTATAGTCTGCTCTGACCTTTCTTACATAGAGCATCAGTATTGGCAGTCCAGTCCAATTTGTCATCCAGCTGCACTCCCAGATATTTATAGGTCTGCACCCTCTGCACACAGTCACCTCTGATGATCACAGGGTCCATGAGGGGCCTGGGCCTCCTAAAATCCACCACCAGCTCCTTGGTTTTGCTGGTGTTAAGATGCAAGTGGTTTGAGTCGCACCATTTAACAAAGTCTTTGATTAGCTTCCTGTACTCCTCCTCCTGCCCACTCCTGATGCAACCCACAATAGCAGTGTCATCAGCGAACTTTTGCACATGACAGGACTCTGAGTCATATTGGAAGTCTGATGTATATAGATTGAACAGGACCGGAGAAAGTACAGTCCCCTGCGGCGCCCCTGTATTGCTGAACACAATGTCAGACCTGCAGTTCCCAAGACGCACATATTGAGGTCTGTCTGTAAGATAGTCCACAATCCATGCCACCAGGTGTGAGTCTACTCCCATCTCAGTCAGCTTGTCTCTAAGGAGCAGAGGTTGGATGGTGTTGAAGGTGCTAGAGAAGTCCAAAAACATAATTCTTACAGCACTACTGCCTCTGTCCAGGTGGGAGAGGGATCGGTGTAGCATATAGATGATGGCATCCTCCGCTCCCACCTTCTCCTGGTATGCGAACTGCAGAGGGTCGAGGGCGTGGCGGACCTGTGACCTCAGGTGGTGAAGCAGCAGCCGCTCCATGGTCTTCATCAGATGTGACGTCAGAGCAACAGGCCGGAAGTCATTCAGCTCACTAGGACGTGAAACCTTTGGGACAGGGGTGATACAAGATGTTTTCCAAAGCCTTGGGACTCTCCCCTGTTCCAGGCTCAGGTTGAAGATGCGCTGTAGAGGACTCCCCAGTTCCAACGCACAGGCCTTCAGCAGTCGTGGCGATACACCATCTGGACCCGCTGCTTTGCTGGCACGAAGTCTTTTCAGCTCTCTGCTCACATGGGCTGCTGTAATTGTGGGTGGGGATGTCTCACCTATGCTGGTATCAGCAGAAGGTTGGTTGGAGGATGCAGTACTCCGAGGTGAGAGTGGGTTAGGGTGATCAAACCTATTAAAGAAGTTGTTCATTTGGTTTGCTCTCTCCACGTCTGTCTCGATGGCGGCACCCCGCTTCGAGCTGCAGCCAGTGATAATCTTCATCCCATCCCACACTTCCTTCATGCTGTTGTTCTGCAACTTCTGCTCCAGCTTTCTTTTCTCCTGTACTGCTCTTTCGCCGCCCTGAGTTGGACTCAGAGTTCCTTCTGCACGCGCTTGAGCTCATGCCGATCACCACCTTTAAAAGCCCTTTTCTTCTGGTTCAAAAGGCCCTTGATGTCACTTGTAACCCATTGCTTGTTGTTAGCATAGCAGCGTACTGTTCTTACTGAAACTACAATGTCCATACAGAAGTTGATGTAATCAGTTGTGCATTCAACAGCCTCTTCAATGTTCTTACTATGTGACCCCAGCAGTATATCCCAGTCTGTAGTTCCAAAGCAGTCTCTCAGAGCCTGCTCTGCCTCACCGGACCACTTCCTGAATGAGCGTGTGGTTGTAGGTAGCGCCCTCACTCTTGGTTTGTATTGAGGCTGAAGCAGAACCAGGTTATGATCTGCTTTCCCAAGTGCAGGCAGCGGGGTGGCGCTGTATGCGTCTTTAACGTTTGCATACAGTAGGTCGATAGTCCTGTTTCCCCTGGTGTTACAATCCACATACTGGGAGAAGGCAGGTAATGTTTCGTCCAGCGTTACATGGTTAAAGTCTCCAGAGATTAGCACAAGTACCTCTGGGTGCTGCGTTTATATATATATATATATATATATATATATATATATATATATATATACACACACAGTACAGGCCAAAAGTTTGGACACACCTCTCCATTCAATGTGTTTTCTTTATTTTCATTACCATTTACAGCACTCCATCACTCTCCTTCTTGGTCAAATAGCCCTTACACAGCCTGGAGGTGTGTTTGGGGTCATTGTCCTGTTGAAAAATAAATGATCGTCCAACTAACCTGACTTCTGCACAACACAACTGTTGGTCCCAACCCCATTGATAAAGCAAGAAATTCAACTAAATAACCCTGATAAGGCACACCTGTGAAGTGAAAACCATTTCAGGTGACTACCTTTTGAAGCTCATCGAGAGAATGCCAAGAGTGTGCAAAGCAGTAATCAGAGCAAAGGGTGGCTATTTTGAAGAAACTAGAATATAAAACATGTTTTCAGTTATTTCACCTTTTTTTGTTAAGTACATAACTCCACATGTGTTCATTCATAGTTTTGATGCCTTCAGTCATGAAAATAAAGAAAACACATTGAATGAGGAGGTGTGTCCAAACCTTTGGCCTGTACTATATATATATACTAGCAAAATACCCGCGCTTCGCAGCGGAGAAGTAGTGTGTTAAAGAAGCAATGAAAAAGAAAAGGAAACATTTTGAAAATAACGTAACGTGATTGTCAATGTAATTGTTTTGTCACTGTTGTGAGTGATGAGTGTTGCTGTCATATATATATATATATATATATATATATATATATATATATTTACACACACACACATAAACATATATATATACATAGCTATACATATACACATATATATACACACACACATATATACATACATATATATCTACATATATACACATACATATACATACACACATACATACATACACACACATATATAAACATATATATACATATACATACATATCTACATATATACACACACAGCTATTTCGTATCAGTGCAATACGCTGCTTGTTAAAACGGATAACTCCCGCTCTTACGTGCAAGTCTGCGTGGATATTATGAACTATCGTATTTGTTCAAGTTCTATTTAAATTTTAAATAGAAGGAATTTTTATTTAGTCGACAGAAATATCTTTGGTAGGAATGGTAAAAACAGACAGGAATATTATTCCTGAATAAATCAACTCAAACCTTAAACAACTTATAATATTTTGCTCTCCATAAAAATATATCCTGTCTAAATTATACAAGTTAGAAATAAAGTAAACGTTAAAAGAACAAACATTCAAATTTCTTTACT
>JANRMT010027041.1:84702559-84743031 GCA_026402145.1 Polypterus bichir lapradei
AATTATACAAATTCAAATATGAACATGCTGCATAACAAAACCTGGAAATATAAATAAAATGTGTTCCTTTCAGCAATAACAAATCAAATCATTCAGTTGTCTTTGCTCATATGTCATTTTAGAGCTGGATGCCTGGCATCTTTTTTTGTAACAAGTTCGTTTATGTTTGGTGTGAGGTTCTGTGTTGTGGAGATTCTCAGGATGGACTGCAGGTGCTCATCAGTGAGGCGACTCCTGTGTGCTGTTTTGTTAGTCTTTATCACTGAGAAGAGCTTCTCACACAGATATGTGCTACCAAACATGCACAAGGTTCGAGCCGCATGTAGACGGACTTTTTTTTGTTCTTCAAAGTCACCAAAGCGCCGTGCGCTCAGTTTATCAGCAAAGTGCGTATTTGGGAACACCGTAGTGACGACTTGGTTCAACATTACTTGGCAACAGGGAAAGTGGGGCAAGTTGCACTGGTGCATTTGTGTCTGCCATAAAAGCAGCTTCACTTGAAATCACTTTGTGATTGTGCACGGGTAAAAACGTCCGCTGAAGTGTCAGATTCTTATTTAATTCTTCTGCTTTCTGTATCTTCTGCATTGCATTCAGGTCTTTCAGGTTACCCTGATGTTTTGTCTCATAGTGCCGTCTTAGATTAAATTCTGTAATTACAGCCACATTAGCTCCACAAATGAGACACACGGGTTTAACGGCAATGTCAGTAAACATATACTCAGCCTCCCATCGGTTTTTAAAGGCTCTATTTTCAGAATCAACTTTTCTCTTAAGCATCGTGTGGGCTAGCTTCGCAATAACTTGCAAGCTAGACTTGATTAACGCGGTAAGTGTTCGGCAAGGCAGCTGAAGCGCTGCAATATGGGATCTGTAGTTTATTCACTTCATATACCCGGGCCATTAATAACAATAATACAGTATATAAAATGATCTCGCGGGCCGGATATAATTACACGCTGGGCCGGATGTGGCCCGTGGCCCTTGAATTTGACACATATGGACTAAATAGAACTTGAAAAGATATATTTTTTCGTACATCGAGCCCGCGTGCTAATGTGGTTTTGCCTGCATGCCTCAATAAGTGACCCTCCCCTCGCTCTTACTTTTTTACCGTTCATCTAATGAATACACTGAGTATGGCTTTACCAAAACAATCATTGATTGCGAATAAAGTATTCATTATTCGAGTATGTAGATCAGGGTATATATATATATATACATATATATATACCCGCGTATCGCAGCGGAGACGTATTGTGTTAAATAAGCTATGAAAAAGATTCGTTTCTTACTGCATCAATAAACAGCTCGTCTTCTTCTTTATCTGAGACCTGACACACTGCATGCACGGGTTTTTTTTTAACACTGTCTTCCTTTAGCGGGACATTCACTTTTTCCACCGTGTGCTTTGTTTCTGCAGTAGCTGTACTTATTACATACTTATCTTGTATGTATCAGACGCTTCATATTTTTTTGCTGCCTTTTCAATTGTGTAATTCGGTTTTTGTTCAGCGCTCTTCGGAACTCTTGCTTTTTGTCTGTGCACTGCTTCAGTTCACGTGAGCCGCTCGGTGTACATGCATCGAAGTTTCCCAGCTGTGCTGTTGCCATGTCGTGCTATGTCCATGGCTGTATCTAATGCTACCGAAGTCCCGGTACTTAAAACTTTCTCTCGCAGTTTCGCTGAGTTTGTGCCAAACACCACCCTGACTATCTCATCTTCCTCTCCATAAGCACAGTCCTACACCCGTGAATATTTACCCGTGGCAGTTTGCTATTGGATTGCCGCTGACGGACGGCCTTATATGGGCAGGCACTAAATTACAAACGCCAGCGGCAGCCTGTCTATGAACTTAATTTAAAGTGTTGGTTTACACTGTGCTTTGTTTCCGAAGTAGCAGAACTCATGAATATGGTTGTATATATCACTCGCTCGCTTCTTATTGTTTCGCTGCCTTCTCAATTATATAATGCATGTTTTCTTCAGCGCTTTTTGGGGCTCTTCCTGGTTTTCTACGTACTGCGTGATTACGTGGGAGGCGTGATGATGTCAAACTCCGCCCCCACGGGTTTCAAGCTCATCTCCATTACAGTAAATGGAGAAAAACAGCTTCCAGTTATGACCATTACGCGTAGAATTTCGAAATGAAACCTGCCCAACTTTTGTAAGGAAGCTGTAAGGAATAAGCCTGCCAAATTTCAGCCTTCTACCTACACGGGAAGTTGGAGAATTAGTGATGAGTCAGTCAGTCAGTCAGTCAGTGAGTGAGTGAGGGCTTTGCCTTTTATTAGTATAGATTATAGTCATACTTGTGAGTTGGGGAACACCTTATGAGGTATGTCATACCACCCCAGGATGAGAGGGGACGATGTTGCTCACCATGTAGTCTCCCTTTTCCTCTAGAGCTCCAAGACGACACCTCATGAGGGCAATTGACTCCACCCTTCCCAGCTGGAGAATTATAAAAACCGAGCACCCAGAGAGAAAATACATCTATCTCAGCTCTGAGCTGACCAAAGGATGGAGCTCTGTCCTGAACAGGACACTCACCAAAAATATTGGTAAAGCTTGCCTTCCAAGGCTGTTTTCTTTGCATTTAATACATGCTATTTTGATCATGCCATTGTGCACTGTTGTTTTGATTTTGTTAATTAAACGGGACAACTCAGGAAGAATACTAATATTTTGCATCTCTGGGCTGTCTTTCCTTATAAAAAGTATTCACCACCTTGGAGGTATTATTTACATTTATTATTTTACATTACTTAACATTTTATTTTTATATAGCATTGAAGCACATTGGATTTAATTTGGCTTTTCTGACATATTTATAATTAATTTAGATAACTCTTTAGAGATCTATTTTGACTTTGAAAAAATAAAACCACTATGATTCAATGTTGTATAACAATAAAATGTGAAAACTTTTCAAAGTGAAAATATATAGGTTGCTTTTGTTTGTCAGTGAGTAGTTGAGGTGTTGGCACCAGCTGTTTACAAAAGGCATTATTTTGACAAAACAAAACTGGGGTAGTACATCCATTATCCAACCCGCTATATCCTAACACAGGGTCACGGGGGTCTGCTGGAGCCAATCCCAGCCAACATAGGGGTGGAAGGCAGAAAACAAACCCGAGGCAGGGTGCCAGCCCACCGCAGGGCACATACACCCACACACCAAGCACAAACTAGGGACAATTTAGGATCACTAATGCACCTAACCTGCATGTCTTTGGACTGTGGGAGGAAACCTACGCAGACACGGGGAGAACATGCAAACTCCACGCAGGGAGGACCTGGGAAGCGAACCCAGGTCTCCTAACTGCGAGACAGCAGCGCTACCACTGCGCCACTGTGCCCGTGGGGTAGTACAGTGGGAGTATATTTATGTCCACACACGTGCTTCTGAAGGTTCAATTTTGTAAACACATGAGTACTGGTAAGCATTCATTTGTTGCTGTTTGGATTCATGCATCTGTGTAAAGGAGTTTTTGTTTATGTACTGTCAAAATTTACCTCATTTTGCAGGTGTGTGTATGTATTTGTGCCTAATCATTTATCAACTTATGACATGTACAGGGTGGTCCAGATCTAATTATGCAGATCGTCTGGATGACTTTAATAAATTATGCAGGGACGATTCCAATTCGGTGCGAAGACAATTCTTCATGTCGTCAGCTCGCACACTTCTCGATGGTCCGGGATTTTTCGGGTGATTTTCTATGTAATAAACTTAATAAGTTATAGCGTAATAAAAATTGCATAATTAGATCTGGACCACCCTATGTATGGGTATATATATTGTAAGTAGATGCATCTGTTTATACACAACATTTATGTCTGTGTGTTCATGGGAGAACATATCCTCATATTTATGGAAAATGAAAATGTTTGATAACTGCAAGCTATTTTTACTTACATGTATCATTCTTCCACAAATGAAGCACATTAAAAATACAGAAGTTTCACCTGCTGACAAAGCCAAAGTTTTTTTTTCTAAAGAAAATGAGTCATTGAGTCCTGAAGTAGGAAGTAGGAAGCAACAGAGAGAGCACATTACTTCTGTTTCTTTCCCTTCAAAGCTTTCTTCTTGAATCCACTCTAATTTCAAACGTAATTGACATAGTTCTCGTTCCTTTGCTTCTTTATTTTCACTGAATTAAGTGTAATCCAAACAATAAGTTTCACTCAGTTTCATATGTTCACATTTCCCACGATCATGAATTCCATCTTGTCAAACACCCCATAGAAAAGACTGAATTGAATTTCATGTTTCACTACAGTACATCAACTGTCAAGGATTCTTCTGTTATAGAGTGTTTTTGTCTCAAAAGACAGCCTTTTGTGATTAAGTTTGCTAGGTGGATGATTTCAGTTTTCTGGATATCTACAAAGGAGCTCTCAAGTCAATAATAGTAGTCTACAATGTACCTACCAATATAGAGTGCAAGGGCCATTTTCTAATTCAGGAGCAATAAGTCATTTTACTTCTGTCATTTGACAAGCCAAATAATGTAGCATCCTTTTAATCTAAACCAAGTGCATTTCACAGTTTTTTAACCGGATCATAGATCTATTGGGTTTTCATTCTGTGACTAGCTTGTGAGCCTGTTTCATTAGTTGCCGCCCACAAACAAAATAATCACGAAATGTCCAATGCACTAGAGCAATCCCCCTCATGGGGATTTTCAATATGAAACTCAATCTTCAACAAAAGTGACAGGCATTTGAATTTCTAGATTAATTAGTAAGAGTCTGACATTCTGTCAAACACAAAACAATATGCACGTGCTGGGAGTTTGTTTTTTTTTACTTTATTTCAAGGTGTGGATAATGAATCATAATGTTAAACTCCATATTTAATATCCTATATTTACTTGATAATCTACTTCTCTCTCCTCTGAACCTTAACATGACCTTAAAAAAACTCTCCACTACACTCAACACACCTCTTCACAAATTCAGTCCCTTCCTTCTTTCATTCTTTACACAAATGACAACAGCCACCTCTATGTCACTATGTGACTAAATGTCTCATTCAGGCTCTCGTTTGGTCTCTCTAGTTGTCTTCCTGTTACTCCCAGCAGTTGAGCTACTAACGCTGGCTATCTGACTTGTCCAACTCCTCCACAATGCTGATGACTGCTTGATTACCAGTAATTTGTTCACTTGATGCAATTGCATTTCACGGCTTTACCCTCTTCATGGGTTTTCCATTACTGCTAGGATTCAATTCAAAGTACTTAGTTTGATTGGCATGTATCTAAATGGCTCCGGTCTAACTCTAGTCTCTTATCTTTCCACATGTTCTTCCACAAAACTTTCATTCTGCTTGAGTTTATATATGTCAAATGTGATTCTTTTCACTATTCTAACTCATTCTGTACCATGAATGCTAAATTCGTCTTTCACTACCTTGCTACTGCTTTTTTCTACCACTAGGTTTATTTAAACCTCTTCTGAATCTATCTGCCTGTAATCTCTAGTGGCCCACATAAAGTCCACACCTCTGTCTTCTACTGTAGTTCTTCTGTTAACTGACGTATAACATTTGCAGTGTTTTGCTACATTGGCTGCTAACATTTTAGAATTTTGCCAAAAAAATAATTTGTTATATGTACTAGAATTTTTGCAAGTTATCTTGGGTAAGGATCTATAATATCTATAGAGAATACAAAGTATTTTGATAAGACTATACAGATTCATAATATATTATAACAGTTATCATTATAATATGTAGTATTATAATATACTATTTCTATGAACTAAATTATAATGCACTAACAGTAACAGTAAGAATCTATAAAAAGGATTAGAACAAGATTGCACAATTATAAAAATAAAATTTTATAAAAAACACAAAAACAAAAACTTTGGTTTATCTAAAATATTGGAAATATGATTGCAGTAATTAAGAAATACAAACTATATATTTGCACTTTTTGAATCCCTTGCCCTACTGTACACTAGAAATATGCACTACTCAAAAATGAACAGATGCTGTAGTAACTAAAAGTGCAACACTGGAGCCTTTATAGATAGGGCTGAGTCAGTCCACATTCTGTTACGAAGGGTAGATACAGTATATTAAATGAACTGAATTTTGTGCTTGGAAATGCAGATCTTTGGGATGAACTAAAATTAGCTATAAAAATTATGCCAAGAATCTTTCAACTGTGAGCTGATGGACCTTCATCTATAAAAGCTTTAAAACAAGAATTCCAAAAAAATAATAACTAAAAGGTAGGTGTAACCACTGTAACATATATATAAGACCACAGTTATTTAATCTACCAATAGAAAGTGGATGAAAGATTTGATTTTTAATTATTGAGTAATTTCAGGTCCTTCTTGCATGGATTTTGCATATTCTCACTATATCCATATAGGTTTCCTCTGGGTCCTCGTGTATCATCCAACAGTCCAAAGACATGGATTGACGATGCTACCAAAACATATGTAGTATTAGACTATAACAATTTTCTAAACAGAATAATATTTTACAATATTACTATAAGCCATCAGAATTGCAAATTATAAAACAGCTTTATCTGATAATACAGCTAACTGGCAATTTTAATTCTCTAAATAAAAAGCTTGTCGATATTGTTCATCTTCATGGTTTTCATTTTTATGTGTAGCATCATTCATTTTTAGCATGAATCCTTATAAAGCAGTTTAGACAAAGAGCACCAAAGACACATATCATGTCTTTAGCAGCTCCATTGTAATGTACAGGAAGGGACAGATAAAACAACTGTTGTCGGAATGATGCAACATACAGATGCGTGGCAAGAGAGTCTCATGAAGATTTTCAATAGAGATCAATATGTAAAAACTTTAACTTATTCTGTGAGACATTGTTGTCCATAAAGATGGCCATATGTTTCAGTATGAAATTGACCTAATTGTAAAGGCCAGGCTGGTTAAGCGATAGGCTTGTTTGTTTAAATTGCACTTGTATCACATCCTGTCATTAGATCAAGTTAAGTTACAGGTATGAAATGTGTATTTCCAAATCTGAGACAGTGAATAAAGTGGACTAAGAGAGAAAAAATATTATATTTAGCCATAATAATGCACCTCAGTTAGATTAAGATGTTAAATCTAGAAAAAAGAGATGCAAACAGATGCTCGATCAAAATAAAAAACAGATTACTATCTGTGAAGAAGAGGCTATTTTGCTGGCTCAATTTCTAATTTACTCTTCTAGTCTCTCATTCCACTGCACAGGTCTTGTCCCATTTTTCACCTAACTCAAAGGTCTCCATGTTCACTCACTCATTTATCCATTCATTTAGCATTGCATTCTTTCCCTTCCTCACTTTTACATTCATTCATTTACTGACTTGATTTGTCCTGCACAATCGCTTTCAGTTTTGCACTGTTCTCCTTTCATTAGTCCACAATTGTGTGTATGCAAGAGCTAATAACCAATGAGTGCTCAGCCGGAAGAACAATGAACTCAGTTCGACACACAATTCATCAGTAAAGAAGGTAATTGCACGTTTTGGACTGTGCAAACATCTGGTTGATGTTTTGTGGTTGTTGAAGCATAAAAGAATGGAAAGAGAAAGTGCTGAGATTGCTGCTGAAATCATCATACCTGAAAAACATTTGTACAGGCACTGGTGCTGGTCAGGCAGCATGCTAGTTGAGGATTAGAATATAGTTTGTAGTAATTTGGAAATTTAAAACAGTGCTGAAAAGTCACGAGCCAGTTGTGTAATCTGTCCTCAACTGTGATTCTAAGTCATAAAATCTGACACACTCAAGGCAACTGCAGTTGTTAAGTTTGACAAGTTAGACATTGTGTAATGTGTAACCAATCTTATTGTTCTATTCGCTTGTTTAACCAGTGTTACCTTACCAGTTAGCACTTAATCCTAACTTGCGTATCACTTCCTCCCTCAGTTTTTCCCTTGCCTACTTCCTCAATAGTTTCCCTACTCCTCAGTCCTGCAATCCCTCACTCATGAACTGAATCGTTGACCCTTATACTCATTTGTTCTCTCTCTTGCACTTGCCAAGTCCTGCACCACTAGCCTTACACTTAGTTACTTACTTATTTGAAAATATATGTGCTTGTTTACTCACTGTTTTTGTGTACTCTTTCTACACTCACTCTCTTTCAGTCACTGACCTTGCATCCATTTATTCACTTACTCATTAATATCCTCCCCTATATCTTGCCCGGCCACCGCTTCCTTGATCAACAACTCACTCACAATTCTACTCAATGATTATGCCTAACCTCACTCACTTATTCACTCGTACACCTGCTTGCTCATTCACTTTATTATTACCTTGTTTTCTTTCTCCCTTATTCTTTCACTCTTGTGCTTTTTGCTCTCTCACACACTCATTTTCTTTTTGCTTTGTTCAGATATTCGGCATTCCTTTTCTTACATATATCCATAATCAGACTTAATCTATTCACTCATTCAATCACTTGCAATTGCACTTAGGCTACGTCCGCAATACTAAGTTTTCATTTAAAAATGGCATTTTTAAGTGAAAATAATCTCCGTTCACATGAGCATTTACTTATAATTTATGAAAGTATCTCCTTCCACGCTAAAACAACTGAAAACACATATGAAGTAGATGTTCATGTACAATGGGCATGCATGCATCACAGGAAAAATCTTTGAAGGGATTATAATGTTGCTGGCAATGGGATTTATCATTTATCTTTAGTGGGCGATAAATTATTTGCCTTTTGCACATTTACAGTGCATCTGGAAAGTATTCACAGCGCATCACTTTTTCCACATTTTGTTATGTTACAGCCTTATTCCAAAATGGTTTAATTTTTTTCCTCAGAATTCTACACCCAACATCCCATAATGACAACGTGAAAAAAGTTTACTTGAGGTTTTTGCAAATTTATTAAAAATAAAAAAATTGAGAAATCACATGGACATAAGTTTTCACAGCCTTTGCTCAATACTTTATTGATGCACCTTTGGCAGCAATTACAGCCTCAAGTCTTTTTGAATATGATGCCACAAGCTTGGCACACCTATCCTTGGCCAGTTTCGCCCATTCCTCTTTGCAGCACCTCTCAAGCTCCATCAGGTTGGAAGGGAAGCGTCGGTGCACAGCCATTTTAAGATCTCTCCAGAGATGTTCAATCAGATTCAAGTCTGGGCTCTAGCTGGGCCACTCAAGGACATTCACAGAGTTGTCCTGAAGCCACTCCTTTAATATCTTGGCTGTGTGCTTGGGGTCGTTGTCCTGCTGAAAGATGAACCGTCGCCGCAGTCTGAGGTCAAGAGTGCTCTGGAGCAGGTTTTCATCCAGGATGTCTCTGCACATTGCTGCAGTCATCTTTCCCTTTATCCTGACTAGTCCCCCAGTTCCTGCCGCTGAAAAACATCGCCACAGCATGATGCTGCCACCACCATGCTTCACTGTAGGGATGGTATTGGCCTGGTGATGAGTGGTGCCTGGTTTCCTCCAAACGTGACGCCTGGCATTCACACCAAAGAGTTCAATCTTTGTCTCATCAGACCAGAGAATTTTGTTTCTCATGGTCTGAGAGTCCTTTAGGTGCCTTTTGGCAAACTCCAGGCGGGCTGCCATGTGCCTTTTACTAAGGAGTGGCTTCCATCTGGCCACTCTACCATATAGGCCTGATTGGTGGATTGCTGCAGAGATGGTTGTCCTTCTGGAAGGTTCTCCTCTCTCCACAGAGGACCTCTGACAGAGTGACCATCGGGTTCTTGGTCACCTCCCTGACTAAGGCCCTTCTCCCCTGATCGCTCAGTTTAGATAGCCGGCCAGCTCTAGGAAGAGTCCTGGTGGTTTCGAACTTCTTCCACTTACGGATGATGGAGGACACTGTGCTCATGGGGACCTTAAAAGCAGCAGAAATTTTTCTATAACCTTCCCCAGATTTGTGCCTCGAGACAATCCTGTCTCGGAGGTCTACAGACAATTCCTTTGACTTCATGCTTGGTTTGTGCTCCGACATGAACTGTCAACTGTGGGACCTTATATAGACAGGCGTGTGCCTTTCCAAATCATGTCCAATCAACTGAATTTACCACAGGTGGACTCCAATTAAGCTGCAGAAACATCTCAAGGATGATCAGGGGAAACAGGATGCACCTGAGCTCAATTTTGAGCTTCATGGCAAAGGCTGTGAATATTTATGTACATGTGCTTTCTCAATTTTTTTATTTTTAATAAATTTGTAAAAATCTCAAGTAAACTTTTTTCACGTTGTCATTACGGAGTATTGTGTGTAGAATTCTGAGGAAAAAAATGAATTTAATCCTTTTTTGGAATAAGGCTGTAACATAACAAAATTGGAAAAAGTGATGCGCTGTGAATACTTTCCGGATGCACTGTATACAGCATTTAAACTGTACGAAACACAATTTACATGCATAGAGGTAAGCAACACAACAAGTGCCATGAAAAGCAGCTCTTCTCTGTCCACTAGGTTAGAATATCTTTTTCTTCTGTGAAGGATGACCAATCGGGGAATGAGATGTTGTAATGAGCAGAGAAGGGATATGTAATAAGGACAAACAATGCACAGCGCAATTAGAATCTGCGTTTTTGAAAGTCTACATGTTCACCCATCCACATTGTAGTGTCAACCCATTGTTTTCAGAACTATATAGCCCTGGATTTTTTCAGAAGTCTCCATTTTCATGGTTTAAAATGCCAGGTTGGTGTGGAGAAAAGGTGAAAACACAGACTAATTTCTGTGTTTTTAAATATGAACAAAATAGAGTGGACACTACTCTTGACTTATCTCACTGTCTTAGTCTCACAACTCATTTACAGTATATGCAAATACACACATTTAATCCCTCAATTTACATGTCCATTACTTTTTCATTCACTACTTCTTACATTTATTTGATCTTTTCATTTACTTTCTAGTATCTCCTCCTCACTGTTGCACTCTTAGTGATGCCCTCATTACTCAGTTGCTTACCTCAGTCTCACTCCTAATATGTAACTCCTTCTTCTGCTCACTGTCTGGCTCTCATTCATGCAATATTTGTGCTTTTTTGTAACTGAAAAATGCCTAGATTATGTTCTGTGTGTTTTTTGGGTGATTCCCCAAGGGGCAGGGCCACCAGCCAATCACTGCCCTCCACCCTATATATTAGAGTGCCTTCCATATTTACTGGAAGTTCATTTTGAACGTGCTAGGGAGTGGAGTGTTTCTTGCGATTACCTGTGCTTTCTGCTTTTGCTCTTGCTTTTTGTGATTTTTGAACCTGTGCTCTGTTTTTGACTACACCTTTGATTTCTATATTGGTACTTTGTTTGCTGTGGATTACCTTGCCTTTTTGGACAGATTCTTTTGGTGTTTTTAGGAGCTTCTTGGATTATTGAGCCTTTGTTTAGAGGGCAACATTGAAAGTGTTTTTGGGACTTCTATTCTTTTGGGACTCCTAAGTCAAGACACATGCTTACTTTTGCTGTCCAGTTCTCTCTCACTGACTCTTTTTCTCATTTTTCTCTCAGTTGTCCAATGCTGAATTGAATCATTAATTTACTGACTTCCTCACTTTTGTCCTCTCTGTTGTGGATTCCAAGTTCTGCACTTACACACCCACTTCCTCATATGAGCTTATTTTCCAAAAACAGCTCAATTGGCACAGTAGTAGGTATTGTGTTGCCAATGCATTAATACTATAATAATAATAATGACTGTAGATAAAAAAAATTATTTCAGTACATAAAAAAGTGACGAAGTATCCACTCACTCTAACTGTGTAACCACTCACTTCATCATTCTGTCAGTCACTTAGTCTCACACTTGCTTAGTCACATGCTGATAAACACTTGCTGACATCGCCCTAGTAGCATGCCTTCTCATTGTTCCATATTGTTCACTCTACAAATCCTCTCCTTTACTGCCCACCCCAATCAATTTCTAGATTTTACTCTTTCAGATGGTGCTGAGCCATTTTTTGTTGCTTCAACGCAACAGGAATACAGATTTTACTCTTGCGAATAGGTGGAAGCTTCAAGGCTTGATCTTTAGGGGGAAACAAAATAAAATGTCATCAATATGCCACACAGCCTTGGCTTCCATAATTGGCCAAGTGCCCGGTCAAATTGGTTAGTCTGTAAAGGTCACTGATATTTGCATTATGAGCAAAGAAATCAAACACATGGTATAATTTAATTGTCAGTGTGTTATGATAACATGTTTTCCAATAAAAGGCAATAAAGACAAAACAGACAAAGAAAGAATCTTCAGTCAATCTACCTCATCTGGGACGATAACCAAAGGGTATTTGTCTTCGGAAAGGAAATTGAAGAGACACCAGAGGCGGAAAGCATCTTGCCAGGGAATGATGCTTTTGCCATTCTTTTCTGGATGGTAATTTTTTTTAGCTGTCAGAGTCCAACAGAGTTCATCAAAATTCTCTTTCACAAAAGTACCCTCCTCCACCTAATAAAAGCAACAGAAAAAGAAAGATGCAAGAAGTTGGCTTTGTGGAGAATCAAACACATCTACATTAGCATTCACATTAGCATTTACTTTCCTCCTTCTCCAAAACAAATACATATAACATCACCAACTACAGCAGCTGGTAAGAAACCCTGAGGTTTTGTCTTTTGAGTTACTGTGGGTGGTGCAGTGCCAGCGGTGCTGGGTCAGGGGATTACTGAGCTTCAGGCCCTTCAAGAAGGCATCCTGCCAAGCTGCAAAACTCAGACGGATTGTTGCTAGGTTTTTAAAGCACCCATTCTGGAGAGAGCTACAACAGCATTTCTAAAAATTGCCCCTCGCTGAGATTATGTCACATACACAAAAAAAAGAAGAATCACATCCTGTACAGAATACTGAGCTGGTTTGGGTGTGCGCACATCTCAAGTAAATATATGGCTGGGCATATTTGAATGTGCATATGTACAGCGGTTTTCTTTGCACTTGTGTAACTGCATGTAAGTTCGCCTGTACATGTTCATTCATAGTTTGGATGTTTCTGCAAACTTGTGTGTGTAACAGCTATCCATTTGATTCTTAATGAGTGGAAATGTGAATCTGAAAGTTTGAAGAGCTTTCTGGAATTCACATTAACTCTTTATCTACACTAAATCATAGCCACTGATAGGACTAACTAGTGAAAAATATACAGTACAGCATGCACTCAATTCTGCACTGTCATATTAATATTAAGAATTTTGCTTAAATATTCAAAGTCAAGAAGGAAAACACATTTGTGAACAAATAGAAAAGATGGTAACAGGAATTAGTTGTTCTAATCAGTGAGATCTAAGTTTGGGTTTCAGGCTCCTTATTCAGTCAGTCAGTCAGTCAGTCAGTCAGTCATTCTCCAACCCGCTATATCCTAACACAGGGTCACGGGGGTCTGCTGGAGCCAAAAACCAAATCAAAAACAAAGGTTTTTTTTTTTTTTCCTCTTCACAACAAAAATATCTTGAAGCGCAACATGACCCAACAAAAGAGTTTTCAGAACATTTGTAAAGGACTAGATGTCTACTAGTTTGATTCAGTTTGATTGTGCACAAGCAGGTGAAATTTAGAACCACCGGAGCAGTTGTCCTATTAAAGATGACTGCAAGAAAACACATTTCATTGCTCAAGGAGGTGACAAAAAAATCCTAGGATGACAGTACGCAACCATGATTCTGGTGATCGTTGTTACATCATTTAATTCTCAACAAATTACACAGTATTACTCAGTAAAGATTTTCCACTTGAATATTTAATTCATTTAAATGTTCCCTTAATTTTTTAAGCAGTGCAGTTGCATTTTGAAAAGGATCATCAGGAGGGCATGTTCAGGTTGCATTTTATGAATCATTCATGCCAGAATCCAAACAACCTGAAATTCTCTACAAATTTTTCTCACAATTGTAAAGGTATGTTAGTATCAGATTTCACATTTACATTTAAGTGTCTGGAGCTCGGAATATTTGCACATACACGTGAATGTTTGAAGATGTGTTTGTGTTCGGCATACTTTTGTGGGGCTGTCTAAGGTATGCTGACTTTGTGTGAGTTTGTAAGTACGCATGCTGTGTGTTCATGTGCATATTTTATTATATGTACAAGTATGGCTTGAATATTTGAATGTTCTCCTAAGTGCAGGTGAGTAGGTTTGAAATCTAAGATGTTGGAAACAATTTTATAGTGCTGCACATAAATACTGTATACATTCTCCTTTGTTTTTCTGTATATATATTGTGGAGGATTGTCTGATTCACAAGCTAAGACCAGGGCTACAAAAGACACTAGAGAGATACGTAATAAAGAAATAACTCCGCATGATTTAAAGACAGAGCGGAATCACCACTGGCTATGAGAGTGTGCATGTAGACATCTGTGTCAGACAAAGGATGCCAATGGGGTACTAAGCCCTGTAGGTGTGGTGTGTGCAATGGAAGAAATTTATTGAAGGCACCAGAAGTTGAGGCCATGGTGGCCATACAATACCAGTTTGCAGGAAGGTAGCATACAGTCCTAAGTTAGGAAAGACAGGACTACATTGCCCTTGTAGGTCTAATTCTGGATAAAAAAAATTCAAGAGGATGTTAATTTCCCTCAGACCTGGTAGGTGACGAAAAGTAAACCAAAATGTAAGGAGCGGGACATTGCTGACCTTTTAAAGCAGGTAGCACTGAAGATGTTTGTGAGACCTGGCCCTTGATGGGCAACTTTGAACTCAGAGGTGGAGGGACACTTGAGGAGGATAAATGTATCTGTAACCCATGGCCTCTGAAATTATCATAATAAGAGGTTTTAGAACTGTTTTAGGCAAACAAGGAAATGAGTTTGCAGTCAGAAGCAGTACTGGTGTAAAGACACATTGGTAAGAAGAAGAGAAGCCAATGTTAAGATAGAGTGAGAAAAATAGCCAGTGAAAATGATAATGGTAATTGGAAGATGGCCAAGTCAGAAAACCACCTCATCTGATAGACTGGGCAGAGAAACTTGCAAGAGACATGCTCAGGGGTCAGCTATGGTACTCATAGTAGCTGTGGTTACACAGAAGAATAAACAAACTTTCAATAACTTCATGCCATGATATTATTATTAATGAGAAAGGGTGTCACAAAATAACTTAGTAGTTTAGTCATATCTATTTATATAATAAGGAGCAATTTAAGCAATGAACTTACCAAAGGGAGGGTGGTGCACGATGACTTCAAAGGGTGAAATGGAGGCGTGAGGCAGTGTGCCACTGCTCTGAGCATAGGTTGTGTAGATGACCATCAGTAGATAGAGAGAGAGAGAGAGAGAGAGAAGGGGCCCGGCCGGATGAGTTGTGCTAACATGGCGGTGCACATGTGTGAGGGGTGTGTGCACATGGGGGCATAATTGTCAGATTGGATTCATGCCCAAATGAGCCATTTTCAAATCTGTTGTGTGTGGAAAAAATGGCTTGGACTTTTTGGACTTATTTTTCTTGAAACTGTGCATGCTTCTGTAAAGACTAAAAACATTTATTTGCATTTACTCCTTTAGCCTATGAAACCAGCTCTTTTTCTTTCCAACCTAATAACGGTGAAATGTCATACAACCTCCTTCATTTAAAGTATAAAATGATTCAGTTTCAAAGATTGTTACAGTTTATTCAACCACTGACCTGTTAGGTCACAGCTACTGCTACCCAATAAAATTGGGCAATGCAGTGGGAATCAAACAGTTATGGCTGAATAATCATAAATACAAAAGGTGGGATAACTACAGTACACAATGTATTTTTGCTGTACCTCTACTATTGTCAGACCACCTTTTGTAAACATGTAGGAAAAAATGAAAATTAAAATAGAATAAACAATATACTAGGAGGTATACGAAGATACTACCAGTTTTAAACAATCAATTGGTACAAAATATAAGGACTGTGATACAGCTGGTAAGTAATTCTTTCTTCTTATTTGACTGCAAGTTTTATAAAACAACATTAAAAATTTAAAAGACTAGAGGGCTTTGCCCCCTGCTTGCTTCGCTCGCCAACCCCATTCCCCCCCTGCCAGCAGCCGCTTAAATGGCGATACAATGTGAAACAAATACATTGTTTTTTTTACCTCCTCTTTGCTCGAGCAGCTGTTGGCTTGCTTCTGCTGCATGATCTGCATTTCGTGCGGTGCTTCGAATGTTTAAAAGCCTGTACAGCACCTGAATATTCAATCTCTTTTCGTTGTTCTGTTATTTCCATGAGCAATACTTTCAGTTTGTTTGCGCTAATGTGATCTTTACTCTCATTTTTTGAGACTTCGAATTTTCCTACTTCCACTAACCTGCTCTGCATGTGTATCACGGGACTTGCTTCTGAAGGTTGTAAATATGACGTGACTTGTCCGTCTCGCGGGAAGTGAAAGTGTCTCTCTGTCTCTCTTCAAAAGATCATGTCTCTTCCCTGAGAAAAAGTCTAGTCTTGTTGCAAGTTTTTTTTTTTATAATAGAGAGATTTATGTATTTGGTAGCATTTTCTTAAATAATGGGTCTTGTGTGAACAAGATGTGCTGTATTTCACCAGGATGTCTATAATTGGATTGCTTGGATTTAGCGGTGTCATATCTTTCTGATAAGGAAAAAAAAAAGTTGAAAGATTACTTCCACGCTGAACAAAAAAGAAGGTAAGAGACACTATGTCTCAGTGACACATCTGATGAAGGTCTCTTACATTTGTTCTTGTTCAGCATGAAAGTGACCTTTTAACTTTTTTTTTCTTTTGCACATGCACATGAGAACAACTCATTACTGTGTGTTATATTGTTTCAATGGAAAAGAAACTGCAATACACATAGCCAAATTGGCCCTTGTCATGTTTTATTCTACTATTCATCAGTCAGTCAGTCATTTGCTAACCCACTTAATCCTAAACAGGGTAATTGGGCGGTCCTGGAAACTTTCACAGCTAGTATAAGGTAAGACCCAGGAGGAAACACTGCACAGGGAGCCAGTTTATTGCAGGGCGAACACACACACCCACACACATACCAGCCACACACTAATTCACCTAACCTGCATGTCTTTGGGCTATGAGAGGAAACTGGTAAACCCGTGCAGATGTGGCTTGGATAGGGGGTTGGTGGGGGACATGTAAACACCACGCTAGGAGAACCTGGGTTGTGAATCCTGCTCTCCTTACTATGAGGCAGCAGCGCTTCCACTGCACCACCATGCTGCCCACTGTTCATCATATTTATTTAAATAAATCAATTTGGAGACTTCGCTCTGTGAGCTGTACATGTTGGGCATTAGCTGGTCTGTGAAAATGTTTTCAAAATTAAACTCTCTAGTTACACCCACTCATGCAAATTAATGACCAACTGGCCAATGAGAGGAGTGATGCTAATGGATGTTTGCAGCTTAGGGGTAGGAAGGTGTATCTGAGAGGCAATTTGCTTGCTTTAAATGGACTAATCAATATTGGACTAGGTTTTGTAGAATTGGGTGGGATTTTGACTGATTTGGAGGAAAAATACCTGTCAAAGCTGCCAACCCTGAAAACGGACGGGGAAATTGAAGAATTCTGAGATGGGCTGAGCACATTGGCATGCGAGTTGCAACATGACAATTCAGGGTGTAGTGGCCTGGATGAAGGTTTCCCTTTAGGCTCATTTAAGGTTTGAATATTGAGTGATGAGAACTGTATATTGAGTATTAGAAAGGATTATTTACTCAAGGTTTTGTTTGAATGCTCCTTTGGGGTGTTCATTGGAGTTGGACAGTGGTGTTTAGATCAGTTGAATCTGCTGAACATGCATGTGAGAGAGCAGAGAAAAACAGAGGATGCATGAACTAACCTTTCATTTACATGAGTGGTGGAGATGGCATTTAGCATTGATCTGGAGATAGAGAGGGAACAGAGAAGAGTGAAAGACAGCATGTGTAGGACTGACCTTCCGACTGACTTGAAGAAAGGGAAGAAGTGAACTAATCTCAAGAGCTCTGAATGAACAGGAGCTGAGAAGGAGGAAGTGAATGGTTGGGTTGTTGCATCCAGGTGTTTTTGAATATTTTTTTATACCTGCATTTATTAAATTTCGTCTGGGAATTATTTACTTTTGTTCTTTTTATTTTATTTTTTTAAATTTGCCACCCATTATTTTGACCGATTGGCGAATTTATATTTGGTTTGCTAATTTTGCAATATTCTGCAGTGGTCTGTGTTTCCTTCACTGCTTGTCTATGAAGTACAAGAAACCCAGAGTGTAATTATCCTGGGGTCTAGTGGCATGGGACATCACAGATACATTCTAATTTCGGTATGAGTATGGGCCGCATAAACATGAGTATCTATGGCTATGTAATTAAGTGTAGGGTTGTTGATCTATCCATATATATCTGAATGCTCACATTGTGTGTATAGCTGCTTGTGTGCACATGTTCTCAAGCAGCTGTACACACAATGTGAGCATTCACGTAGGTATAAAAGCTTGCAAGAGTACTCATCACTTACCTTGTCAAGGATGTACTTGTTCAGGTAAGGCATGTAGCCCTGACTTGACACAGGACCATCATCATCATCTCTGAAATGCTCCTCCAAGGCCACCGGGTCATGTGGGATGCACAGAACTGTACACAAGTTGTGTGAAAGGACCTGCAAACATCCAAAACATAAATAAAGCTTATTTTCTTGAAACAACATTAAACACACAAGAAACAGTGAGCCTCTGATGCTAGGTGTTACATGTTAACAGTCATTGGTATGTCAGGTGAGGAGGAATAGCAGACAGAATAGGCAAATCAAGTGGACCCATAAGCTACTTCTGTTTCTGGTTCTTTTAGTAGTTTTTTTTTTTTTTAATTAAAGTGGGGCACCACGATAACATGCCAAGTAGCACTGCTACCTCTTTGCTTGTGGAAGCTAAATTGGATTTTTTTAAGCTGGCATCCTACGTTTAAAGAGGACCTGCCCACCTTTAGTGATTCCAAGGCTATGTGCCTCTCACTATCTCTCTACATTAACTCTGCTTTCACGCATCTTCTCTGCAGCCATCCTGTGCCTTTTCTTTCTCTAAAAAGGCTGACTGAAAAATTATTTCTGTTAATCAGGAGCACCCCCTGTCAGCCACTAGGTAAGAGCAATTAAGATTAGGTGGTAAAACCAAACAAGGGACATTGAAAGGGAAGGAAATCAAGTGTTTGAGATTTAGCAACAATGTGTCTGCAGAGGAATGTTGTAGAGGAGGGGGTGTTGCCTCAGGCCCAGTCATTCTAACAATCACACAATTAATCACTTATTTTTACTTTTGGCTGAACTTTGCCAACTAACACTTCTGCTGAAGCACATTTTCAAAATCGTGAAATGTCTTCTTAGAGCTATAAAAAAAAGGAACAGCAAAAATAAAAAGACAAGCTTTTAAACTTTCTGACCAGCTGTTTGTTCACTATGGTTTGAGCACTCAGTGGTGAGTCAGCAGAACGGCAGCAGCCTGGTGTGACACATTAGTGTTAAGGACCAGACAGTGGGCATAGGCAGGCACAATACTGACTAGAAACAACATCCTGTCTCTCTGTCAATACCACAGCTACAAGACCATAACACTCCACCAGTTCAAACTACCCACTCACACTCAGTGATCCCAGGTAGGGAAGGGTGTTTTTTACATTTTGAGTGCCACACTGGTAAGTGCTATTACTTCACAGCATTAGAAACCAGGTTTTGGATCCTGGCCTACTCACTATACTCACTCAACTATCTGTATTGATTGTTCTTTACATTCACATTTATTTGCTTAGCAGACACTTTTATCCAAAGTTCTTCTACAGGTCCCAGTTAGCAATTTAAATTGGCACTATATAAGTGAATATGGGTTTGTCAGGAAGCATGCCATGAAATAATGTAATGGCCACTAGTCCTGGATTCTTTCCTGCTTTGCTTGGCAGGTGCTGCTGGGATAGACTCCAGTGGATTAGAGCAACTTTAAAATGGATGGCTGGATGGATCATTATTTGTTAAATTAGTTGATTTTCACTCTGGGTTCACCATATATCCTTGGCACTTTCCAGCTCAAGTTTGGGAGAATACAAGCAAAATTTCAAAACATTTTGCTGGGAGTGATTTTAAAGTGGTAAACAGGAACGTGGGAGGTCTGGGCAATATGCTAAGGGAAGCATGTGGCAGTGGTGCTGTCTTAAGTGTAAAACCCATCAGTAATTCAATGCTTATCTGAGAGTTTCAACCTAACCCTTCTTTGGGTATTGCACTCAATTCTTCTCTGGTGTCATCAGGGCCACTTCATGACAAGCAAGAGTGGCTAAGTCCTGTAAACCACAAGATAGCCAGTTGATTTCACGGTACACGTCTATAGAGTGACATTTCACAAGTCTCTTATCCTTCCATTGCTATGTCTGTAAAATACTGAAACAGTCATTCTTCCATCCATCCATTTTCTAACCTGCTTCATCCTGAGCAGGGTTGTGGGGGGACTGGATCATATCACAGTAAGCATAGGGTGCAAGGCAGGAACAATCCCTGGACAGGGTGCCAATCATTCACAGAGTGAACACACTCGAATGCAAACACACACCATACACACACATACATGCTAGGGCCAATTTAGCACCACCAACCTACCTAACCTGCCTGTCTTTGCACTATGGGAGGAAACTGAAGCACCCGGGCAAAACCCACATAGACACGGGGAGAACATATAAACTCCACACGTGGAGGACTTGGGATGTGAACTTTGGTCTCCTTACTCCAAGGCAGCAATGTTACCATTATGCCACTGTGTTGCCCCACACAGTGCCAAATGAAACATTTGTGATTTGTAGGAAGATAAGTAAAACAAATAAAATACCATAAATAAATCTAATTTAAATGGTCAGGCCGAGCATTACATTAAAAAAAGTTTACAAGGTCACCCATTGAAGCAGAGCAGAAATGGTTGGGATTACAAGTGTAAAATTAACAGCTCGGCTGGAAAACACGTGCAATCAAATCTTACGACCTGAACCTGAGACCAAGGAAGTCTGTTCAGTCCACATTGAGTTTGTATGTGTAAAGTGTCTTCTGACAGAGTTCACAATGGAAGATAACATGTAAAATAAAGACCAAAGACGACCCTAGAAGCTTGAAGAGTGAAAGAGTGTAACATTATAGATTTAAAAAATGCATGCCTGAGAGCCACATTAAGCACATAGTCAGGTAGATCCTTTTGATAATCTCTAAGCTATTCAATCTCTGTGCCATTTGTCGTCCATCGCTACATTTCACATCCTGACGTTTACCCACTGGACAGAAGCACTCACTTGCTCACTTTCTTTTTGCTTTTTTATGTGAGTGTTACAGTGGTAACATTCTGAGCTGGCCAAACCATTTTCAGCAGCTTGACTTGGGGAAAGATGTAATCGCTCCAGTCTTAGGTATGCTCCATATGGGTCTTCCACTAGTGGGCCATACCTAGTACACCTCTCTTTAGTGTTTTAAGCACCATTAATTAATTTATTTGATATTAAAAGGACTGTCTAGTAGACTTCCTATTTAAAGGACTCATCAAGGAAAGGGTAAGGAGTGTCTTGTAATCATCTAATGGCCCAGTAGATTTTAAGAAGCCACAAATGCATAAGTCACATTTAAATGACACAAAGTTGTTAACCTCTATAGCATTTACACTACCATTGCTTTTACAAATCTCATACCAAATGACATACGAGACGCATTACATGGTGTACTGCAAACATTAACACTGAGGTCTACGTCGATTACTTAGTTTTCGCAGCACAGCTAGTCTAAATTAAAACACCATGTTAATTTGATTGTGTTCAATAAAGGCTAATATAATATGTGTAGACAGTTCCCAGAAAGGTGTAAAAATATCTATATGAAGTAAGCTAACAGAGTATTTGCCCTCCATGTACCACCAACGAGGTTTGTCTGGGCTGTGGCATCTGCTATACCAATGTTTTTGACAATTTACAATATCAGTTTTTAGAGTTGTGCTGAGTGGTAAGGCTTAGTCTTTAAAACATCAATCAACTCAGAAAAAGATAAGATGTTATATGCTGGTTTCAGATCTGGTGATCTGGTCATTGTGCATGGATAACTCCACTTTTATGCTTATCAGCTCACTATATCATATCAAATGGTATGTTCAGAGGACACTGCCATTCAAGGAAGCCACACTAACAGGAAGAATAAATACATGTTGCAACATTGGGTAAAGGTGATCATTCAGCATCAAACTGTGATCAATTGATTCGTGGCTGCAGATTTTGCACAAGCACACACTGTTGACTACAGTTGTCCCTTATTAATAACTCCTGCAACTCTACACAGAGGTCACCTTCAACACCGTTCTTTGTACAGCATTAGAAAGCAGAGCTGTTTTTCACACTGAAATGTATACAAGTATATCCCACAATCACACTACATAGATGTCGTATCTGTTGGCCATTACAGTCTAATTTTTGGCAATGACATCTACACATCATTTTTATAGCACTGCTGGGATGTTAATCATTTCTTTACCTTAGGAACTATATGACTAATAAAAGTGCCTACTTTATGAGCATCTCATGTTTCCACATTTTTTGTTTCTACCTATGACACGTGACAGTAAAGTTAGGTTAGGAGTTGGGTGCAATATCCAGAAGGTGATGTTGAAATACAGTATGGCTACCCTACCATCTTGTGTATCTGTAAAATAAGGAAGTTAGCAGCAATGAGGCACTGCCAATTTGTGGTAGTTTTAACTCTGGCAAAACAAATATGTTATCCATTTTTGATACATCATATACGTACAGTATCTTGTAGTTAGGATATAGCAGGTTGGATAATGGATGGATATATGTACAGTAGTTTTTTTTTTTAAGATAAATATGAAAATTAAACTATTTGATTATTATAGATGAAAAAGGTTCAGTACTGCCACAAATCCAGAAGAGCATTTGGCCATACCAACTGTGTTTGTTAACATATTAATCTGTTAATGTTACTCTGTATTACTGTCTGCACAATATGGAATTGAATAAGATTCTGTTCATCATGGTTTTTTGTCCAGTGACTTATTTTGTGCCATTCTGCCTTATTATATCATGGGGTTTGTTGAAGTCAGGATATTATTTAATACTGCATTTGCACAATTACCAGTTGCTTTGTGGGTTATATTTGGCCAGCTGTTTGGATAACTGGCAGTTCTATATTAGACCAATATGACAGATTAAGTTTTGATATGCATGTGAGTGTGGATTATGGTGGACTGACATCCCATCCAGGGTTGGTTGCTGCTTTGCTTAGAGATGGCATTATGATAAGAATCAGCTCTCCATGAAAACAACAGATTGAGCAAGTTTGGAAAATGAATGGATAATTTTTAATTTATCCAAACACAAAAATGTGATAATGGTTGAAAATTTTAAAAATAAAATTTTACCTTCCAACCTCGCAGATTTTAACATTTTTAACAGAATAACTGACTTTCAAAGAGGAAAATAAAAACCTAAAATGAATAGTGAGGTTGAAAGTTTGATTTTCAGATTAATGAACTGAGTGAAACAGTCCTGCTTTCTGTAATTTACAATTGTACTCTTTGTTTCATTATTCAGTCGCCAGCACAGAAGCAACACATTAATGGAGTGATTAGCACTGGTGCCTCATAGCAGTTTGAATTTAAGGCGTGGCCCCGGTTTGTCTGGATTTGGCACATTCTCCTGTGTACTTGTGGGTATTTTTCCAAATACTCCAGTTTTTGTCTTGCTGTTATGACACTCAAGAGTTCCTAAAGCGCAAAGTCCCAAAAATGTCCACTAGATGGGGATATTACCATTGAACCCGAGTAATAAAGGCAAATACAGGATATTTATAAAAAGAAAAGGTTTATTATTAATGCAAAATGCTCTGTAGCACAAAAATCAGCTCCTTGTAGAATGAAGACAATAAGGAGTTGCAACCAAAGGCGAGCAAAATATCAATACAAAATCTAAAGAATAGTTAAACTACAGAGCACAGAGGTCAAAAATCTAGTAAATAACGATGCACAAGAAAATTGCAAGAACTCACCACTGCCAAGCACATTCAAATGAACTGCAGGGGACTGTGGGTTGGGTTGCCCACCCAACCCGCCCTTTATAGAGCTGGGGAGGTGGCACAACCTTTTGGGGAACCACCAACAAAACACAAACAACACAACAAAGACATAGGAAATACAACCCAAAATGGTAGGAACCATGGCTGAAACACTTGCACCCTATTGATGTGTGTTCTAGGCTAGCTGGTGACTGTAATTTGGACTGAGATGTCCTCTGCAATGCCTGTCCCAGGGTTGGTATTGGTCTTGTTCCAGTGCTGCTTAGACAGGTTTCACTCCCCAACTAGATAAAGCAGCTACAGATAAAAAAAGAATGCTACTTGTGTATGACATGCATCACGGCAAACAGTATACAGTGTACAACACAATATGCAGAAACAGACAAACAGGTTTGAAGGCTGTGGGCCGTGCAGGGAGCTGGCAAAGGAACAGGAAGTTGTAACTTCTTGTCTTTCAGTATGGTGCCAACATGGCTGATGAAAGAAAAGCAACTACTTTGTTTTTAATAATTAAAAATTAAGTCATTTACTATTATATTGCCTGCCTTTTTTTAGTCATTTTGCTTTTTCATAAACAGCATTTTTCATAGTGGCCACTACTGTAAAGCAAATAATCTGTTAGAATCAATGTTGCCTAGTTTTTAGGAGGCTTTTTTTTCCTTAGATTATTTTAACACCCTGCAAAATCCAGTTGAGGGTTGTATTGAATAAGATCCTAGACTTGAAGTGCAGGACACAAGGCAGGAACCCTAATTGACAGGACACAAGTCCATCACTGGGAATGCTGATACATCCATCTTACGGTTATCAATCAACTTCATTTGAAGGAAAACTCAGGCAGACCCAGGGAAAAAAAAAGCCAATTCTACACGGCCCGAATAAGAATCCCTTGTGCCGGGAGATTTGGAACAGTGAAATTAACTACTCTGCATCTTCCTTAAATGTCTTACGTGACTTGCTCAAGAACATATAAGGCAGCCAATGTTGGAATAAGAAAGAGTGACTTTGTATTTTGTTAGTCTAGCTCCTTAAATAACATGTCACAGTGCCTGAGTGATCAATGAAAAAATCTTTACAAGCCAGTGGTGGGATGTGAAAATAAAATTTGTGTTATCCAGTCTAGCTCATCATTTGGACCACTCTGCTTGCCTGACTGACTGAGCGGATTTTATTGTATTTACATGTATTCAACTTCAATGTGGAGGAGTGTACACTGCAGTTAAAACATGAATGTTCAGGGAAGAGCACACACTGAAATGAATTGCCCACAGATTATTGTTAATGTGCAGTTACTGAACATTAACTGGATGATTGTTTATTGATTTACTAATGGATAAAGAGTTATTTATTAACATGTTTGTTTTAAAACAGGGCATTAGT
This sequence comes from Polypterus bichir lapradei, assembly GCA_026402145.1. Lineage (NCBI taxonomy): Eukaryota > Metazoa > Chordata > Cladistia > Polypteriformes > Polypteridae > Polypterus > Polypterus bichir. Next base: position 84,727,943 of record JANRMT010027041.1, read on the forward strand.
TTCTGTTGTTCAATATGGAGGGAGAGCATAGGTCATTTCCTGGGAGGAAAGGCTTTACAAATGGCCCTGGTGACTGCAAGAATTTGAGGTCTTATTTTTTTTTTTAAAACACAGACTTGTTGGCACAGAAGTGCAGTGGGTACCACTGCTGCCTAACATATTCCCCATTAAGCTACATTTTGAAGCATTTAGACTCCTTAAGTATTATAACTCACTGAGTATTCTTTTCTGTGAAATCTCATTCCCCGTGTAAAAAATTACACTAGAACTCCTATGTAGCAATGCTTCATATGTCTGAGACCTGGGATCGCTTCCCAGGTCCTCTCTGCGTGGAGTTTGCATGTTCTCCCCGTGTCTGCGTGGGTTTCCTCCGGGTGCTCCAGTTTCCTCCCACAGTCCAAAGACATGCAGGTTAGGTGCATTGGCGTTTCTAAATTGTCCCTAGTGTGTGCTTGGCGTGTGGCTGTGTGTGTTTGTGTGTGTGTGTGCGCCCTGCCCGGGGTTTGTTTCCTACCTTGCGCCCTGTGTTGGCTGGGATTGGCTCCAGCAGACCCCTGTGACCCTGTAGTTAGGATATAGCAGGTTAGATAATGGATGGATGGATGATTCTCTGACATTCTTAGGTAGGGATGCCAAACTGTGTAGCCATCAGTCAGGGTCACCTAAAGGAAGAATTCTGTCCTCTTATTGAACCGACGCTGACCTACACTGATCCATTACTTTCATTACTTAAGTATGGCACATACATCATTGTCAGCTTCTAAGATCATACTGATCTACAATGTGCCACACAGGGGAGAGGTAGACTGGCATCTAAAACAAACAAGATCAGAACAATCTGAATTTGTGGAGTTAATATTAAATGCCCAAAATAAATGATGTTGTGTGCACTCACTGATTACTGGTGTTCATGCTTTGCAGGCCTCTCATTAAAAGAATCTTTGCATCTTCTAATACTCTGGTGTAACAACACCTGCCTGCTCAAAGTACAACTTACAACAAATTGCTGGAGTAGCAGAAAAGTAATTAGATCTTGGGACAGAACCAGGTACAATGAGCCTCAACCACTTGTGCAAACACTTCTTTTACATATTATTGACTAGAAAATGTTACTCAAAAATCAGTTAAAGTAAAGTTTTCTTGTCATTGGAAGAATTCATTCTGTGTCTTCCTCTGTGTCTTCCTTGTACCAGCATAACTCCTCGCCCAACCTTCACTGTCACTTTCTTCAATCATTAAGGTATGGACTATTAAGTAATTTTTGTTTTATTACACTTGGCATGTAAAATGTTGTGATGATGTTTTACTATGTGTATTGGATGATATTTTTCATTTTGTATTATTGTTTTCATGGCTATAATATCTAATTATTCATTTCACATGGCCCCTTTTCTCCAGTTTAGGATGCAGAGGCTGAAGCCTGTTCTAGAAGTGGAGCCCAGGATGGGTGCCAGTCTGTTACAGGGCACACTAACCGTGCAACAGTTTAGAACCTTCAGTTGAACTAACATGCATGGCCTTGGGAGATGGCAGGAAAACCAGAGTACCAGGACAAAGTCCCACCACAAAGGAATGAGGAGACCATCCAAACTCCACACAAATGGTAACTGAACCAGAATTCAAACCAAGAGTGTTGGGTCTGTAAAGCAGCAGCCCACTGATGCAGTAAGATATGGTAAATAATTCCATCATACATTATTTTCATACAGTACTGTTCACAATGATCAACATCAAATAATATTAATGACTACTCCAGCCACCAAGGAGCAGCCTGTTACTAGTGTCTGGAGTTTCCAAGTTACTGAGTCGAACATGGACTATTTTTGCATTTTTATGTCTTGTGGCATTTTGTTTCATCTTTTAACTTGGCGATTGTTGTCTAAAACTGGTGGATATAAAGGGAAATGGCTGGAAAGATTAAATCACACTTCCGCTATTTCAAAGTATTATAATTTCTCTGTTTGACAGATTTGACAGTGAATATGGGACACTTTGCTGAAAATGACCAAAGAACAAACAGACAAAGAGAAAAGTCCACCTGCGTGTGACATTGATTTGCAAAAGTCTGAGGCCCGCTTGTCTTTTGATAAAGGAAGAGTGCAAGAGGAAACTGTGGTTTGGTTCTGTGAAGAAAACTTAAATGAGCTTCCTTCTAACAGCTCACAAAAGTTACAAAAAAAAAACAAAACACACACACTTTCTATTCTGAATTTTTTTTTTCTTTATTTTTGACTCCAGAAACTAAGGAGTTTCTAAATCAATTTCAGGACAGGCAACAAGAAATAAAAACTGCATTCTTTAAACAGCATGAGGCAGGTGTGTTCCTGTGCTGTAGCATTTCTCACTCATTTACTCATTTGGGGTGCAGCAACCTCTTTGGAGTTTCCTCTGCACAGCACGCAGATAAAAAAACTGAGCGACCGCAAGTACCAGGGCCCAGATAGGCCATGTGCACCTGCAGCTGGGGTGGCTTCAGCTCAATCATTCAGGCCTCATGTCACAGTAGATAAAGAAGAGTTTTTGGGTCATCCAAACAAAGTTCTAAAGAGCCACATCTGGGCATCCATACATCCTTTATTCTGAACCCACTGTTTTGATCGGGTTCTCAGGGACAACTAGTGCAAGGTAAGAACGACCTGTGGAATGTACGCATGCACACACAGGACTAGTGTAAAGTTGACAGTCAAATTAACAGCATGTGAAAGGAAGCCAGCACCCCCACATTAAGACAAGAGATAACGGAGTGCCAACATGCTGCCCATAAAATATAAAATAATATCAGAAAATGAAAATTTTATACAATATTGGAATACATATACTGTATACAAACATACATCTATCTCGGCATTCATTTTCTGAACATGGTTATATCATTATATTGTTGTGGGAAGTCAGAATCGTAATAGAACTGGGCATAAGGCAGGTACTGACCCTAAACAGGATGACAGTGCCAAGGAAAGCATGATTATATATGGACAATTTATGGCCTCTACTAAACATAACTTGCACATTTTTGGATATGGTAGGAAACTAAATTAGCAAGAAAACGCCCAGTGCTAGTGTTCAGGATTGAGCCCAGATTCTTAAAGCTGTGAGGCAGAAGCACTAATAAGTATACCCCCCTCTACATACTAAATGTATAAATGTAAAATTCCAAATAAATTATGTTTTAATAAGCCGAAAACTAAGACACATTAATTAACTAAAGACACAAGAGGATACAAGTCATTTCTGAACATAAGGGAACAACCAGAGTAAAGGCCGCCCTGGTCAGCTAAGCCTTCGTTTCCGTGCTGGACTGATAGATCAGCCAAATGAGTGTGTACTGACAGACTGATGGCTTGAAATGAGAAATGCAAATGATCTTCAAGTGAACACCTATTCTCTTAGTTAGTGCATCTCCAACCTATGGGATAAATGGCACTCAGAAGATTTAATCCCCAAATGAGATTTCAGAAAAGACTGCAATTTAAGCATCATTTAGCTTCAATACTCCCTTCCCTTTGCTCTTAGAGATCAAACATCCAAAGACAGATGGCATTTGTCATGCATGGTCCCCATTCACAATTATATTTTAGTTCCATTCCAGCTGTGAGCACTTCCAAAGCTCTCAAGCTGACACATAACACATTTAATTCTACTTTTTACTACAGAAAAGCAATTGGCAAATTTTTATCACAACAAAACAAATGTACATTGAAGAAAATAGCTGCTATAGAATTCAAGTTCCCTTTTATGTCTAGCAACTAATTAAAAAACGTAAACTTACAACAACACAAGTGAGCAGACTTCTACATTTAAAGTCAGAAGAAATCTGTGCAGTGAACCTAAACAGCAAAGTAGGCAGATATACAGTAGTAACTCAAGGCATCAATCAGTTCTAGCTCACAGTACCTCATCTTAAACTGCAGCGTACATATGACCACATTATGACAAAGGAGGGTAACAAAAAGAAGATCAAGAAGCAGCCATGTATGCACCATCACTGTTTCCTGCCAGTCAAATGTATGCCATTTTCTTTACTTTTACTTATCTAAGGATACAATTAATGCATTGAATATGCACTTCAATAATCTGATTATTCACAGAGACCTGATTTCTAAAACGTATAAACTCTTATTCTAATTAGAAAAATCAGGTTATTGTCCACTGTGAAACCTGGTTAAAAAAGTGAAGATTTCTCTGTGAATAACCCGATTATGTGGCCATGTAAACTTTTAACCAGTTTACTGATAAGGATTTTGCAGTCTGTGCATGTCTGCAGCTCATGTATTTGCTTCACACATGATTATAGCAGCCACAGGTAAAAGTGTCCACAGCATATATTTCCAGAGGGTTATTCCTTCTCCTGGGTGAAATAATCTGTCTCAATATTTTAGAAATTATTACATTTATTTTGATAAGATGAATGTACAGTGCTAAGCTCAGCAACATAATCTCAAGAGTAGTAGGGTAACACATAAAAGTAACATGAGTTATGTAGTTCATTAGTTTTTAAAGTAATAAGTAACATAACATAATACTTATCTTACTGAAATAAAAATGTTTGTGTTAATATTATTCTGGCAGCACTGGCTGTAAAGCAAGAAGCACACATATTGGGTCCTTTGCAGGACTCAGTCACACAACCACGCAGAAAAGGGATTGCTGCATGCAGTCTGGTAACAGAAACCTATAAATAAAGCATCAACTTGACTAAACATTTTATAAAACACAACATATCACAGGCGTCAAGGTTGATTTTCAGATTCGGCCTGGCCATTGATGATGTTTAGCTTTTTTTGTGTCGTTTAATGATATTGGAGCATTTTGCCAAAAGAGAGCTCCAGAAGATTACTTGCGCATGTATACGTGAATCATTAAGAAACCGGGTTATTCAACTTAATCAAATTATGTTTGTGCATATAAAATGCACTGAATGTTTTTTCAGTAAACTGAAGAAGCCTGAAGGCATGAATTGGGATGAGAGGAGAGTAGTGGCATTTTTAAATATTTCAACAAACGAGAAGAGTTTGGAATCAAAAGAACAACAATATACTGCTATGTTATTACATTTTATTCAATATTGTTCATTGTTTGGTAAAATATCTTATACTCATTTTGGACGTTTTTCTTAATTAAACAATCCAATTCTAGGATTTATTTTTCATTTCTCCACATAGTTTAGGAGTTGTGTCATTTTTTGTAATATTTTGGATGCCATTTTAAGTTTTCTCTTTTTTAAATTTTCACTTCGTGATTTAGAGTTTGGCTTTTTTGGTCATGAAATAGTTAGAAATGTTTCCACCAATCACTGTTGAGCTCCAATTATTGGAGACGTGTCCTTTTAGGTTATGAACTTTTAATTACGTTGCAACAGGATAAATGTCATATCTGGATCAGAGTTCACAGATTCAAAAATAAAAAACAAGTCCTTGCTAGTTCCTTTGTTTAACGGTTTGCTGGCTAATACTGTACCTTTGTTTTGATATTTTTAACTCTGATTCTTACCTAGTGATTTGGTTTTGGTTGCTGCATTCTTGATTTACCAGTATTCACCCTATTTGTCTTTTTGACTACATCTTTTCTCCTAGTTGCAATTGTTTATGCTTTCTTGCAAAGCATGATAGTTTGTAAAGAAAAAGCGACCAGATGAAGACATGTATATCAGAGCCAAGTTTGCAACCAGAATGTCAATCCTATCATTTATCAAGTCCTAAAACCACAACCAAAACCCTTAGTCAGAATGTCTTCGCACTAAAGTATTTATTAGGATTTCACAATCAAAAACACATTCACCAAAGTAAGTAGTTTCTATTCAGATAACTAGGAAGTGCACTCTATCAACCTTTTTGAAGTCACATTGATGACATCAAGTGCACCACATTCTTGGCAATCCCTGAATAACAACAACATACAAAGCGTTAACAAAATTTTTCACAAAATAATGGCACCCATAGGAAACAATAATGGAGTCAAAGTAAGATGTGGATTAAATATAACCATAAGAAAAAACACTGAAGGTAAAATGAAATGTTAAATTTGTGTTTTCTAATATTTTAAACCACAAACAGAACCCAAATCCAACATAAGGGATGGAAAAATGTGAAAGAAATGGAAAAGTAAACCATATCAGAGCAATAACCATTGGTGAGGTAAGCTATAGGAGGTAAAGTTCCAAAATGGCGCCATCTTCTGAAAGGAACACATTTACCATGCTGCATATACTTCTATTGAAAATTTTTGTCTCCTAGTGTTAAATGTCAGAACATTCATAATAAAATAACATTTGATATATGTTTTTTTTTCTGATTTAACAAGTTGAAATCTACTTTTCAACAAGAAACCCAGCTTAAGGGTATTCTCAGGTATTTTGATGACATCAAGATTCTAACAAGTGTGCTTCCGTTTGACAAAGGCTATTCTCTGTTAGACCTAGTAATAAAAATTTGTATGAAGGAATGAGACTTCTGCCTGTGATCAGCAAGACTTAATTTTAGTTTAAGATTGCATAAATTCAAAACACCAACATCTTAAAAACAAGAACAGAAAACATTCAACTTCCAGCATTTCAACACTCATCAGTTTAAGAACATTTGCAGATTTGCCCTTTTTTGGTGACCCTATTTGGAATAACCTATCTATGGAAATCTAGCTTTTCCATAATAATCGTGATCAGTAGCAGTCTCGGTAAGAAAGGCCAGAGGCACAAAAAAAACAATATGTTTGGAACCAAATGGTTACTTTAACAGTTTCTCAAGAAATTGCTAGATATAAAAAAAGAGTAGATAGGAGCACAGTTAGGGGACAGGCGAAAGTTCTGTTAATCATCCATCTTCTTTACCCGCTTATCTAGGGCACGGTTTTGGGGAAGCTAGAGCCGATTCCAGCAACAATGGGTTACAAGACAGGATCAATCCCTGGACAAGGAGACAGTTTGTTCCAGGGTGAACACACAAACATACATTAAGAAAAATGTAACAGTGCCAATCCACCTAACCAACATGTCTATGGATTGTGGGAGGAAACCAGAGCTCCCAGATGAAAACCATACAAAACTCTACACAGGAGCACCTGGCGTGTGAACCCCAGTCTCCTTGTTGTGAGGCATCAGAACTACCACTGCCTCACCAAACAAGATATCCAAAGGATCAAACCCAAAATGGCAGGCAGAAATGTAGTCAAAATAAAAATAAAAATGTTAAGCCACAAAATTCTAACACTAGCTAGAAATATCTTTACCTAACTACAATAAATTTTTATAAAAGGTTTATCTTCAGGATGTCAGCAACAGCATGCATACATATGCAAGTTTCAAGTCATGTGATCAGAAACAGACATACCAATATGGCCACAGAAATGCAGACATGTCCACAAAAGAACATGGATATCAAACAAACAAAACAAAAAAAGAAATTTTATAAGCAACCAAAAAAACACATACAAAATTCCAAAAATGAAACAGACTGAATCTAAAAGAGGCTAAAACACAGATACAGCCACCCTCACCATCTCACACGTATCTCTTGTTGCCCTGACCACCTAAACTCCCACACTCAACAAGCCTGCTATGGACTGCAAGGTCGAGCTCGTTCACTAGATGATTACTTAGGTAGGTGTTTAAATATTCATAATCGATTCCTAGCTCAAATTTAACTGATTAACTGCATATTTGGCTGCACATGATCTCATTTCTGTCCTCCTTTAATTTTTTTTTAAGGGAGGAGGAAATACCAGCTGCAAGACTACTTCACTTTGTATTTTTGGCCTTGGGTTACTGTTTGCCAGAAAATGACTCTAAAATTCCACATTGATAAAATTCTTTCAGATTTTTGTTATGAACCCATTTCATTTGAATTGTTTACAATATTAGTTTGAAAAGATAATATCAAAAAAAAGTGTGACACTGCCAAAGCAATGAACCACATTTGATTCTGCCAATAATACACATGAAAATTGAACTGAATGGAAAATTCCATTATAACAAACAAAAAATAGTATGTTATGAATGCATTTTTAAAATAGCTAGTACAATGTTGTTGCCCACCATGTCCCATTGTCTTATCAACTTCAATATATCTGACCTACAACAAAAAAGAAACAGATGGAGAAACTAGCTAAGTGGAAGGTCTTTTCAACAAAGATCAAGCACACCTAGTTTACAAAGATGAACATTATGACATCACACAACATGTAGCAATACACAGCATCTCTGCAATGACGACACTGTCTTGGAGCATGACTCAATCCGAGGAAAAACAAAAATAAAGGTGAACTGTTATAATTAAAGGAATACTCCATTCAAAAATGATATTATTTGTATATGTAAATTATCCCAGTGGTGGTGGCCAATAAAAATGTTTACTCTCATGTTTGCCTCAGGAAAGTACATGACAAAGATTCTCAGTGAATAGGATTCAATAGTGACCAACACTGAAGATCGGCAAATTTGGTAAAAACATCTATTAAAAAAAGAAAAAAAATTCTGATGTTACTCATATAACATAGCACACATGTCCATTACTTTACATTACAAGACACTTTCCAATAATATGATACTTTTGAATAGAAGACAGTATTCTTGACCAATGAACGAGGGGAATAGCCAGATCTTCAATTTAAAAACACAGAATTATGGGTAAGTGTTTTTCCATTTTATCATCCTGTTTATCAAAATTCAAAGTAAATTTAAGAATCACTGCATTTTTTTTTATTTGCATTTCACATACCGTCCCATCTTTTTCTGATTCTGGGTTGTATTAATGATGTGCTACATAAATAAACATACAACTGACTTCACTATGCAAACTTCTTTGTGGATTTTAAACTGATTCTCATTTAATGTGCTACAGGAATTATAGACGGATTCACTGGAAAGGAAACTCTCATCAAATATTAGGGTGTATGTAGAAGGTAAATGTTTCAGGCAAGCCCATTTTCTCATGCAACACTGAAGGTCAAATTATTTTTTTTATATTTTTGAATGTATGTAAAATTACTGCTTAACTTGGATAAAGTGGCTTCTCCAAGTCAAGCTAACCATCTCCCAACTTTGGTAATTGATTTCACACTAGATGGAGCTAGAAGGTAAGCTAAAAAGGTTGGTTATATCATTGGCTAGTATGAAAAGACCTCCAGAAGCTCCTCAGCCCCTCTCATCATCTATCAGAGATACACTAATTTCTCCTTCAAGGAGAAGCAGTAATTCTGCAATGTGTACTGTAGATATCACTAGAGATTATCAACCTTTCAAGTTAACACATTGGCAATAAAAAAATATACTGGCATTTCAATAACATTCCTCATGCACTACTATCAAAATGACTCGCACTCAAACTAACTGAAAGACTTTAGACTACAAACCAGTAGTTATGCCTTGGCAGACATCACATGCATACACTAGACATTGCTATGAACTATATTTTAGCTGACTGAAGAAAAATGCCATCTATCATCAGGTGGAGAGCAAATGGAATAACTGAAAAATAACCAGGTTTGTTGTTTATTTTCTTCTAATGAGGTTCATGGACTTCCAATATGTCTGTTCATAAAGTTTCTTCTGCCTGAATATTTACTACCTAATTCCAAAAAAGTTGGGATGCCTTGTAAAATGTAAATAAAAATAGAATGCAATGATTTGCAGATCTCATTAACACATATTTTATTCAAAATAGAACATATCAAAATTTGAAGGTGAGACATTGTACAATTTCATGAAAAATATTAGCTCATTTTGAATTTGAGGGCTGTAAGAGCAAATAATAATAATAATTTACTCTATATATATACTCAGCAAAAAAAGAAACGTCCCCTGACTTTCAACTGTTTTTACTTTCAGTAGACTTAATGTGTAAATATTTGTATGAACACTAAAAGAGTCAACACCATAAGACATAAACTAAAAATGTTTCACAATGTGTCCCTGAATGAAGGGAGGCTCAAAATCAAAAGTACCAGTCAGTATCTGGTGTGGCCACCAGCTGCTTGAAGTACTGCAGTGCATCTCCTCCTCATGGACTGGACCAGATTTGTCAGATCTTGCTGTGAGATGTTACCCCACTCTTCCACCAAGGCACCTGCAAGTTCCTGGACATTTCTGGGGGGAATGGCCCTAGCCCTCACCCTGTGATCCAACAGGTCCCAGACATGCTCAATGGGATTGAGATCTGGGCTCTTCGCTGGCCATGGCAGAACACTGACATTGCTGTCATGCAGAAACTCACGCACTTTTTGCCACTCCTGTCTGGTCCAGCGAAGGTGGGTTTGTGCCCATAGACGGCGTTGTTGCTGGTGATGTCTGGTAAGGACCTGCCTTACAACAGGCCTGCAAGCCCTCAGTCCAGCCTCTCTCAGCCTATTGCGGACAGTCTGAGCACTGATGGAGGGATTGTGTATTCCTGGTGTGACTCGGGCAGTTGTTGTGGCCATCCTGTACCTGTCACGCAGGTGTGATATTCGGATGTACCGATCCTGTGCAGGTGTTGTTACACGTGGTCTTCCACTGCGAGGATGATCAGCTGTCCTTCCTGTCTCCCTGTAGCGCTGTCTTAGGCGTCTCACAGTGTGGACATGGCAATTTATTGCCCTAGCCACATCAGCAGTCCTCATGCCTCCCTGCAGCATGCCTAATGCACGTTCACGCAGATGAGCAGGGACCCTGGGCATTTTTCTTTGGGTGTTTTTCACAGTCGGTAGACAAGTCTCTTTAGTGTCCTGCGTTTTTAGAACTGTGACCTTAAATGCCTACTTTCTGTAAGCTGTTAAGGTCTTAACGACCATTCCACAGGTGCATGTTAATTAATTGATTATGGTTAATTGAACATGCATGGAAAACATTGTTTAAACAATTTACAATGAAGATCTGTAAAGTTATTTGGATTTTTAAAACATTATTGTTGAAATACACAGTCCTGAAAAAGGGACGTTTCTTTTTTTGCTGAGTATATATAAAATCCTAAGCCTAAAAGTGCAATGATTTTGTGCAGCGATTTTATATGATGTTTTTATGTCACTTTTGTGTCACGCTTTAAATGGGACTTATTTTAAAACGTACATATATATATATGTTTGGTATCATTCTTTTCAGAATTTATAGAACTTTAATGTGATGTTGTTAGATTTTCAGATTCTTATTCCATGTTTAAATTATAAACTAAAAAGTATTAAGAACTCATGTCCCAGGAGAAGAGTATTTGTGCCAAGAGATTTAACCACGCCCAGGGCCGGAAATAAAAGACAAAGAGTAGATGCCAAAGATAGCTGCTGTACAGGCCTTTAAATGTTTGAAGTGCAGAGCAAGAAGCAGATCATGTGGCATGGCAGCAGCAGCAATCCAGCAGCTGATCGAGCAAAGAAGAGATAAAAAAAAACCCTATTTGTTTCCCACTGTATCACCGTTTAAGACGGGGGATTCGGAGGAGCGACCATGTCTTCTTGGGGTTCGTTCAGCCCCCCTCTTCACAATGTGAGCGGCAGAGATGCGAAGTGGCTGGCGTGTGGCGCAGGCCATGTGGGTTGGTGAACAAAGAGAGCAGGGGGGCGAACCCACTATAAATAATAATTTTTCTTTTGTAAATTTACAGATTTTACTAATATTCTGGCAGCAACTGGGGGTTGGGCACCGAAGGCGCTAGGGGGGCTTCCCCCCCAGTAATAATAATAATAATACATTTTATTTAATAGGCACCGTTCTTAACATTCAAGGTCACCTTACAATGAAATTAAACAACAGTAATAAAAACAACAAGTCTCAAAAAAGTTGGGATGGAACAACAAAAGGCTGGAAAAATAAGTGATACTTAAAAGAAACAGCTGGAGGACATTTTGCAACTAATTAAGTTAATTGGCAATAGGTCAGTAACATGATTGGGTATAAGAAGAATATCTTAGAGAGGCAGAGTATCTCAGAAGTAAAGATGGGCAGAGGTTTACCAATCTGAAAAAAACAGTGTCTACAAATTGTGGAACAATTTCAGAATAATGTTCCTCAATGTAAAATTGCAAAGACTTTGAATGTCTCATCATCTACAATACATAATTCTATCAAAAGATTCCGAGAATCGGTGTGCAAGGGGCAAAGCTGAAAATTAGTATTGGATGCCGTGATCTTTAGGCCCTTAGGCAGCACTAAATTAAAAACAGGCATGATTATGTCATGGGAATCACTACATGGACCCAACAGCACTTCCAGAAGTCATTGTCTATGAACACAGTTTGCCGTGCCATCTACAACTGCAGGTTAAAGCTCTATCATGCAAAGAAAGAAACCATATGTGAACATGATCCAGAAATGTTACTGTCTTCTCTGGACCAAAGCTTTTTTCAAATGGACTAAGGCAAATTGGAAACCGTTCAGTGGTCAGACAAATCAAAATCTGAAATTCATTTGCCATATTCTTATTCATTTGTATGAATAAGAATAATCAAGCAGCCTTTTAATTTATATATTTCTTTTAACAGCACACACCACCACAAGTCAAAGCACCAAATAATTAAGCTTAGAATATACTAATAGGTTGAAATGAGAATGGAATCAGTTATAGTAAAAGCATAGTAAAGGTACAATGTCAGTTTAGGTAGTTTGAGTATGTAGTTAGGACACATCCTGATCTCTTCTGGAGTGTGTACCAGTCACGGCTCACTGGGAGAAGACCTGGAGGAATTATATTTGTCAGCTAGACAGGGAGCATCTGGGAATTTTCCACAAGTCTGTCAAGACTGTTGCTGTGGACAGGGTGGCTGGGTCTGTGTAGCTCAGCATGGCGTCAATGCAACCCTTACCAGGATAACCAAATGGAAAGTGAAGGACAGGCCCTTAACCTGCAATTGCTACAGGACTGAAATATCAAAAATTAATAGAAGGAGATGGGAGACAAATTATCACAAACATAGGACAATACACCACAAAAAAAGAAAAATAAAGAGATGGATGGTTAAAGTCATTCTTATGGAACAGTATGGTGGCTCTAGGAACCTGCGTTAAAATCTGACCAGGTCAGAATAGCCTTCGCTCATTCTACCCATGGCTTTTTACATTTCACATTGGTTATTTGTTTGTATCACACATTCTAAATATGGACATTTTAGACAACTTTAAATTAACCTGGTATGAGTGTATGCATTGTGACAGATTAGTGTCCCTATCTAGGCTTGGTTTCTGTCTTGAACCTGATGCGGCCTGGATGGGCTCCTGCTCCCCTTAACCTTCTGTTGCAATAAGTGGGTCTAACACATTGATGGACGGATTTCTTTATAAAAATGTTGTATCAAAGTAATGGCTATTAAAGGTGCTTTATAAAATAAAGCTAGACCAAGGAACAGTAAGGACAAGAGTAAGATAGAAGAGTAAGGCTGGCAATCACAATTAGTAAACAAGGTGTAGGGCACTCTTTCTATGTGCCTAAATGTGTGCTAGGAATTGAGAAAAAAAGACACTATTGGCGTTAAAGTATGCAAGTTAAAGTTTTGATATCCACTTACTGTACACTGCAATAGGTAAAACAAAACTTTTTAAACCAATATAATAGCATGGGAAGACCGAGCAATAGAAGTGCAGCAGCAAAGCTATGAGCCCAAAATTCCTATTCATGCAGAAAAAAAAAACAAACTTTAATTCTATTGTGTAAAGCAATCAGAAGGGAAAGTTCCCTTTTAAAAGTTGTTTACCTTGGTAACCATGGAAACCTCAAGCTCCCCTTACTAAATGAGAGAATGAAGGGTTCAGTTTCTGTTCAAAAAGGCTTCAAACAAGGATAACTAAAAATATATCCTTGTGAGGACGCTGCTGTGGCCATTCATCCCCATGGAGCAGGCACTGTGGTCAAGTGGTTTAAGACACGAACTTAACCACAGTTCCAAATCACCATGATCCACCAAATGGGCGAATCACTTACCTTGCTCTATTTTTTTTTTTTTTTTTTACTTTGAGGATGCAAAGGAGCCGTGGTTTACCAGGGAACAAGGATTTAGCAAAATCATTCTACCTGGGATGATGGGCCAAAACTCATCAAGGCTCAGTCTATCCACGAGACGTACTGTTCAAATATTTTAAAAATGACTCACAAATTACTTTTGATTCTGTCCCCTCAATATCCACACTCTACACTTGGCCATCTTTCCACCTTGCTGCCCTGAAATAATTTAATATGACCCCATGCTAACAGTTTCATTTACCATATGCAGCATCTGCTCTATTTGTCATTGTTTCTTTTTTAGGGAAGACATTGGACGGACAGTGTAGGATTTAGGGGTCATCTGTACTGGTGTTTTTGACATACATATCAGGTTAGCAGCATTGATTGTAAATGGAATCTTTCACCATTTTGGTTAGACTTAACAGATCCTGTGTCCGTGCTTTGAATCCCATGCTTGGTCACTTTCTGCATGGAACTTGACCATTCTCTCCATATTTGCATGGGCTTTTCACTGTAGTAATCTATTTTTCCTCTAATATCCCTATGTTAGTTAGAACAACTAATAATTCAAAATTGGTACCACATGAGTGTAAATGAGTTTGAGAATTAGACTGGTTACTGCTTAGCTCCATGACAGGCTCTGAATTGCTTTTAGCGGTTTAAAGAATGTTGTTATGTTATCTTTCATCATGAGTGCTATCACCATCTACTGTATATATATAATTCACTAAGGGCACGCAAGACGCACGCAAGACAGAGAGCCACGCCCGCCAACTCACAGAGCCCCACTCGCCAACTCTAACAGAGCCCCGCCCACCATCTGTAAGACCATGGGATACCATGGGATATGCACGACAGGGCCAGGCCCGCCAATTCACAGAGCCCCGCCCGCCAACTCTAAGACCATCGGATACACTCGACAGAGCCCTGCCCGCCAACTCTAACCCTCCTCCAGCATCATGGGATATGCACAACAGAGCCCCGCCCGCCAACTGTAACCCTCCTCCCGCATCCACCGTCGCTCTTGAGGCATGTGCACTGCCTGCTCATGTGCCCACACGCAAAAACTCACCAAACACAGCCTCAGTCGCTTTCATCTGTGCTACAGTCCACATGCACCTCTGAGCCACGTTGACTTTTCATTGTTCTTTTCAGTTCCGGCTGCTTTTCTATATATATATATATATATATATATAT
>JANRMT010027041.1:84743131-84825086 GCA_026402145.1 Polypterus bichir lapradei
ATATATATATATACAGTATAATCAACCAAGTCGCCTGACCATGGGGTACGCACGACAGAGCTCCGACTGCCCACTCTAACCCTCCTCCCGCGTCATGGGGAATGCATGACAGAGCTCCACACGCCAACTCTCATCCTCCTCCCGCATCCACCCTTGCTCTCGAGCCATGTGCACTGCTTGCTCATGTGCCCGCCCCCAGCACGTCACCAAACACATCCTCACTCGCTTTGGTCTGTGCTACAGTCGACATGCAGCTGTGAGCCATGTTGACTGTTCATTTGCCTACCATTTAAGACACGAACTTAACCACAGTTCCACAGCCTCAAATGTATTTCATGAAAACAACACTTCTTTCAATGTTATACAAATTCATGCATCAGGTAACTTTTTGTTTCTATCAGTCAGATATTTCTGGAAAAATGTCATCGATGAAACTGTTGCTCTCGAACTTCGCAACATGGCTGTAACCTTTGTTTGCCAACATTGGGATAACTTTGGCGATGTGCTGTCCTTAGTCACGGAAGCATGGTCATACAGTCTGCTTAACAATACGCTGACTACATGAATACTTCTGGAGTTTATGGTGGCGAGGCAGAAATTGTGAAGATTTCCCAAATGTTTCCAGCTACTATCTCCATTCACTTCCGACAACTTCGTCATGCCTCTCCTCGAGTTTACAATCCGGGCCAACGTCTCTCCATATCCCTGCTCTTTACCAGTCCTTTGGATCATGGGCATTACGAAGTTCTCTTGTCTCTCAGATACACACGTAATAACCTTCTGGTGCCATTTATTGATAATGTCGGTATGTGCACACAAAGTTCGCAAACACGTGATCGCCACACTGATGTGACGTCACCTTCCCACTATCCTCTTACTGGAAAACATTTACAAATGCATTTCACACCGGAATTTCCATGCAACATTTGCTCCAAAGCCTTCACACTCCAGAAATATCTCAAAGCACATTTAAACACACACTCCACTGAACAAACGCATTCTACACAGGACTTTCAATGCACCATTTGTTCCAAAACCTTCCGACTGTAGAGATATCTCAACGCATATTTAAAAAAAACACTCCTCTGAACGAATGATGCAATGTGAACATTGCCAGCAGTGCTTCAAAACAACTCGCACTCTCAAGAAGCACTTACAAACTCATTCCACTCACACCTTCAGTTGCATATTTTGTAACGAGGACTTCACGGCTGAGATGGATCTCCTCAACCATGTGCAAATCCATTCAACACAAACATTTGTCTGCAGCTACGCTGATGTGACGTCACCTTCCCACTATCCTCTTACTGAAAAACATTTACAAACGCATTACACACCGGAATTTCAATGCAACATTTCCACAAAACCTTCACGCTCCAGAAATATCTCAAAGCACATTTAAACACACACTCAATTGAACAAATGCATTCCACACAGGTCTTTCAATGCACTATTTATTAGAAAACGCTCCGACTGCAGAGATATCTCAACGCACATTTAAAATCACACTCCACTGAACAACTGTGTCTTTCAGGAAGTGCTCACACATCAATAAATAATTATGTGGCGTATGCTACACCGCGGGTTGGCTAGTATACAATATTTTTAAACCAGAACATAAGAAAGCCAGTAAAATCCAACCATGAATTACATAACCATGCAAAACCATCAGATTCCAAGATACACTTAATCATGGTCAATGTTATACAAGCTTGGAACCTATCCTGGATGAGGTGTCTGACTACTGCTGGGCACAATAAGGTATTCACCAACACTTGGGCAATGTACAGTAAACTAGCAATCCACCACATCACAATTCAAACTTTGACAAGGTAAAGATACTGATGGAAACTTTACCTGGTATTTACCCCAGACTTAGAATTATACTGGGGACAAAGTTCTGTAATACTAAAAAGTCATGCTCTGCCAGCATACTGAGTGCACCAATTAAAGTTAATGGAGAGTTTAATGTTACATATTTCTGCTTATACCCATTAGATACTCTTTACGGCATATTATCATTGGTTCGGTATTATTTTTTTTAAAGTTTTTCCACAGTTGTATCACTTTCTCCTTGAACTCACATCACTAAATTAATCCACCCATCCATTTATTTTCTGAACCTGCTCTTTCAATTTTGATATCCTTGATAGTAAGACAGGACTGTAACCCATACTGGGATACAAGACCATCATGGAGATCACACAATTACTAATACAGTGCTGAGCCAGTGCTGAGTCACCGAATATGCGCGTGTTCAGAATGAGGCAGGAATCTCAAGTGTCTGCAGAAGACCCACGAGGACATAATCAAACATAATCAGTGGGGTCCAAGCCAGGACCTTGCAGTGGAGATCACTGTGACAGTGTGTAGCATTCATTAAAGATAATGAACTAAATAAATGAATGCCTGCCTTTTGCAACCTTTTCATTAGTTTAATAATTACAGTTAAATGACAGGAATTTAGTAAGTATGAGTAGATGGCACTTGAGGATAAAGAACATCAAAGGCAACAACAAGAAATTAAGAGTTAAATGCAGATTCTTTTATTAAAATAAAATCCCTGATAAAAAGTTCACCTTAAATATCAAAGACTAAAACAAATGAAATGTTTGCTACTAAAATTACACAACTTGCATGACTTAGTGTTGAACAGCCAAAAGCATATGACCCATTCTTCTGCCGTAATTGTACATTTTCTGTTTTTCTTAATTGTTCAAATAATGTAATGCTAAACAAATATGGTCATAAACTAGAGTAACTATAAAAATAGTCAGTGATTCAAAAAGAAGTAACCAAAACTCACTGTCTACTCTGCCAGCCACAAAAAGTTAAGACTACTGTCTGATAAGCAAGGACAACAAAGCACCTCTCAACAAACAGGATGGGTTTACGTGCCCCACTAACTTTTCTAAGATGCCTTAAGCTAATCAAACTTGTGAAAGGAAAATCTGTTTTAGGTAGTACCTTATATAGTAAGCCTCTCTACAAATTAAAATTTTACTGGCAGCACTATAGCAAAGTGCTCAATAAAGACATAGGTCTTTTTGTACCTCAATGTTCTAAGCCATTTGTCTTCTTGCTCTTCCATTTAACAAGACACGGTTTTGGAGGGCATTAGCCTGCTTAAGCCACAAGAAGCATTTTTATACTCTGGGAAGGAAATCCTCACAAACAAGTAGTATATGCATTAATGCAAAACTAGCTGTGCTACCCATCTAAGATGGGTTGAAATCTAATAAGTTGATTTCTGTCAGTCCGGTGGTTATTTCTTTTGTACATATTGTATACAATATTAACATTTGCAGTGCTTTGTCTATTGGTATGTTGTAATGCATGTAGTAATAAAATAAATTGCATTTTCCAACAAATGGCTCATCAGCACGGCTTTTACGAATCCCATTCCAAATGGCAAGTAACAGAGAAACAGCCACCAGACACTCAAACACACACAGGCAATGTGCCCTTTTATTAACATGGATGGTCTTCAAGTGGGCTCTGTGTCCTGTGAGACAACATTGATGTCTTTTCCAGTAAAGTTCTGGTTCAATGCTAATCCAATAAGCTTTAAGCTTTATTTTACATTGTGTCTTTGAATGACTATAATCCTAAAATTCATTCATCCCTTTTCGAACACATTTAAATTAATTCTGCATCAGAGGAACCAGGGCCTGCTCTGTAGCACTGAGCACAAACAAACTACCTTTATTTTATATTGTATGTTTTTACAGGCATTTTGCAAGTGCGAATACATTATACAGCTGTTTACAACTGTAGGGCAACTGACATGTTAAATGACATACATAACTGGGTCAGGCAGTAAGTCAGGGTCACACAAACACTGAATCAGTGGCAGGAACTGAACTGGCAATTTTGTGGTTTACAGTTCCCATCTTTAAACATTGTATCACTGCTTTCCCAGAAAGTGACATCTTACTCTAAATGGGGCAGACGTCAATCATATGCATTTTTAAAAACCTGTTTATTCTAATATAGGGATGCAGGTAGATAGAGCACATCCTGAAATTTACAAATGAACCAGCCCTGGATGGGACACAAGTCCATCTCATGCACATATCTGTATTCAGTTACATGGGGGGCAAGTAAGAGTTGCCAATCAAAGTAAAGCTGATGTCAAATTATAGAACATGTAGTATTTGGGTATGTCAGACTTGCTATGTGCAATGCTTATCTCATATCAATTTGCATGGCTGAATTTGCTGGGCCTAACACGTGTGCTCACCCCTTTTTGTGACAGTGTATAGAGTGATGCCTGATGGAGCCAGGGCTGCATAATGGGTTAACAAGTATTATTCAGCTGCAATCTTGGTCCTTTTTTCTTTTTGCCATTTTGTCATGGTACGTAAAACATGAGACAACACACAAATAAGCTTTTCTTTTGTTTATGAGGTCCAAAACATTTTATTCCTCGTCACTGCATTATTTGCATTGTACTTCTAGATGAGCATTCATTGTTTGTCAGCACTCATGTACACAGAGCCCACCTCAACGAATAAACACAAAATCAAACCGGACTGATTTTGTTGGGGTGAGTCTCAGACCAGTTGGAGTGAGTAGCTGGGTATGTCAGACTAGGTAACTACTCTCAAATGGAAATGCTCCTCTGACTAAAATTTTGTAAATGAAGGCTATAACTGAAAATCACTGGAAAATTTATTTGGAATGTAGCAAGAAAAGGAACAGCAGGACACAAACAGGGAAAACATTCCGGCTGCACAGAGACATTGCCAGGAGCAGGACTCAAGTCTAGGAAGCCTGAAGCCATGAAGCAGCTTGCAACAGTGCTGCCCAAAGCCAGTCAATAATCCTTTATCTTAGGTGGTGCTTACCAGAGTGAAAAACAATTATTTTACAAATCTGATCAGCCCTTAATTTGCACTGCTCTTTTCTTAGTGTAAATTGCCAATGAATCAACATTTATTTAATATTGGGCCTTTGTAAGTGAGCACTGTTACAAAGTGCTTTACAAAACGAGTCAATCAAAGCTTAAGCAATACTGTATCTTTTATTGGGTTTTATAGGAATAATTTTTAAAGCCAGATACTGAAGGTGCTGTTTATATTCAGTATTTATGTAACTTGATATTACAAAAGAGAGTTTTAAACTGTTCATTGAAAAGTAAGTCAAAGTTGATGCATGTGCTGCAAGAGGGTTTTGAACTGCAGACACAAAACTAGAAATAGAAGAAGGGTCAATAAGGAAAAAGTCAAAACAAAAATATTGTACCAGTGTAACATACTATGGCCGCAGTGTTACAAATGGAGAGTTACTTATTAACAGAGGTACTGATTGTGGAAAGAAAAATCCAAGGGAGTCCAAGACAGGAAGGAGGGAGGTTGCTGGGGTCAATCCGATTTGCAAATAAAGAAAAATGGCAGGAACAAAGAACTTAAGAAATATGTGCAGACTTGAACAGATTAACCCTATTAATGCCGTTTGCTTTTTACATAATAAATCATCCCACAAACAATAGGTGTTAAGCACATAAAAATCAGCAGGGTAGCCTGCTTCATTACCACAACAAACTACCTTCTTTTAATTCACTCATATTTTGTTTCATAATAAGTTCGTACAGTGTATATATATGACTAGATGGCTTTAGAGCATTATAGTTGAAGACAGTGAGTTAATGTTGCATGTGAGTATGTTCATTGGTGTGTTGGAGCCAGGAGGAGTTGATGAAGCAGTTAAACTACTGGCGAATACTCGTTATTGGCCACACTGGGACTGGGAATCAACCAAGATAAAGAAAGACACACACAGCAACTGTTTTTTCCACTGACATTTTATAGGAAGAGATTCTGTCACCAGAACCACAAGCTGACTCACCACCACCAACTATAATACCAGCTTGACTCTCCCATGAAGTTCTCCCATGTTCTGCCAGCCATAATCAGTTTATAAGTCCTTAGGCCATGTCTTTTGACAACATTATTTACAGAGCTGGGACATTTCATGTCAATCAATTCCAAGATGTTTGTTCACTAAACAGAACAACTCTCCCTGGAAGCCTACAAGATCTACATCAGATGACAGAGCATGGACCATCACTTTGCTCACATGTCTTTGTAAGGAAAATGAATTGACTTACCAGCAACTCCCTTCGCTTTTGTTTGTAAATACCCCCCCCCCCCCACTTTATAATGGAAAAGCAACTCTAATTAATTCTCTTCATACGCAGCAGTTATTTTGTGAGTATAGGAAACATGCACACTGAAAAGAGAATAAAACTAGACCCCCAAAGAAGGCAAGACCAAAAGGCACACCTTGTGCAGCTGGAACAGGCTACTCCTGCTGTTGCATCAAGGGTTTGCTCTTGAGTTTTAATAAAACAGGATGCACTCTTTAAAGACACTCAAGCCTGCCAAAAGGTCAGGATCAAGAGAATAAATGAAGAAAAGAAGAGAAATGGATTTATACCTTTACCAGGCCAACTAAACCTACTTACTTGGACCTTATCTTTTAGGCTATATTGCTGTTTCTTTGTAAACTAAATATCACTTGACAATCCAGAAAATGAAATATAAATACATAGGTGTCAGATGGCCTGTTCTGCTTTTTTTGCTTCCTGTATTAGATTTCTGAAAGCAGTTTATAACTATGAAAATTATAACTCTAATTATGAAGTACCAGAATTATGGAAATGGTTTTTTAGCTTTTATACTGACAGATACAGTGATCCCTCGCTATATCATGCTTCGACCTTCGCGGCTTCACTCCATCGCGGATTTTATATGTAAGCATATCTAAATATATATCACAGATTTTTAGCTTGTTCGCGGATTTCTGCGGACAATGGGTCTTTTAATTTATGGCACATGCTTCCTCAGTTGGTTTGCCCAATTGATTTCATACAAGGGACGCTATTGGCGGATGGCTGAGAAGCTACCCAATCAGAGCACATATTATGTATTAAATAAAACTCCTCAATGATATACGATATGCTTCCCGGTGGTTCTTCGCATACTTAAAAGCCCGAACAGCACCTTGACTGATTTTTGATTGTTTGCTTTTCTCTCTCTCTGACATTCTCTACTCCTGAAGGAGGGGGTGTAAGCAGAGGGGCTGTTCGCACACTGGCCTAGAGGATACAGATGCTCCTCTAAAAAATGCTGAAAGACTACCTTCACATTGCTCCCTTTTCTTGCGGCTGCTTTGTTGGGCGGTGCTTCACAGACTTAAAAGCCCGAGCAGCCCTATTGATTTTTGATTGTTTGCTTTTCGCTCTCTGTCTCTCTCTGACATTCTCTGCTCCTGACGCACACTCCTTTGAAGAGGAAAATATGTTTGCATTCTTTTAATTGTGACACAGAACTGTCACCTCTGTCTTGTCAAGGAGCACAGTTTAAACTTTTGAAAAAGAGACAAATGTTTGTTTGAAGTGTTTTAAAGTCCCTGTCTCTACAACCTCCTGTGTTTCTGTGCAAATCTGTGACCCAAGCGTGACAATATAAAAACAACAATATAAACATATGGTTTTTACTTAGCGGATTTTCACATTTTGCGGGGGATTCTGAAATCCAACCCCCGCGATCAAGGAGGGATCACTGTACTTTTTCTGATTTCTTATTAATAACTAATTACATTTATATAGTGCTTTTCTTGCTACTCAAAATACTCTGCATAGACAGGGGGGAACCACGTCAACCACCACCAGTGTGTAAAACCCAGTGATGCGACAGCAGCCATTACTGAGCCAGCAGGCCCACCACACATTAGCTATTAGGTGGTGAAGGGAGAGAGACACTTAGAGGTGGGATGATTAGGGGGGCAGAATGGACAAGGCTATGATGGGTAGTTTAGACAGGATATCAGGGTACACCCTACTCTTTTCAAAAGAAGCCTAGGAATCTTTAATGACCAGTCAGGACCTCGGTTTCATGTCTCATCTTAAGGACGGTGCCATATTTACAGCACAGTGTCCCTGTCACTGCACTGGGGCTTTGGGATCCACAAACAGACCACGGGGCAAATGCCCCCTGCTGGGCTCAACAACACCTCGTCCAGCAGCAACCCAAGCTTTTCCTAGATGGTCTCACATCCAAGCACCGGCCTGACCTGAACATACTTGGCTTCGGGTATATGGCCTGTTCTGAAGCGCAGGTGGTAAATTTCATTTTATCTTGGCATTCTATACTTATTAAACCTTTGTGCTGGCAACTTTTCTGATAGTAAGCATCAAAACAAGTCAGCATTACATTGAACATGAATGGCTATAATCAAGCCTAATTGTGTTCAATCAACTGACTAAAACTGTCTCCGTTATTGATTTGATTTAATGGGAGTATTACTTTTTCACACATTTCTTTGAATAGCCATTTTCAATAAATAAATGAAATATGTTAAACACAAATGTGTTTGTTCAGTCAGGTGTTCTTTAGCTAATATTAAATTTGTGTTGAAGATCTGAAAATATTTGTGCCAAATGTGTTATAAAGAATGTGTGCATTTTAGAAATGATTTATCAGCATTTTTGTTTATTTTTTTGCAGCAATCTTGTAGTAAAGCCCATGTATAGGATCATGAGGTAACGTTATGGATGTATTTGTAGCAAAAATTATGACTTGCATGTGACAGAAGAATGCTTTTGTAGGAGGTTTTATTTGAAAAATAAATATTCAAAAGGCACACAAATACTGCCACTACTAAAGCTTCAAAAGGTCTCAATACCACACGCAATGAGTACAGGCAGTCCCCGGGTTAAGAACGTCCAACTTATGGGCAATCCATGTTTGAGAACAGACTGCCAAAAAGCCAATTATATTAAAAATCTAAGTTAAATACAATGGTTCATAATAACGAGTGCACACACTTTTGTGATACTGATGAAAACTGAAAGGTCTCCAGCTTCAGTAATTCATTGGCGTGAGAAAGGAAGTCGAATCATGTTGTCACTAACACAGTGTTGATTGTTCAATATTGTATTTAACTTATTTTTTTTTCTTATTTACCCTTGTCATCATGGCTCCAAAGCGTAAATCCGTTGCAAGTGCTGGTGATGTATCAAAGAAAAAGAAAACAATCATGGTTGCAAATAAAGTACCTGCAAATGTTATAAAGCAATCAGAAAGAGGTGAAATGCCATCGGTCACCGGAAAGGCAATAGGCTACAGTTGGTCTTTTTACTTTTACTATAAACATATTATTACTCACTATTTATTATGTTTAAGATGTTTTTTGTGAATGTGGGTGTGTCTCTTAAATGTTTTGTATACATAGAAAGATAGAAATATACTATATACTAAGACAAACATTTGACTAACTGATGCTAAATTAGAACCATTTGTACCTGTTCTGACTTACCTACTAATTCAAATTAAAAACAGACGCAGGAACGAAGTTCATTTGTAACCCAAGGACTGCATGAATAAATATTTTAAGGACTTGTAAAAAAAGTGTGATTGACAGCAGCATTTCTGGTTTCAAATTTCACTTTAAAAGTTATCAATTTAGCAGTAAATTGTGAACCACTACTGTATATTTGTGCCAATTTTATATAAATTTGTAGATAATGGCAAACAGTGAAAAGCACAGGAAAAAATGTGGTTGATTTCTTTTTGATGATCAACTAACTATGCAGGTAAGAAGTTAATGTGATACTCATCTCTTAGAAGATTCAAAGTCCATGTTTGCACCCTAACAGTGAAACTGAAAGTTAAGAACAGGTGGACCTCCCTCAGCTTTATGTCTATTGGGGACTTTACCCTTTCCACATACTGTATATGATGTTATAACTTCATCCAATTTTTTAATGGAGCATTTATTTATAAACACACAGATACACCAGAAAAATGTACAAATTTAAGAATGTCTTTCATGTTAAAGAAACTGCTAATATTAGATGACTATGACACTATTTTGCAAGATCTTGTTTGACTCACTATAGAAGGCTACTGAGAGTGAAGCTGAATTAATCCTTAAACCGTTGTGCAATAATGCTTTCTAAGTGTTTAAAATAGTAAGGCAGTAAAAGGGACATTTTCAATATTGTACTTACATGCAAGGCCATTTGTAGGAAGCAAGAGCCTGAGCCTATTCCTGCCCAGTTGTAGTAAGACTTACAGGTGCACACTGTACAAGACCATTTGCAGGATGTAATACACGCAACATTCTTAAATAAATTTAATCTGTTTCAAAGCTGAGGGGAGCTAGATCCTATTCCTGTCCGGTTTACCTATAGTATGTCTGTAGTTTACGTATTCCTCTTAAATTTATTTGGCTTTTTTCCAGGTACTCTGGTTTTCCTTCCACATCCTAAACATGTCCAAGTTCTCTTGCTCATATTAACTTTAAACTTGTGGAACTTATACATTACATTTAACACATTTGCAAGTGAAGGATCTGTTCTGGCTTGATAAAGCAACATGTGCAATCTTCTGCTTGAAGAGACAGTATTTTGTTTGTGTTCATTCCTTTAAGATTCTACAGGCTGTTGGAATGGCTCGAAAGCAATGACAAACATAAACAAGGATAAAGAACCTTTTACATGTAAGCGACAGCTCATTAGGAGGCAACATCATACACACAGGCAATGCTATTAAAAGCAGCTAACCATGTATCAACAGATATATGTTTACAGTTTAAAAAGTGAAGATTTAATTCATTTAGGCATGTTATGGAATTGGACATCGGGTGTGCTGGCACAAGTGAATAAGAAAGAAAAATCCAGAAAGTTGATTCAGTTCATCTGGACATAGTTCTTTTCCAGGGAGATGCCTTACATTACTCATCCAAGTGACTTCCTCAGTCTCAGTTGACTGCAGGTTTGTCCAACCTTATAAACAGTACCTTTGCATAATGACCGAACTAGCACCTTTGACTAACAATGGGCTGTGTGATCAATGATATGCAAACTGTCCATTGATCAATGGCCATGCGTACCATTCACAGAGAGCTGGGAAATGGCTGCAATCACTGCATTGTAAGATGGTGAAAGATGTGCCCTTAGGCCCCCTCCTCGGTTCAGAGATGGTTTTTCCTTTTTCACGTAAATGGCCTCCTTGACTCCTCGCTCAAACCAACGTTCCTCCCTGTCAAGGATGTGCACAGGTGCTCGTTCAGTGAATAAAACCTGCTCCCTCCAACAGAAATGTTAGATTTACAAGAGAACTTGAAACACAGCCAGGCTGCTTCTGGATTCACCACAATAAGATTTTCTTTCTTGGTCATGGGACTAGAAAAGCCCTCATTCCTCAGCGACTGTTAATCTTCTCAATCTGATTCAGCGCTTTTCTCAGATTTCAAGATATAATCAATTTAGCTGCAGGATTTGCTTCTTATAAAATCAAGCTTCTGTTATGTGCTTCAAATTTTGCAGTTACTTTTCTCGACAATCACGTGAAATTTTCCTTGATATGTAAATGGATTTCATGGTGTCTAAACAGAAGTGGCTTGGCAGTCTTGAGTTGGTGGGACATATCATCAACTTTTGTAGGACTAAAACCTTTGTATACACTCATAGTTTCCCTTCATGGCACACAGACATTCACAGCAATAAATACCAGCACATACAGTAATTCAGAAGGATGAAATGCTCTGTTATCAGAGTACCTTGTTTTTGAAACAGATGCCAAGGTGACATATCTGCCTCCAATTGCTGACAATGGTTACCCTATACTCAAAACATTAATTAAAAGCCATAAAACAGATTTGACCAAATTTACACTGAATGAATTTCTTAGCCCAAGTTGAAGACTATGTAGGTTTTAAAATCTGTTCTTTAATTCAATACATAATCGTTTTAAAAGGAATTTGACCAGTGAACACATAACTGTACAACAACAACTACAATACTGTAGTAGTAACTGTACTCCTTATGTGACCCCAAAGCCCAGCTGACTCTGCAAATGGCTTAGATGCTAACTAAACCTCATCCTGGAGAAGCATAAAGGGTGATATGGACTAAAACAGAATGGACTGAGAATCAAACCTGCATTGCTGTAGCAGAGTTTTACTTTTTCTGCTAAACTTTAGTCCCTCAAGAGGTTTATCACATACATCTGAAGCTGACCAATAGATTAATTGTGATCATTCTACATAGTTAGAAAGGTGCTAAATGTAACTAATAACAATACTATCAATAATATAAGCCATTTTATTTGCTATATTACTAAAGCCTTAGTAATAATACAATAGTTAGCAATACTAACTTCAGCCAGCAATCCAAACCAGTATGTTGCATTTCTAGCAGTGTTTCCCTTCAAAATCCCTGAAATTTCTAGCCCGGCACACATTTCATGTATGTACAACATGAATACAAAATCTCCTTTATCCTTTCAGTTTTGCTAGAATTCATATTTGCACCTAAGTAATGGCGCTGGTTAAAAAAACAAGATAATATTGTAATATAAATTATAAGAATTGATAAACAAGCACGTCTTAATTTAATTTTCAATTCAATTCATTTTTATATGGTGCTAATCACTGAAACCCCTGTTACCTGGGATTAGAATAATGTCACCATCTCTCGTTTGTTGTAACAGATGACTAAAGAATGTTGGTATCATAAAGAACATATGACTGTAAAAGTTTTGCTCCAGTACCTGCTCTGACGAAGCACCCTGCCAACCTAGGTGAATCCATAATATAGAAGTTAATATATAAATAACTACTGAATACTTACTATTATAATGCCAGAAACCATTAAACTAATGAACATTATAATATTTATGAACAAAGCTGCATATCCCCTCTTTGATACTGAGTACTTTGAGCCAACAAACTATTCCGCAGAAGCACTACTGAGTCTCCTTTATACCAACAGCAATACTTCTGTAAAATGCCTCACTGTCACTGTGACTGTCAAATCAGACGTTTTCTTTCTTTTTAATCCTCTTCCTTTTTTGTCATTCTCATGTTTGTTCAGACCATAGTGTGTGTGTATCTATCTATTTAAAGAGCTTTTGTAAAAAAGCCAGATTTCCCCCTGGGGACAAATAAAATTCTATTTTTCTATCTATTATATACAAAATATGACTGTACACAAATACTATATACAGTTAGGTCCAAACATATTTGGACAGTGATACAATTTTTGTAAATTTCTCTCTGTATACCATCACAATGGATTTAAAATTAAGCAATCAAGAAGTGACAGAAGTATAGACTTTCAGCTTTAAAAAACCCTTCACAGCATTTAGCCAGGTCAAGAACACTCTTGAGGAGGTTTCCGTATCACTTTCAAAGTCTATAATCAAGAGATGCCTTCAAGAATGTAAAGACAGAGGGTTACCTCTAGATGCAAACCACTGGTAACACTAAAGAACAGGAAGGCCAGATTAGAATTTGCAAGAAAACATTTTAAAAGCCTGTCTGATTCTGGAATAAAGGTTCTTTGGACAAATTAAACCAAGGACTAAGTTGTACCAGAATGATGGGAAGAGAAATATGTGGAGAAAGAAAGGGACAGATCATGATCCGAAGTATACCACATTGTCTGTTAAATATGGTAGAGGCAGTATTATGGCATGGGCATGTATGGCTACCAATTGAATTGTGTCACTGGTGTTTATTGATGATGTGAAAGCTGACAGAAGTAGCAGGATGAATTCTGAAGTGTATAGAATGTGACAAGACGAGACACCAGACATGATAATGGTTTGGGGTAGCCACCCGTATAATATGTTCCTGGCTGAAAAAATAAAGAATTGTAAGACCAGAGTAGTTTAAAAGACTGAGTCCAAAACAGAACTGAAAACCAGAGGAGGGGAAAGAAGCTTTATAGGGAGTCTGTTGGAAGTGATGTCGTCCTCGGGGCCGGGACTGGAAGTGATGTCGTCCTCAGGGCCGGGACCGGAAGTGACATGCTCGGAGTTGAGATACCGGCTACTGGCGGGATTTCCTGGGAAAGGTCTGCAGGAGACTTAGGAAAAGAGAGTCAGTGCACCCCGCTGCCCCCATGGCGGACGTGCTAACAGTAATTTTTAAGCTCTTCAGTTGCCTCCTATTCACACATGTGTGACAAGGGCTATACTATCCACTCAAATTCAGCCAAATACTGCAAAACCGATTGGAAAGCACTTTACAGTGCAAAAAGATAATGATCTAAAACATACTGCGAAAGCAACTGAAGAATTTCTCAAGGTAAAGAAATGGGATATTTTTCAATTGCCAAGTCAATCACAAGATCTCAAACCAAGTGAAGACAAAACTGAAGGCAACAAACAAGCAACAACTGAAGGCCTGGCAAAGCATCTCAAGAGTGGAAACTCTGCATTTGGTGATGTCCATGGGTTCCAGACTTCAGACAGTCATTGAATGCAAGTATTAAGGCTATACATGTATTTTATATATATATACTAGCAAAATACCTGCGCTTCGCAGTGGCGAAGTACTGCCTTAAAATTTTTATTAAGAAGAAAATTAAACCTTTTTAAACTGAGGGAAAATATACTAATAATTATTAGTTAAGGATCTCTTTGTATACCACATTGTCAGTTTGGCCCTCCGGTAGTAATATGACCAAGCTGTGCGCTGAGCTTACTCTTGAGCATGCAACGTACAGTTGGCCATGTGAAAACTAATCTTGTCTCAAATCTCACAGCTTGGATTGCTGCTGTCATAATCGGTTTGAGTTTCATGGTTTGTTTCAATTACAACAGTATTTGCAGGACTTGTGTTGAAGTGAAATTCGGCATCTGTCAAGCGTTGTAAGCATACAACCGGTATAACTTCGCATCCAGATTTTGAGAGTTTAAACATTCATAAACATCAAAGTGTCCACTACTGAAATCGTCACCTGTGAATCAAAGATGTTTAAGAGGCATTGGCGGTTGTCGAAAGGTGTAAAATATTTGGCCATTTCAGTACACTTGAAAGCGACAACTGAACAATTTAGCAGCAGCCATCAACTCACATGCAGAACCATAGGTGAAGGGCTTAAGCATTTCACTCTTATAGTGCTCCTGTGTAGTAGAATTATCTCCTGTACCGTCATCAGTCCACACCTTGAACCTGTCCCAGTCATTCAATACATAAGACACAATGTTCCTCCGGATATCAAGAGTGAGCCTGATATGGCCGTGCAATATTTAGCACAGAGAATGGAAAAGGCAGGTGCCATCTCTGGGCATGGAAACCACTCGGTAAGTGACAGTTCTTTGATCGATGGTGATCACCTCAATAGACATGTTAATGGGGGTACGGTTGGAAAGATAAAGAAAATGGGTACCTGAACAATGTAAAGTAAGTCTAAAATACCTACACAATAACTATAATCATAATAAATGAACAATAAAACAGCGGAGAAGCCGTGGATTAAATAAAAAGGCTGTAGTTATCAGCAGGGAGACGTGAATTCTGTGGCGAAGCAAGGAAGGGAATGTAGAAACCAGAGCGATGGACGGCCTTATATAGGCAGGCAGCCAACAACGTGGGAGGCGTTGGGATGGGGGACCCAACGCCGCCTCACATGGTGACTGAGCTGCAGGCTATGGACGTATATATGTACGTAAGTAGGATTCAGTTAGTGTTGGGAACCCGCGTACTAAATTTCTTGAAGATGGGCCCATGAGTAACAAAGACCGTTGGAAAGTTCAATATGGCGGCCGACAGTGGCACCATACCACAGAAGTAAGTATGTAGATCGGTTTCGGTTAGTGCAGGGAAGCCGTCTACCAAATTTTGTGAAGATGGGGCCATAAATAAGAAAGTTCAACATGGCAGACGTTGTCGACCGTTATGATTGTTACGCGTAGAATTTCGAAATGAAACCTGCTTAACTTTTGTAAGTAAGCTGTAAGGAATGAGCCTGCCAAATTTCAGCCTTCTACCTACACCGGAAGTTGGAGAATTAGTGATGTTGGAAAGTTCAATATGGCGGCCGACAGTGGCGTCATACCACCGAAATAAGTACATACATCGGTTTCGGTTAGCGTCAGGAAGCCGCCTACCAAATTTCGTGAAGATGGGGCCATAAATAAGAAAGTTCAACATGGCGGACGTTGTCGACTGTTATGACCGTTGCATGTAGAATTTCGAAATGAAACCTGCTTAACTTTTGTAAGTAAACTGTAAGGAATAAGCCTGTCAAATTTCAGCCTTCCATCTACACGGGAAGTTGGAGAATTAGTGATCAGTCAGTCAGTCAGTGAGGGCTTTGCCTTTTATTAGTATAGACTAGCAAAATACCCACACTTCGCAGCGGAGAAGTAGTGTGTTAAATAAATTATGAAAAAGAAAAGGAAACATTTTAAAAATAACGTAAGATGATTATCAATGTAATTGTTTTGTCACTGTTATGAGTGTTGCTGTCATCAAGGATTTGATTATCATTATTTCTTTCAATCAGGTTCGTATTTGGAGGATGTGTTGTGTTCAAGTTATATTCCGTGTTTGTCAACCGTTGTAAAGATAACAGGTTTCATTCATTGAAGTGTTCACTACCCAAATCGGTACTCATGAATCTAAGATGTTTAACAGGCATTCCCGGTACAGTATTAAGTTGTGGATTTGCCTGCGAATATT
Source organism: Polypterus bichir lapradei (assembly GCA_026402145.1). Classification (NCBI taxonomy): domain Eukaryota; kingdom Metazoa; phylum Chordata; class Cladistia; order Polypteriformes; family Polypteridae; genus Polypterus; species Polypterus bichir. Next base: position 84,759,617 of record JANRMT010027041.1, read on the forward strand.
TAGCGGTAGCGTGTCTGTGAGCTTAATTTAAACTTAAGCTTTACACCTTGGTTTCCTATTGATATGTCTACAAAGGCTTGTTCAGATTCAGAGGGTTGTTTCTTTCTTACTGCATCAATAAACAGCTCGTCTTCCTCTTTATCTGAGACATCACACACTGCATGCACGGGTTTACCTTTCCCAGTCCTGCAAAGTCAGTTCACGTGAGCCGCTTGGAGTACATGCATCGAAGCTTCTCAGCTGTGCTTGTGCTATCTCGTGCGATCTCGCGATGTCCACGGCTTTATTTAATGTTAGCTCAGACTTGGCACTTAAAAGTTTCTCTCGCACTTTTGCTGAGTTTGTGCCAAACACTATTCTATCCCTGACCATCTCATCTTCGTTTGCATAAGCACAGTCCTTCACCCATGAATATTTCGCGGTAGCGTGTCTATTGGATAGCTGCTGACGGATGGCCTTATATAGGCAGGCACTCAATTACGTGGGAGGCGTGACGATGAGGGACGCAACTCCGCCTCACACGGCGACCGAGCTGCAGGCTATGGTCGTATATATGTACGTAAGTAGGTTCCAGTTATGACCGTTACATGTAGAATTTTGAAATGAAACCTGCCTAACTTTTGTAAGTAAGCTGTAAGGAATAAGCCTGCCAAATTTCAGCCTTCTACCTACATGGGAAGTTGGAGAATTAGTGATGAGTCAGTCAGTCAGTCAGTGAGGGCTTTGCCTTTTATTAGTATAGATAGATTACTTTGTCCATTTACTTTTGAGCCTCTGAAAATGGAGTGACTCTGTGAAAAACTACTGTAATTTCTGAAAACTTAATGCAATAGCTTTGTAAAACGCCATAAATTAAATCTGAAAGCCTATACCTCATCACATCTTGATTGCTTAATTTAAAAATCCATTGTGGTGGTATACAGAGAGAATAACGACAAAAATGCTATTTTTTCAATTTTCAAATACTAATGGACCTAACTGTATGTTTATCTAAATCCATTGTAGGGATAATTTTTATATTCATCTAATTTACACCATATCTAACCTTCCATTACAAAAAAGGTGTTGGTTTAGGGTGGGAAACAGACATTTTAAACCTGAAATTTCAATTCTTCTCTGGAAAGTTAATCAGACACCTGTGTTTCCTGTTTCCTGCATTCTAAGGATATCAGTGAGCTGCTCATTGAGTCCTTCCTAAAGGAGAGCTTGCTGCGGCCCATTTCATACTTTACTTGGCTCTGACAAGCTGTCAAACATCATATGAAGTATAAATGGTGCAATTAGATACAAGTCTAGATGCTTGTAGTAGGGATTTGAAAAATGTAGGAACATAAGCATTTTTTCTGGAAAATATAATTAAAGAAGGGCATATTAAGTAAAATACCACAAATCAATAATGAAGTAAAAAACTGCAAATCAATCAATTTTTCTGGCTAAAAAGTACTTCACAATATTTTTTAAATTGCACTACTAATATACAAAAAACCTTACTGGACAAAACTGGTCAAAAATCATTAAGAGGACAACTCCATGTGAAACATGCTCTAAAGCTGTTATTTGCTGGACACAAAAAATGCATTCTTGCGCAAAGGTCCATATTGTACCTTCACTAGATCTAAAACAGGCAGTCACTGCCTCACTATGTCTTTCTTTTAATGAACTGGTTATTATTTGTAGCATCATCACCCAAATTGCATACTAAGTATGAGTTTGTTTATTCAAAGATGTGTTTTTAAGCTGATTAGTAACTTTCATTAGTTGTCAGTTATAATCATCAAAATTAAAAGAAATAAACATTTGAAATACATCAGTCTGTGTGTAATGAATGAATCTAATATACAAGTTTCACTTTTTGAATGGAATTACTGAAATAAATCAACTTTGTCATGATATTCTAATTTTATGACCGGCACCTGTACACACAGAGACACACCCACATCAGTTTGAACTGATACCCCTGTGGTAACCTTCTAATACCTCCAATGTCATTTTCATTACTGATTCCAGCCATCATCTAATCTCCAAACTTAATATAAGCACAGTTCTCAAATAAGTAAGAGCTGACAAGAAAGTAATATAATAAGCTCATTCCCACAGAGTCATATTTAAGTTATTGTCTTTGTAGAAACATATTTTCAGACTAAATGTTACAATGATGGCTTGCCTAAGGTTCCTCCCACCTTTTAAAAACATATTTGCTAGATAAATCTTAACTCTTATTGCAGCTGTCTTTGTAAGTGCATGTGTTGCGATGAGACACTTGGAGCTCATTCCTGCCTTGGTTGGATCCTGAACCCAATGTCCAGGTATAGGACAATGATAAATGTTTATAAAAAAAAAAAAAAAGGTAGCATACCCTACTGATTTTAAAAGGTAATTAAAAGTACATTTCAAAGGCATTTATAGAAATGTTGATCAGCAGTGACAAGTAAAAAGAAATCTGGTGGATTTACTAAATATCTACATTCACTCATTTACTTTCTGAACCAGTTAAATCTAATATACTGTAGGTTCAAGATAGGTCAGAGGCTGTAAATACATATGCCAGCCTCTACAATGCAAGACCCTCTTCATTTTGTCTGGGCGAGTCGTAGACCAGTCTGACTGAACTGCAGAGGATGATAAGCTTCATAACTGGGGGTCACAGGAGAGTGCAACAACTGCCCTTGACTTTGTACCATTATGTACTGTAAATGAAGGCTCAGCCTGAAAAGTTCTGCAAAAGTCGTATAGTGTGACAGGACCTTTAGTTCCCAAAGAATAAGCTTCAAATTATCTTGCTAAGCCTAATTAGTGACTACTATAAACACAACTGCAATTTAATTTTTGTGAAATCTCTGATTTAAACATTCCCTCTAGTTGTGTTATATAGATTACTAGCCATGTGCGCCCAACTACGTTGCGCGTGTTAAAGTTGTCTGTGAAGGGCTCCCTGTTTAAATGTGGCTGCCAGTCGTGAACTGGACCCTTCGTAACACAGCATTATGATTTTTTATAAGGGAAACAAAATTACAAAAGAAAACCCTTGGACATTGATTCGATAGGAACGGCCTACTCGGAATCACTGTCCAAATCGTAATTATGTGGTGGTGTAGGAGCATTTGTGCTTCTGTCCGTTCATAGTCCATCTCGTTTTCACGACGCTGTCGTTTCCTCTAACGATGTCTTCTCAAACTTTCTCCAATCTCGCAGGTTGCTTTGTGGCAATCCAAAGAGTAAGGCAATATACACGGAGCAATGGTTATAAAAGGGCGACACATAGGTATCCAGGCTCTTTAAAGCATAAATAGAGATCACTTCACTGACATGTGAGCAAGCCACGGTACAACTGTGAGACACGTAGCACTCACCGGCTACAACGTAACAATAATAATTTCCGGAACGTGCTGTTACGTTGTTATTCATTTTACCCACTGTCTTTCTTTCATTCATATGTTATGTAGGCACGTACTTTTTATCTTCGGCAATCTCATTCTCCAACCAGGCCTCAGGAGCTAACCAGCGTAACACTGTCCACCACCCCTTTCGTTATTCCGGCACATTGTTGACATCTGTGAGTAACAACAACGTACTAAACTGGAAGGTGGTCTACGCATGCGTGGAATTTGCGGACAAACAAAGATCAAGATCTAAATGAAGATCTCTTTAGTTAATTTAAAGCACAACAATTTGTTTAGTTTGAATGTCTGTGTTTTGAGGTGTGACTGGAGTACTACAGTCTTCAGTAGTATAAGCCTGGAGGAGATTCTTAATGCAATGCCTATGTTTTAGCTGTCTCTCTACTGCCATCTAGTGCTTCTTCTTCTAATTCATTTGCAGACAAACAAAGATCAAGATCCAAATGAAGATTATATAAAGAGATAGTCGGGAGAAAGCATAAGATGTTCCTTTTTATATGAATGCACTTGTACTAATTATGCTGCTCAAGGTATTTCTCTTATGGTGGTTGACTTTATAATTCTTCAAAGTTATCTTCGATATAGCATCTTTAGCAGTTGCTTCTGCCTCACGTCTGGGTACAGCTCCAACTACCTGGGTCTGACTACCCGAATCAGCAGCACAACTCACTAAACTAAATGTGATTTCTTAAGGAGTTTTGGGGTGAATCTGATAACTTTCAAAAGCACCCAATCCCCCCATTGAATGTCTTCTCTTTTTATTAAAGTTTCACATATTTTATGGGATTAAGGATATGTTTGTCTTTCTTTAAAATTATTTTTGCTTACTGAAGAAACATACAATTTAGTGGAGTGTTTCTCAGCAATCTCAGTGAGATTGCATAGGTGGTGAACCAGCTGAGGGTAGAGAAGGCTGCAGGGGTCTCTGATATCTGGAGTGAACTTCTCCAGGCTGGTGGTAAGGATGTCATCCTGGCATTGCACGCAATTTTGCTTCCATTTGGGAGACTGGCATTATCCCATCTGACTATAAAATGGAACTTGTTATCCCTATCTGGAAAGGGGAAGGGTGATCACCTGGATTGCAGCAACTACAGGGGGATAACACTGCTCTCGGTGCCGGGTAAGGTCCTTGCTAGGGTTGTCCTCAATGGGATCCGTGATCACTTGCTCACGTACCAGTGACCGGAACAGTCTGGTTTTACGCCTAAGAAGTCTACCATCGACGGCACTGAGGGTTCTCATGGAACGCAACGCGAATATCAGCAGAGAGTTTCTTTGCAGCCTTTGTCGATTTTCGTAAGGAATTCGACTCAGCTGATCGAGCTGCCCTGTGGGACATCCTGAGGGTTCGCGAGATCCCTTCAAGGTTGCTAGATATCCTGGCCGGCCTGTACACTGGTACTGTGAGTGCTGTGCAGAGTGGAGGCAGATCCTCTGCATTTTTCCCCAGTTGATTCTGGGGTTTGTCAGGGGTGTGTTCTTGCTCCTACTCTATTCAATGCTTGTATGGACTGGGTGTTGGGCAAAGTCGTGAGGTCCAGCAGCTGTGGATCTTGACTTTGCTGACGATGCTGTGATCTTTACAGAGTCAATGGAGGCTCTGATCGGAGCTCTCAAGAGACGGAGAGAGAAGTCTGAGCATGTGGGCTTGTGAGTCTCCTGGATAAAAAAAACCAAGATCCAGGCCTTTAATGACCTCTTGGGCACAGATATCAGCAGTGTGTCTGTTTGAGGAGAGTGTGTCGACAGTGACATTCATGTCTCTGGTCACTTTTCCTATGAAGTCAGTAGACGAATTAGGAGAGCATGGGGGAGTCATGAGGTCCCTGGAAAGGGGTGTTTGGCACTCCCAATATCTCGAAGGTCCAAGTCTTTAGAGTCCTGGTGCTTCCTGTCTTGCTATATGGTTGCGAGACATGGACGTTACCCAGTGACCTGAGACAAAGACTGGACTCCTTCGGTACTGTGTCTCTCCGGAAAATACTTGGGTACCACTGGCTTGACTTTGTGTCGAATGAGCAGTTGTTCACGGAGTCCTGAATGAGGCACATTACCTGCATTGTGAGGGAGTGTCAGTTACGGCACTATGGCCATGTAACGTGACTCCCCGAGGGTGATCCGGCTCGCAGGATCCTCATTGTTGAGGACCTGAGTGGCTGGACCAGGCCAAGGGGATACCCATGTAACATCAGGCTGCGATAGATAGAAGATCATTTCCAGAGGGTGGGACTGGACTGCATGTTTGCCTGGGGGGTTGGCAAACAGGATGTCGTGTGGTGGGTGTCGCAAGGCACTGTACCAGTGCATGCTCCTCAACCTGACCTGACCTGTTTCAAAGCAAGGAGTCCATATAGTGATGCAGTGTTTTGCAAGTGGATCTTGGGTAAATAATCCATCACATGCTTTGGCTTGCTTGACTGTATTGGAGTCAATGATAATAAATCTTAGCTTTCCACAAGGGGTATAGTCTGCGTTCACATTTCCATATCATGACCACCATTTATTTCATAGCTTCCAACCAATAAAACTACCTGAGCAGAACTGTTAAACTCACTATGTGCACTCCAGGAAATCATATTTACCACAAGCTTTTATTAACTTCACTGCAATGATGGTACATGTAAGACCACAGAATATATAAGAAATAACTTATTACTATGTAGCCTGCCAAGTCCCGCTTCTTTGTTGTTTGTAAGCAAAAATAACCTTACAAAAAAGTTATATCAAAATAAAAACTGATGTCTTCCCAGCTATTTATGTAAATAAGAACCTATGCTTTATGTGCAACAAACTCATTAATAACCTAAAGAAGGATTAGAATTTGAAATCCCACATTGCATGTATACGTCAATAGGATTATCTAATGAAAACCACAAACAGGTCAGATGTGTTTAATAGGATTTAATATGCTGTTCACTCTATGTGCATGAATATTATTTTTGGAAAAAAAATAATCAGATAATCAAGATGCTTTATTTCATGCAGCTAAACAATGTGAATTTTTACTATATTAAATTTCACCCCCTCTAACAGCTTTTCTTTTATCAATCTTCAAAAATGCTTTTATTATGTTAGTTGGTTGTATAAAAAATTATTTTCATCCTGGGGGCGGCACAGCATTTAGAGGTTAGTGCTGCTGCCCCACAATTCCTGGTGCCATGATTTGAATACAGCGCAGTAACAGCCTGAATGGAGTTTTCATATTCTCTCTGTCACAAATATGGGTGACCTCAAAAATCCCAAAAAAGAGCATCTTAAGTTGACTGAAGGTTCTAAATTGGCTTGGTATAGATGGACATGAATGTTTGTTCTGCAGTGGACTGGCATTCCACCCAGGGTGAGCTCTCACCTTGTATTTAGTTCTGTGGGGGTGAATGAAATTTCATAGATTACAGTAAATATGTTTTGTCCAGCTACAGTACATAAAAGAAACATACTGCATTTTACTAATCAACCTATAATGCATATAACGCATTAATAGCATGTGCTATCAGACGGTTTAACCAGTTACAGATATGCATTATAGTGTGAGTGGCCAATAAAAAGATTTCAAGAAGTTTTAGTTTCAGCTACAATCCAAGATATTATATATTGTTACACTCTTCTTAGTCAGATGTATTATCACCTGCACATAGTTTAAATTACAGTGATAATTTAAAAATACTCTTCCTTGTGTTTGATGCTGCTGAAATAGACTCCAACTCTTACTAGCAAAAACTGAAAAAAAGGATTCAAAAGAAAGATGGGTAAATAACAAATCAGCTTTAAATACTGTGTATGTTTCCTTATCTGTCTTAAATAAGGTGGGAACAACAGCGCAGTGGTAGCACTGCTCCCTTGCAGTAAGGAGACCAGGGTTCATGTTCTGGGATCTCCCTGGGTGGAGTTTGCATGTTCTCCCCATGTCTACATGGGTTTCCTCCCACAATCCAAAGATATGCAGGTTAGGTGGATTGGCAAAAATAATTTGACTCTAGTGTGTGTGTGTGTGTGTGTGTGTGTTCACAGCCTGGTTCTCTATCCATGCTATCCTTGTCTTGTGCCCAGTGGTTGCTGGGATGGGGTGCTGCCCCTGTGATTAAGCGGGCTTAATAGTGTCTTGTCTTAAATATATGTATCTGTAGATATATAGATAGTAATATATAGATATATAGATATACAGGTACATAGTCCATCCATCCATTTTTCAACCCGCTGAATCCGAACACGGGGGTCTGCTGGAGCCAATCCCAGCCAACACGGGGCACAAGGCAGGAACCAATCCTGGGCAAGGTGCCAACCCACCGCAGGATATAGATAGTAAAAAACATTATTAAAAATTACAGATTATATTATTAGATATTATAGACTAGAGAAAATCATGAATGACTGGATGGATGGCCTCTTAATTGTTCACATTAGTTTTAACCAACTACTGCTGTATCGAATGTTTGTAAAATTTTAAAAAGTAACATAAAATTTTACATTGACTGTCTTTATATATACTAACCAGAGGGTGCTTTAAAAAACATGATGTGAATAGTCTATATAATTTTATGAAATGTATTATAGTACTGTATATAATATTCTCTTTCTCTAGAAACCTCTGTTTATTCCATTGATCATACATTGTTACATGCTGGTCATGAACTTAAAATAATAATTTAAAATGGATAGGTACATAAACATACAGTGTACACATACATACACGCACACATAGATACTGCATATTATCCGCACTCTCCTCCACAACACTAAATTAAAACGAAACGGTGACAGATCATGAATAAAATAAGGGACGGCATTCACCTTTTCAAAATTCTACTACAATTCAAGTAATATTGTACGCGCATTGCGTTCATTTTCTCAACAAATCAGATATATCAAACTGCGTCTATGTTGTATTATGCAGTTTAAAAGCTTATTACATACAATAAGATCTGATTAATCTTTGGTCTCGCACGATGTTAAAAACGAATCGAGCCCTTCACGGCTCCACGTCACCAATTATTTGGGGTAAGGGTGGTGGCTGAACCTCGTTCTTTATGACTTTTTTCAAACTGACAATTTCTTATAGGTATATACAAAGCAAAGCGCTTTTATGTAAATATTGCAGGAAATGCGGAGTAAATTGGCCACATTCTAAAGATCAATTAGCCCGACAACATCAAGAAGAAAGCTCAAGAGTGCAATAAAGTGTGTCCCTTCCAGGTCAGAAGACACTTCTAGAGATTTCAGCCCGAGGAAATGGCAGCACAAGCACACTTCGCACCAGGTCTGTACATTTGATTAGGTCGGAAATGACAGAGCAGGTCCCCGACAGCTACGTGATGCTCAGCCAACAACTTTTTGCCCAGCTGATTAACAAACGAGAAAGTGATTAATCACATTAAAAGCATACCTTTAGTTGTGATTTGGATACTTTCCCACTCTTCTCCACATCCAGAGCGGTGAAGGCATACCAGATGGACTTTAAAAGCTCCGACTTTAGCTCCATTACTGCCGCATGACTCTACTTTTATACGAGCAACAGTTGTCTGCGAGAAGTCGCAGTGAGTCTGCCGCTTTTTCATGAATTCTCGTACATCCTGCGGTCTCCATGGCGCATTCACCCCCTCTGTTGGAAATACATGGAATTGCATGCTTTTTGAATGTAAGATTTGTGTTCAATGCCTCTGTGCAGTAGCCACGTGTTTTAACAGCAACAGAGATGGACGTACTACCGGGCTTCCATAATGTGTTGTCCATTATCTGACAGAAAACGGATGAACTATCTGCCTCAAATTAAACTGACTTCTGACCTGTTGGTCTACGTCACACGTTTTTCAAAACTAAGGAAAATTATTTATGCAGTAAAGACTTGAAAAGCAAGCACATTGTTTGTTGGCAAAATGCGTAAATTTGCCAGGCTGAAATTGATTAAACTGGTTTGTGAATATTATGTTAATAAAACTTCTATACAGACAGAGTCAGGAAGCTGAAGCTAAAAATCTGACCAACAAATACAAATAATATATTTTTTTAAACTGAACAGAATATGAAAGCTTAGTTATGAGCCAAAAGCAAGCCTGAATGGCTGGATGTTCCCTCTCCTCTACAACCACTAATCAACCTGATGGCACATATGTAGACCGTGACAGAAAAGTGAAATTGTCACCTATTTTTGTCAATTGTGGACAAAGAAAAACAATAAGTACAGGTTAAGATAAATAAACTAGATCCAATGTGCTTCTTTGCCAATAATAAACAGAGTCCAATGAGTATAGGTTAAATATCCTGACCTATATCAGTTATCTTATAATTAAAGTGTTCTTTGACTAGAGATGGGATAAATAATGTAGGTTTAATTTCAGTGTGGTATGAGTAAGATCCTAATCCTAACCCTAATTCTTCAACACCTGATGGACAGAATCCTACCTGAGTCCCACTGTATGGCCAAGACTGAAGTATGAGCGAGTGTAAGTGTTGCTGGATTGTTTCTTGAAAAATGCCACAAGCAACTAAATGTTTTTGTACTTTCCTGCTGCAAAAAAAAAATCTCTCTGGGATAAGAAAGTCTACCAAACCTAACCTAGAAAGACCTCCGCCTTCCTCTTAATGATCTAACAAAGGGGTTTGACAAAGTGAACAAAGATATCCTATTAAGTATTCTCGATGAATATGGATGTCCACCAACTTGAATGGGTAATTTGTGGTTCTTCCATAAGGGTATCAATAAGAGGGATTTTATCTGATTCATTATCTGTGTAAGTTGGAGTGAAACAGAGCTTTTCAGCCCCTGTCTTATTGGAGTCACTCTTTCAATCAGAAATATCTCAGTAGTGGAGCATAGCGGAATTCTATAGTGACTGAATGGCAACCTTTTTTAACCTTCAGCGTCTAAATGCAAAATCCAAGACCTCTGCAATGTCAGTCCTTGAGCTTCGATATACCAATGATTCTCCTGCCATATCCCTCACTGTTACAGTTCCTCAGAATATTGTCCCTTCTTTGGACTCCCAATATTATCATGATGGATCGGAAATGAACTGTCAAAAAACTGTTACAATGATGACTAGTTTTAACACTCCTGGCTGCCCAGTTGTCATCAATGTAGGCAACAAAGTGCTTGAGAACATCCACTCTTTCACATACTTTGGAAACATCATCAACAAAAATAGACTGTTGAATGACAAGATTCAAAACAGACTTGAGCTTATGTCTCCTTCCTGTTGACGTTTTCGAACTGAGACCTTCATTAGTCCACCAAGATTGCTGGATACCATGCTGTTTGAGTGTCTCCACCTTATTGTATGCGCCACGGACTTGGACTCTCTTTTACTGTCACTTAAAACTCCTTGAGGTCTTCCATATTCTCTACATCCAAAAGATTCTGGAGATGAGGTGGCAAGACAAATTCACCTATACCGAAATCCTCTGACGAACAGGAGCTCAGATTGTGAAGTCAATGACCATCCATTGCTGTTTCAGTTTATGTATTGTATTTATCCCATTTTATGACACCCATTACACACCCCATACCTACCTGGAAGGGGATTTCTCTCTGAATTGCCTTTCCCAAGATTTCTTCCATTCTTAGGGAGTCAAGATTGGGGGGCTGTCAAAAAAAGCCTCATCAAGACATTCCTTGTCTGATTTTGGGCTATAAAAGAAATAAATTGCTGTTGTTGTCATCATCAGTGGCTTGGACATGTCATATGGATGCCTCAATCTCATCTCCTTCATATAATTTTGAATGGAGAACTTGATTCTGGCAATAAAAAAACCTGAAGGACAACAAAAGCTCTTCAAAGATTAAGAAATCCTTGAAGTTATGTAACATCATCAGACAAAGTGGGGAAATCTGCAGCAGATTCTAAAATCTGGGTAACTATCTGAAAATACAGTAATAGCATAATGTATTTTGAAGCCACAAGAATATGACATTCTGAGGAGCATCACCGATTAATTCGCCAGCAACAGCTTAATCCTCTGATAGACCTGACTTTTCAGTGTCCCCTTTGTCCTAGAATGTGTGGCAGTAGTATCAGCTTGTTCAGCCACTTTACTTACATCATGGAGGAGTGGATAGACAACATCGTCATTGCATTGTTGGCAGACTGCCATAATCACAGTAAGTATGACATAAATAAACCTGAAAAATATCTAGAAAAGATTTTCCAGTTTAATCAGAAAACCACGACAAGGCTGTTATGATATTTCATAGTGCATGTACTGTACCATGCAGGAGTCACTTGAAGGGAGTGAAGGGGAAATAAAGGCAGAGCATACGCCTGTGTATGTGTTATTATATTATATTTAGCAGCCTATGTGAAAGTTTTCTTTTGGACTAGTATTATGAGTTTATTTGAGAGACTATACCAACCTTTTTAGAGATAATGCTATTTTTTCTTACATCCAGTTACTTAATCATGAAAGAGTCCCATCTCTCTGGAGGCTATCACGTGTAGCAATAAGCACAAAGCAGAAACCAACCCTGGACAAAATGCCAGTCCATCACAGAGCACTCATAAAGAAACACATACATTTTCACTAATTTTCGGTGAGTTTAGTATACCCAATTAGCATGACAACAAGCATTTGGTCTAAAAAAAGGAAAGCTGAACTGGCAGGAGGAAGCTCATTCGAACACTCCTATCAAACAAAGGTACTCCATATAGAGTACAGTATATAAACAACAGCATTCAAACTGGAGTTTCTGGTTTAATAGAACATGCTGTTTATTTCCATATACTTATCTATTTCTACATGAAGTCTGTTAATTCATAAATACCCAATACAGTAGTATAGATTCTACTTTTTCAGAATTTTATCAATCATTCGCATGTTATGCTATACAAAGGAATGAGTTAGCTCTTTTATTTCTGACTACTTGATTGTTTAAAGCAAATTATATTGAATTCACCTGTCCTCTATGGGAAATAGCATTATGGGCTCGCAATGTGTGTTGTGCTTTTTGAACTGAGGAATGCATTTGTGTTTTCCTATATTTCAACCCTTGCATTTTTTTCTTGTATCATTACCATAAAAGTCATTTACTCTTTCGCATTTTGATACAAAATATCGTTTTGAAGTCTAACAAAGAGCAGGAACAGTTGAAGTTCTGAAGGTCCTACAGTATTCAATTTCTTTGTGTCAGTTCTTAGTTAAAATCATGCTTTTAAATAAAAAACGTCAGGGAAACCATGCAAAGCACATCAAAAAAACTGCAAGTAAATAAATATCTAGCCTGAATTAATCATTTTCTGTTTTAATTAGATCAATTATTTCCAACACAGCAACTAACTTCTAATTAAAATAAATACCTGTGTCAACTATACATCATCATTTATATAAGTTTAAATTTTTTTCTTTTAACTAACAAATCTAAAAAAAAAATCTAACATACATCTATTTATCAAATGCTATTTCGTATATAGTAGCACGTTTCACAGACATTAACATCACAAAATGCATTTACAAACAAACAAAAATACAATACTTTACAACAGCTTATGTTTAAAAGATACATAAAAACACAGGAAACTATGGAAACTTCTCAGAGGATAAATTAGCATTACATGGTGATCTTGTGTCATCAGTTATTTGCATGCAATTTTACTTTTTTTTTTTTTAAATTCAGCTACACTGCATTTGTAATAGTGTATGTAGTACATTAGACTTTTAAGTAGAACATGTTATTATAATAAACAGAGCTGGATGTAATCCAATCTGAACAGAAAATAACTGAATGCACAGAGGGGTCACTTAGCAGTGGGAAATTATATACATTGGAGTAAAATCAATATTTGTACTGTTTTATTGAACAGAAACAGTAAGCATCATAGCATTCTGAAATGTCTGAGAAATGAAATGAATTATCTAAAATAATTTAATTATTATTAATTATATTAATAAAAATATGCATACCCAAGGGAAGTGGAGAGTATCAATTATATAAGTGAATGAAAATTGGGGCATTAGCAGGCCTTTTTGAAGATTTCAGGTATTTTATGGTTTTATACTGGGTAAGCAGTAATGTCAAGTAAAGAAAGTTGTTTATACTAAGAATTTTAATGGTGTTATTTTTTGTTTTTTCTACCTCGACATTAGGAGACGGGGCCACCCTTTAGCAATCCCAGGTCTGAGAGAAGCCTCACGTAAAATAAAGACCTGATTTACCTTGGGTTAAAGAATCTTTCGGGTGCAATGAAACACGAAAAAGCACAGCTTAGGAAACACTACCGACATATCGTCATGTCTTATAAAATAATAAAAATAAAAACATACCGTGGAATAAATCAGATAATTTCCCACCGACATGCACCCAGATTCTTACACAAAAAAAGCAAAGAGGGCGGTACCCACAGCGACCTTTCCACCAATCCGTGGGTAGAACTGAGAATGACGAGCCATATTCTGGCCAATCAACCACTTCGATTCCTGCTAATAAAAATACGACCAGAGTGAAGAGGTCTGTGTCATTTGGTGGTTTCTGGTGTGCTTTAAAGACTTTTTTGAAGGTGTGTTCCCTTTATCTATTATACCTATATTGTCACCTTTTGTAATGTCAATCAATGGCTTCCGAAATGGCCGTTAAAATGTTGGTTCTACCGCGAGCTTTCTGTTCTTCATCTCTTTAGATCGTGTGATGAAATATTTTAGTTACTGTCATTGTACTAATACATATTATTGCCGTTCTTATTTTTAGTTCAAGCTAAAACCGACACTTTTGCAGTAGATACCGATGACAGGTGACGGGAACGCAACTAACAATTGTAATAATTTTGTTTGTGGCTGCCTATAATGTGCGATATAATAATAAAACATTATATAAACCCAATTAGACAATGCATTCTTTTTATTTTTATCACTTTAAATTTTGCAGAATAAAAGATCGTCTTTATCGTATGCTACAGTAAACGTATATACACTGAGAAGGCTGAATAGACTGCCTTGGGCAAAGGCCTTTGAGTTGATGGACGACAGTATAATGATTAAATTGGGCTGTTTTATCAATCGCAGTCTTCTTTACTTTCGTAATACAGTAAACGGAGATATTGTATGATTGTTTGGCACGATATAATTATGCAAAAGACAGATGAATACATTTTAAACTTTATATCAGTCCGCTTTTCTTTTATATAGCGCCTTCTACTCATCACAAGGGTACACAAGTAAGAAGTAAGTAAAATGCTGCAAAGCATGAAAAGGTACATGTAATATGCAAACCAGAAGAAAGCAATGCACTGTAGAAGGCTGAACATTCTGATACTTGGGTGATCTCATGCCTCAGATCAATACATAGGACATCTGATAAGGGTTGAAGCATGACTCACAATGCGCATTTTTATTGTACGCTTGTTTAGGTGGCTTGTCTGCTGCCAAAACCACCTTCAAGATGGTGAAAGTCCACTGTAGTTTGATGTTGACCACCTGGATGATGATGTCGTGGGCTCCCCAAATGACTATCAGTAAGGTAAAACGTGACGCGAAGTTTGGAAATGTGATGCAGTTAAATCTTCAGATTACAACATCTGTCAATTAGTTATTTAGGTACATTACAAAATGTCAAATATATTTTTTTCTTGATATATTTATACATTTGTATAATACATGATTTATGATACATTAAAAATATTTCTTATGGGGCACATAAGTATAATTGAATAAAAATGCAGTTACATTTATTCAGGTCTAAGATTTGCGATTTACTTTGTTTTCATTGATTTCCTCTCTCTCTAAAAATGTTTTTTGGTGTTTATGCAAAGCTAATTAAATAATACTGTATATATGAGATGAATGTTTACACATTAATTAAATCTAAAGGAATCCAGTTCAAGTCATACTAGCTATTTGAATCTACATTTATTTGTTCATTTCAGGTTGTTTTTTCTAAAATCCTTTTTTCTTTTTATCCTTCAGAACAACATACAGTAAGTGGTAATCGTAAAATATAACGCCACAGTATAATACTGTAACACAGTGAACACAAATGACAGTTATATAAAGTGCATCTTGCTTTCCTTAGGACACGATTGTGCACTGTAAGAAAAATTAAATTAATTTTATATCGCTCATGCTTATGTAAAGAGCCGTGCCACTGAAATGCTGGTTTTCCAAAAGCTTCCCAATTTCTGTGTATATATTAAACATTTCAAATTATGCTGTCTCAGTTTAATATTTTTAAAGTGCTTGTTTATTGTACATTTTTATGGTGCATTGGATTATATGCATTTTATTCTGTCTATTGATCAATGCTGTTTTTCTACCTTCTGCTACATTGTACACATGGCCATAAACGTAAACCTATTTAGTTTCACCTGGAGATGGCGCTCTTTTACTTTAAATGTAGATGACTCTTCAGAAATTAATGACACAAAGCCTCTGCTGCCTGTTTCTGTGGTACTGTACATACAGTACTTTGCATTTCACACAATTATGTTATGCTATGTCTATCACAACAGTAGCTTTTCAAACAGGATATGCCCCTTATTTCTCTATAAAAGGTGTACAGGACTGAAAAGTAGAATCAAACTCACCAGTCTTTATTTGCTTCTTGCCACTTAAGTTCTTTAGTAGCTTTTTTGTTCTCATTGACAAATTTTTGTGATTTTTTTTAATAAAGAAACAAAATATTTAATATCAAATAATATATTACCCAAAAGAAGCATACAAAAAAGAGGTACAGAAGAGTGCACAGTCATATATGTAAAGATCAGGAAAGGCAGAGCCAACAGTGTAATGGCTGGCCTTTTGTTTATTTAAAAAAATGCTGTTTTCTTTAATTGAACACCATTAATAAACATTTTTGTGATATACCATATTTGCATCAGCTGTCTTCCAGTAAACCATAAAAAAAGGTTATTACTATTAAAAATAAAATATTCATATCGATTCTCTGGGGTAGCATAAGTTGAAAGTATCTCAATTATGAAACAAAAAGGATTATGAATAAACTTCAGTGTTGTTTTTAAGGGTATTGGTTTAGGGCCTCTAAAATGATCTAAAGTCTTAATGAATATCAGCATCACACATTTCGGTAAGTCCCGATAAACGATAGCTCCTCTTAACACCCCTTTATCAGCAGACATCAAGAATACAATATTTAATTCTGATTGTCTTCTGGATTAACAAAATATATAACAACATAAAACAGTTAACTGATGGTTAAATAAAATAACCTTTTAACAGTTAGTGCTGCTGCCTTGCAGATCTAATCTAATGTTGTAGGTTTGAATACTGTGTCAATGCATGTTAGATTAATTGCTGATTGCAGATTGGCCCCCTTATGAATGTGGGTTTATGAAGGGGCCCAGGGATGGTCCTGTGTTTTGCTGAGTGTAGCAGGAGCAGGGAGAGACTCTAGCTGAGTTCCTCCATGACCCTGAAATGGATTAAAGCAGATTTGAGCATGTATATTGAGAATGCACACTGGGTACCAGGCAAGTAATTGTGGTGCCAGTTTGTCAAAGAGCCCAATTATGCACACACACAACTACTGCCACACTCACAACTGGCCAACTGTGATATTATGTAATTCAAGCCTTTAATAAACTTTAATATATGTTTGTCAGCCTAGCCAAAATAATCAGTCATTCTTTATATTGTACACATTAAATAATAACAGAGTGCGCTAATTTGAAACTCAAGTACGAGTAGAATACACTGCATAAGATGAATGTGGCAGCCTTTTTTTGCTTTCTTCAATTGTGTTATGATTTCTGTGGATAAACCTTTAAAGAAGTGCAATTGATGTTGTAAAAAATCTTGTATTTTTATGTATTTGTGTGAATTGAACTCTACCGAATATACTGTGCAATGAGTCAGAGAAAAAATATGCTGAGTATATCCCTGCTTTGTATACAAAATAAGGTAAGCACAGAAGAGCTGGCATAAAAAAGTATCCTCTGCATTTCAGAGCTTTGAAGATGTTCGCTGTAAATGCATCTGCCCTCCATATAGGGACATAAGCGGCCATATCTATAACAAGAATGTATCTCAGAAGGACTGGTGAGTTTCCACTGAACCTTTCTGGCTAAAACAATACCTTGGTGCTTTACAAGAATTCATATTAGTGTTTGATTATACTTGTGTCTTCATTGTTTAGATGACTTTGTGTTTTCAGGTCAAGTTAATTTCCACCTCTCAATGAAAAGCAAAATATTTTACTATTCAAAACAATGAGCACTGTGACCTTCATTTTTGCTAGGTTATTAACCACAATATTTATTAAAATACATTTTGCCTGAGGTATGCAGATAGCCATAACTTAATTGTTTTTTTTCTATAGAATGACTTACTAAAAGATAACACTGCTTTGTAAGGTTCCACTATTACGGCTTTGCTATTTACCACAGTTACCCTTATGACAGTGCATTTATATACTGCATAATGCATATATTGTGCATTTTATATATACAATACAATATATATACAATACAATATACAATATATATATATATATATATATATATATATATAATATACAGTGTATATATAACAATTATTTATATATATATATAATTTCCACATATTTCTGAGCTACTTAATATGTATGTGTGTTGTGTTTCAAGCAATTTTAAGAAATTAAAATAATTAATAATTTTTTATGGTAGCAAACAGACCTTTGTACTGCTGTATATTTCTATTTCTTTCCTTAAATATTTTTAAAATAGTGTAAATAAATAATAAATACATTTATAGGTACAAGGTTCAATGGTCTAGCAAAATGCAGCAGTAATCCTGATGTCTTGGTCAAGTGGCACTGGCTAATATATCATGAAACTCTAAGTCCTGGTAGACATACATCTTCTTAAAGATTTTGGTGTGGATATAGTGCTTGCATTGTACACACATCTACGAGAATGGCAGTGTGAGAGGGCACATGTGAATCAATTTTAAATGAATTACTTAATATTTATTTTAGATTAATTTTTATGACATTTCTAGTGGCTTACTTCAAGAATAGGATATTGATGGTCTAATGGATTGTCAGTGTGTCATAAATTCCTCATAAATCCCCATGCCAGCAAGTTTTGGTTGTTTTATAAACTGCTAATTTTGGACCATATGTTACTTCACATCCCTCATGTTTTCTGTATAATGCACACTTGCCACAAAACACAGCCAGGAATGATAAAGTAGCATAAAACAAATGGAAGCAGATGTTTGACAAACTCAAATTGCTAAGCTGTGGGTTTTGGGTATTTCTTGCAGCATTCTAAGTACCAACAGCATAATTTGTAGCAAAAATCAACTTCTTCATGATTTTCATTTAAATGGTGAGCATGAAAATCTCTCTGTGTTTCAGTTTTTTACAGCCTTGTGTTCATATGTTTAATTGAAAAACTATGGAAGAAAATTATGAAGTAATGAAAAGTTATAGAAAGTTGTATTTTTTGAGTACATTTAAATGAAATGTCATTACAGCTGCTCAGGATATATAAAATTCCCCAGCCTGTTTAATGTTACTTTAATACAAAAAGAAAAAAAAAATATGAGATGCTGACACAAATGACACAAATACTATACTGTACAGTGAATATATACAGTATATACCGTTTTATTGGAGTAGTTTATTTTTTATTGCCATAACTAGAATGATAAAGTACTTTGTGCATTACTCAACTACTCAATTCTCTTTATTGCCAGCAGTTTATCATGCTATTCTCTTGCAATCAAGATTAATGCTATTTTTGTTTACAAAGTATTTTTACATTACACACTGTTAGGCAAATATTCTTTTCCAAATGCAAGTCTTAGATTAGAGATACTTTCACTGAGTTTTCTGATTGCAGTATATATTACTTCATTTGATTAGAAGGTATTTCTTTTTTAAAGATAAAAATAAACAGTAACACCATGTTTTTCAAAAACTAATTACATAATATTTTGAAGAATAGTGTTAAACTTGAGCCATAAAGAGAATGATTTTATTCTGAAACTATTGTAATTATTTGAGCATTTAAGAAAATAACATATTTAGGTAAAGTTTGTTGGATTGAATATGCCCAATTTTAAAATAACATGTTTTTTGGTCTGTATTTTCAACACATAACAGTTGAGGTTGACAGTATTTGTCTTTTGCATAGCCAAATCAAATGGAATTTTATTTTTTAACAAGGCTTGTTGCATTCCATCATACCACCATGTTGTTGGGAAACCACACATGAACAATGAAAGAATGTGCAAATTTCATACAAAGACTTAATCCAATCACAAACTGAAGCAGGTCTAGTGTCCCTAGTGTGTGCTTGGTGTGTGGGAGAGTGTGTGTGTGTGCCCTGTGGTGGGCTGGTGCCCTGCCCGGGGTTCGTTTTCTGCCTTACACCCTGTGTTGGCTGGGATTGCCTCCAGCAGACCCCCATGACCCTGTGTTAGGATATAGCGGGTTGGATAATGGATGGATGGATGGCTGGATGGATGGATAATGATATATCCACCCAGTTTAACATGCATGATTAACTTGCATCTACAGTATATCTGCTCATTGTAAACAGAAATTTTGTTTTAATGTTTAGAAAGAGTTATTTGAAGCAAGCAAGTTGTGGAATTTTAAAGCACTCCTTTTTGACTAAAGGTCATAACAGACTTTCTTTCTTTTATTTTTTTGAAAAAAGTTTAACTTTTAGTGTTTCAGTTTCTACTTTATAAATTGACAGAGAAATACAATCTTTAATCAGGATAACCATTTAATTGGATGAATAGGCCTTTTTCATTACAGGAAAAGAATGGCAAGTAATAGTAGCAACATTGGAAACCACGGATTTTAATTTATGCTGTCAGAAAACATTTTAAATATAGTATTTCAGCTGCCCTCTGTCTGTAGGTGAAATTATATCAGCTAAAACTGACTTTAATTCAATTATTGTCAGTTAGAGGAGCACTCCTTATTGCATACATTTAAATCTGGGGCTTACCACTGTGTTTGTAAAATACTGTAGTATTTGATCATAAATATACCCAGTAAAATGTTCAAATTCAATTGCCAGTTTTCTGCTGCCCTAAATAGCCTGGCCTGATTATGCTAAATGTTACTTGTAAACCTTTATTGATAAAATTAATAAGCAGATTTTGAATGTGTTGGCTATATTATTGTGTGTTCTGCAGCAATTGCCTACACGTGGTGGAGCCCATGCCTGTACCAGGAAATGATGTAGAAGCCTATTGCTTGCTGTGTGAGTGCAAATATGAGGAAAGAAGTAGCACCACCATCAAGGTAACGAGTCTCCTTGGTTCACTTAAATATCTATGGTGCACATTTCTCAAGTGAATAAATTAAATAATTACTTGAATTTAAAACAATCTACACATTTAGATATTTTTTAACAATTGACTCAAATTGCTAATGCAGAATGCAGTTTTAAATTATGTAGAAGAACAGTGTACCTAATTACTTTGAGGTTTTAAGTTATACAGTGGATTCAACATGAGCGCAACAAACCAAAGTATATTTTTGTCAAATTAATTTGTTTGTTTATTATGTAAATGATTGCTTTGTAAAAACATTTTTGTCATATATCAATGATAAATATGCTTACATTAACTTCATATATAATAATGCTGACCCTTAGTTTATTTTTCACAGTTCATAATGCTTGCAGAGAATGACAGATTTTCTTTTAAGTTTCTATGACACACATCTAAATCCTCCCTGGTGAGGTGTTCCAGGCACGTCCAACCAGGAGGAGGCCCCGGGGAAGACCCAGGACACGCTGGAGGGACTATGTCTCCCGGCTGGCCTGGGAACGCCTTGGGATTCTCTCGGAAGAGCTGGAAGAAGTGGCCGGGGAGAGGGAAGTCTGGGTCTCTATGCTTAAGCTGCTGCCCCCGCGACCCGACCCTGGATAAGTGGAAGAGGATGGATGGATGGATGGAGGGACATCTAAATTACAAATTTTTGAGGGCTTTATTTTTTACTGTCACTGTGCATACGGAAAGGAATGAATAATGAAGGAGCAACAAATCCAAAAGAAATGTTGGCTACCTTGTGGTTCATTACTAAGGTGTTAGTTTCTTACACTGTAATGCTAGATAACTTGTTCTGTTTCCCACAGTTGGACATCAATGCATTTTTTACTATTCTCCCATATTTTCACATTTTATCATTACACTATGTTTCTAGTAATACATCTTCAGATCATTTGCTGGCTGTAATTACACTCACTAGACTAAGTAGTGTAATCCATTTTATACACTCACTTAGAAATCCTATTACAAGTTTGATCTGTTTCATGAGTCATTCTAAAGTACTCAGAATAATCATCCCCTGTTTATTACCTTGTGAGTTTCCTAACCAATATTAAACCCATTGTTTTTAAAATAGCATGCACAGAATAACTGCCTTATGTAGACTGAGCTAGGAAAGTTTTTGAGATAGACCATTAACATACACAATTACTTCTTTCTACCTAGTGGCTCTCGGTAATCCACAACATTTATGGTTGAGTAAAATATAACACAAAAATTGAACCTAAATAATTGGTGCAAAGTGGTACCATACTCTTCCAGATACTTTGAAAGTCAGCAACCACACAGTAAAAAAAATTTTGTACATTGCAAATGATCTGTTTGTTGAATGATAAACAAAAGTCAAGTTCATCTTACAACCCAGTTTAGCGCAAAAGAACTGTCAAAAATGAGAAATGTTTGGAGGCCCCTATCAGAAATAAAGGAGGACGGAAGCCCATGTAAGCTGGAAATCTTGTCAATAAAAATATCAGCAAATTCCCCAGCTGAGGGTAACTTTCTAAGGGGAATAAAGTGAGTGCATTTCAAGACCTGGTCAACATACAGTTTTAACAGTTTAATAAATTGGTGATAAAATTTGTGGTGATTGCCTCCAGGTCTCTACAAGAAGGAAGCAAAGGATGCAGCAACCCTAAAAGAAACTCTTGAGCTGGTTTAGCCCTATTGCATACATTACATACCAGAACCAATTCTTGAAAATGTACATACAGTATAAATATATCTCAATATTCATTTACAGTTCGGTCCATAAATATTTGGACAGAGACAACTTTTTTCTAATTTTGGTGCTGTACATTACCACAATGAATTTTAAATGAAACAACTCAGATGCAGTTGAAGTGCAGACTTTCAGCTTTAATTCAGTGGGTTGAACAAAATGATTGCATAAAAACGTGAGGCAACTAAAGCATTTTTTAATACAATCCCTTCATTTCAGGGGCTCAAAAGTAATTGGACAAATTAAATAACTGGAAATAAAATGTTCATTTCTAATACTTGGTTGAAAACCCTTTGCTGGCAATGACAGCCTGAAGTCTTGAACTCCTGGACATCACCAGATGTTGGTTTTCCTCCTTTTTATTGCTCTGCCAGGCCTTTACTGCAGTGGCTTTCAGTTGCTGTTTGTTTGTGGGCCTTTCTGTCCGAAGTTTAGTCTTCAACAAGTGAAATGCATACTCAATTGGGTTAAGATCCGGTGACTGAGTTGGCCAATCAAGATTTTTCCACTTCTTTGCTTTAATAAACTCCTGGGTTGCTTTGGCTGCATGTTTTGGGTCACTGTCCATCTGTATCATGAAACGCCGCCCAATCAATTTGACTGCATTTAGCTGGATTGGATTTGAGCAGACAGTATGTCTCTGAACACCTCAGAATTCATTTGGCTGCTTCTGTCCTGTGTCACATCATCAATAAACACTAGTGTCCCAATGCCACTGGCAGCCATGCACGCCCAAGCATTCACAGTGCCTCCACCATGTTTTACAGATGATGTATGCTTTAGATAATGAGCTGTTCCACGCCTTCTCCATACTTTTTTCTTGCCATCATTCTGGTAGAGGTTGATCTTGGTTTCATCTGTCCAAAGAATGTTTTTCCAGAACTGTGCTGGCTTTTTTAGATGTTCTTTAGCAAAGTCCAATCTAGCCTTTCTATTCTTCAGGCTTATGAGTGGCTTGCACCTTGCAGTGCACCCTCTGTATTTACTTTCATGCAGTCTTCTCTTTATGGTAGACTTGGGTATCGATACGCCTACCCCCTGGAGAGTGTTGTTCACTTGGTTGGCTGTTGTGAAGGGGTTTCTCTTCACCATGGAAATGATTCTGCGATCATCCACCACTGTTGTCTTCCGTGGACATCCAGGTCTTTTTGCGTTGCTGAGGTCACCAGTGCTTGCTTTCTTTCTCAGGATGTACCAAACTGTAGATTTTGCCATTCGTAACATTGTAGCAATTTCTCGAATGGGTTTTTTCTGTTTTTGCAGCTTAAGGACAGCTTCCTTCACCTGCATGGAGAGCTCCTTTGACAGCATGTTGTCTGTTCACAGCAAAATCTTCCACATGCAAGCACCACACCTCAAATCAACTCCAGGCCTTTTATCTGCTTAATTGATAATGACATAACGACGGACTTGCCCACACCTGCCCATGAAATAGCCTTTGAGTCAATTGTCCAATTACTTTTGAGCCCCTGAAATGAAGGGATTTTGTTAAAAAAATGCTTTAGTTGCCTCACATTTTTATGCAATCTTTTTGTTCAACCCACTGAATTAAAGCTGAAAGTCTGCACTTCAACTGCATCTGAGTTGATTCATTTAAAATTCATTGTGCTGATGTACAGAAACAAAATTAGAAAAAAGTTGTCTATGTCCAAATATTTATGGACCTAACTGTATGTTTGTATGATAACAGGATAAGCAAACACCTTAGATAGTGTGCTCATTTAAAGATGTCTTATCTAATTTTGGGTAGAACATATAGTTTTCCTTTGAGTGTTTTTCATAGGTAATGTCTGTGGAGGCAATGGATTCAGAAATGTTTAGAAATGAACTCACCAGGATTTGTAAAAATGGTGGCTGTTAAAAATTTCCCCGTGAAACATATATCTTTTTCTGTAGGCAACATTTTGGGTTTATATTGTCTTGGGAGAGAGTCATCAATACGATTCTTTACACCCAGTCTATATTAAATGCCATATTTAAATCTATTGAAGAACAAGGTCCATGAAGCTTGCCCAGAATTAGCAGACTTCAAATAAACTACATTTTTATGATCATGAATAGGAATTTGCTACTCTCCAGCTATTAACACTACTCTCACTTGATTGCTAAAAGCTCACAATTTCCAATATCATAGCATTGCTTAGTCAAAGTTAATTTTTGGTTGAAAACAGACATGAATGAACATTCCCTCTGTGTGGGAATTTCTGTGACAATATGGCTCTCTCCCAGAAAAAACATTCACCCTGATCCAAGCTTTTCTATAATTTCCAAAAGATTATGACAACAACTTTATTTTTGTCAATAGTAATTCTAGTACAGGGATTCTCATAACCCCAAAATACTACTGAGATTTGTAAAACTCACATTTCTCTAATTTAATATACAGATTGTTATCATAAAGTTTTTGCAACACTTCTCATACATGAAACACATGCAAATCTAATCCATTTGAGAAAATGTAAATGTCATCTATGTAACCCATGGTACAGATTCCTAAAACAGGTGTATAGGGGCATTATTGTGATTTGTAGAAAGTGCAGTGAAATTCTTACTTGCATGCACTAATCAGTATTCAATGCATTGCCACTCACTGGTGCTATGAGTAGTGAATATAGCTACCTTACCTCGAAACATCTGTCTTTGTTACCTGAAAATTTCAAAGCATATTTGTCATTTTATGCCTACAATCTGATTTCCCATCCTATAGAGGCACCACAAAGTATGAATTTGAATTTCATTACAAAAGCTGCCATTAACAAAGTTTTGAAAGACTGCTGGAGCATTATCCTGTCCACATGGTATCACTCTGTACTTATGGTGCCCAACAGAAATGTTAAACATAATTTTCCATTCATCTCATTTCTTTATGCAGATTAAATTGTAGACATTTTGAACATCAACCCTGGTGAGAACAGTAGATCCTGTGACCTGGTTTAACACGTTGACTGCCACAATGAATACACGGAAATTTGTTCCTAATACCATTGTAAAATCCTGGTGTTATTCTAATAAGCTTATTAAATGCATTTTGTTATTGAGCAAAAATTACAATAAAAAAGTGTTTCTCTATAAAAATCTTATTGGATTATATTGTAGTTCCTGGAACAGAACATTCTTTATGCACATCAGCTATTTGTGCACACCAGCTGTACAATAACTCGGCTGGGCCTAACAAGTCAGATCTTGCAGATGAATGTCACTGTATCCATTTGGGATTTGTAGTGACGAGACGCTAATTTTTGGGAAATCTATCCAATATTTACATATGTTACCTACGAATATGCTTAGTCTGAAGATGGTTTTATGAGATAACTTATAGGTGGTGTCTGTCTGTAGATCACCTGCTATGAGTTAATTTGAATTTCGAAGTTAATGTGTTAATAGGGAGGAGATGAGTAGAAAGGGATAAGTGTTCTTAACCTTTACGAGGGTAGTTAATTTGTTTGGCTGAAATATGCAACTTACTTTACATATTGAAAATATACTTGGTAGTATTTTTTAAATTATTTAAATAGAATGATACAAAACCAATGTTCTGCGATATATGGATCAGCTGCAATATTTTCTACATTTTATAGAATTGAGAGGTCTAAAGCAAGGTTTTTGACTGTTCAACATGATCTCTCAAGATCAAATTTGGCATTGGTGACACAATGACCTCTGATGCCGTTCTATGTGACTTTTGTAAGTGAAGTTTCTTAGGTGACACTTTGTTTAGTGCTTAAAAAATAAATTAATAAGCTGCTCGATGTACCATTTCATATGAGATGAGTGTGTTGTTGGGTTTCTCCTTTTTCAATGCTTCCTTCTGTTGTTTCAATTTGATTTCAGGTAACGATAATCATATACTTGTCGGTGGTGGGGTCCTTGCTTCTGTACATGGCATTTTTATTAGTGATAGATCCTTTCATCCGGAAGCATGATTCCTACACTCAGCCCCTACAAAACGAGGAGGAGAATGAGGTATGCTTCAATATTAAAATAATCATTGATTTATCCTTCACTTGTGTCCATTTAGAAGTGCTATTCTATTTTAGCAAATAATACTGAATAGTAACAGTTAAAAAAGTGTATGATTATAACAGAGTGAGAAATCCCATGAAGGATTTGTGCCAGCCTTTCCGCTAAATAGTGACTTGCTGACATCTTTAACTTCAAATGTGGCATAGGAGAATAAGCATTTAATTTCATTTTTACAACTCTTACCTTTGCAAATTCTAAGTAGGACCAATGTTTGATTTTTAAAGTTTCAATAGAAAAATAATCTTATAGTACCTTTCAGATGTGCAAAAGGTTTAAAATTTTCTTTTTAACACAGACAGGTTTAGTACTTGCACAACAGTCATTGGGAGTTTGTGTCTCATTGAGGACAGAATTTTATTTATTCTTCTGTACATTAAGTGTTTATTGTCTGTCAAAGCCAATTTCATCACTTTTATTCTCAACTGAAGGATTAAACTTTACTTTTAGACAAAAGTATTATTGAAATGATTCATTATGTTTTATTATTGCAGTTACTTTGCATTGTTAAAAAAGCAAGCATTTGTCAGATATGGCTAGTCATTTGCAAGAAAATCAAGTGATACTTGATGGGTTTTTATACTCCTAGTTAAACTTTTTAGCTTTTTTTCAGTAAAATGTAAAGTAGCAGAAATCAGATTAGTTTATACTATAACCCATAGTGTGCAAAAATCTTTATTTCCAGGAATGTTGATTCATGGGTCTTGAGGGATAGTTGGGATTCAAAGGAATATGTTAAGTTGCATAATAAGGTGTTAAAATGTCCAGCAGAGAAAATGTATGCCTCTTTAAAGTTTCATACTATTTATGCATTGCTGCATTATTTGTTTTTTTAATAATGCTCTGGAAAGTTGTAGTGCCCTTAAGATAAAATTTGGGTGGTTTCTAATGTCTTGCTTGTTTGTGCCCATTCTTCAGAAATTCTGTCATGGTGCTTTCATCACCATTGACAACTCAGGATACTATAGAGCAATGTAGAAAAAGTGGCTTTTGTGAACTTTTCAGTAAGTGGTTTTGTTTAAATATACAGTACATACGTATTTTACAAGATTTATACCCTTAGCTGCCTATAGTGGACATGTTTTCATAAGACAGCTTTGGGTTGGATCTGTGTAAAGCTGGGTGGTCTTGTTTCAACAAAAGAGACTGCTGTGGATGTAACTAATTATTAGAATGCTGTTCAATTTGGACTGTAAAGGAAAGGTAACATTTTCTGGAAATGCCGAGGTGTACAGGTTAAGAGATGAAGAGATATAATTTATACAAACTGCAGTATTGTGGCACATTCAAGAGGATGGTAGTGATCACCTACATAACCTTTGGAGATAACAGTGAGGAACTGTATCCTTTACTTACTGTGAAGTCAAATTTAGTGCAGTATAAAGTTCATATTTTGAAAAATTGATGAAGGAAAATCCATTGATATTTTATCTTGAGATTTTAATTCAGGGTCATAGAAAACTGCTTATCTTGACATCACTGGAAGTCACATGAAGGTACTTTCCATGTTTGAAAAAACCTCAATAGGTACTATCTTGAAATAAACAGCAAATAATTTAATTCACAAGTATACAATTTGTTTTTAAGTTAAATAAACACTGTAATTTCTTTACTTATATAATAAATGCCTAAACACTTGCGAGTAAATGTGGTGACATATGAAGTATTGTGCAAGCTGTTTCTTAAATATTAACAATTACTTTAAAGAAAGAATATATCGTGGTCTAGATTTTTTTTTATTAACAATTACTTTTCCATTCATCCAACGATAATTTATGTTTTCTAAAATTTGTGAAACAAAAATTTTATTAAAAAAGAAGGGCATTAAGCAAAACACTGATTATGCCAAGTAATATTATTATTATTTTGGTGGTAAAAATATGAAGGTTGTTTCGGGCTACACATTGTTTGTTTTTCAAACTCTTTTTGACTTTATACAACGTATAGACATGCATGACAGTCTGTCATTTACATAAAAAATACAAATTAAAAATCCCCTTATGGGCAAGAAAACCACTGAGGCTTCATTAAGCTCTGTATTGGCTCAAAGCCTTAACTCATCTCTTTGTAAGATTTACATTTAAGACTTTGCATTAATAAATTGTAATCTAAGTACAAAATTAAGTTTTTCTTTTCTACAGTCTCTTGCCTTTGGGTTACACCTGGATGTGTAAGGCAAGATCTGACTAGCCCTTCTAAAAAGAATATAATTCAACTTTTAATTACAACCAATAAAATATGTATTGTTTATAGATACTTTCATCATGCTCCCTTGCGTTTTTAAATTACTCCTAGCTCTGCTGTTGTCTCTAATATTGAAAGATTTCTTCAATACAGGGCTGCTTTCAGATGGCCATTCACTTAAAGAAATAATCTGACTATCAAAAATGAGATGCAGTATAAGTTGATGTCCTTACATATATGGACCTATTATTGCATTTTAAGAACATCAAAAGGTCAGTCATTCATCAGTCAAACATCACTGTGAAATCTGAGATATATCCAGCTCTTTGTTTAGGCAGAAGTAGAGACCGTCAGCAGCCATCTGCTTAGGAGGCACTGTGACATACAGTAGATCACACCAGACCTGCCCATAGCGTGTGTGTATTGACTAGGTGAGCAAATCTGAAGAATACTTAGTTTTATTTTAGATTTTCCACTGTGTTGTTTTTATAGACACTCTTTTATATAATTGAAAGATGGTGCAAAAGGAAAAAGGAGAAGTTTGTAATGTTAATGTTGTTCAGTTTACCTAGAATGTGAAATAAGGTCAGTTTGTATGATTACTTTTGCCGTAGTCCACAAATTGACAAAATAGTGAGCTCAATCAATAAAACAAAATACTGCATGTCCATGAAATATATGAACAGTAGCTATTTCCATACATATTTTAAGGGCCTCTGAATATTTGTGGAGACTTGATAGTCACATCTAGGTATAGTTAATTATTACTAATTATATAAAATGTATTCAAATTTTAGCAATTCTGGTATGATTTTGCAAAATGCTTTGCAAACTTTTTTATTTAATAAATAATTCCCCCTTAGTTAATCCTCTGGAACCATTGTTATATATTTTGGAATAGGTAGAATTGTAAATCACAAGCAGCAGGCATAACATTTTACAAATACAATACTTTTAATGAGTTAAAATGGAGAAAAAAGTAAATTTGTATTGTTGTGACAAGTCACTGATTTATAATAGAAAAATCGTTACAGCTTCAAAATATCAACTTAGCTTTTTGATGTGTTAAAATCCTACAAGTTCTGAAAGTCTGATTGATGCAGCAGAGTATTGAGCTGATGTGAAAGGTGTATTATCAAGGGATGAGTGAGACACGTTCGTTATTGATTGGTATACTTTTGCACGTTACCATTAACATACACCCGGAGGTCCTGTTCACACAATTACATATGAGTGATGCCAGTCTCTCTGTAGTATTCCACAGAGAATCCCATTCATGTACTGTAAGTATGAAAGAGTGATGCCTATAATGCCTGTCACTCCTTAGTACCCTACCTAGGGACTCTCTAACTCCGGGATGAACAAAGTGTGGATGTCCTGAGACACACGAAATCCTCATACACCTTTAGGTTATATGCCACTTACCAACCAGTGGAGTCTTAGTTCTACTGCACTTGATTTTTCTATTGTGGTGTGACCTGTCAGCCTTAATAAACCCTGCAAGAATGGGCAAATGGCAATCTCCCCAGCACCAGGTGCTCTAATATTTACTTTATTACTTCAGTTACACTAGGTATAAAGACAAAGTACAGAAATTTAAAAGCAACATTGAATTTATTAAAGTAAAATAATACCAATAGAAGAAAGTACAATAGAAAATAAAATAGATAGCAAAGTCTGGATATATACTCAGCAAAAAAAGAAACGTCCCTTTTTCAGGACTGTGTATTTCAACAATAATGTTTTAAAAATCCAAATAACTTTACAGATCTTCATTGTAAATTGTTTAAACAATGTTTTCCATGCATGTTCAATTAACCATAATCAATTAATTAACATGCACCTGTGGAATGGTCGTTAAGACCTTAACAGCTTACAGAAAGTAGGCATTTAAGGTCACAGTTCTAAAAACGCAGGACACTAAAGAGACTTGTCTACCGACTGTGAAAAACACCCAAAGAAAGATGCCCAGGGTCCCTGCTCATCTGCGTGAACGTGCATTAGGCATGCTGCAGGGAGGCATGAGGACTGCTGATGTGGCTAGGGCAATAAATTGCCATGTCCACACTGTGAGACGCCTAAGACAGCGCTACAGGGAGACAGGAAGGACAGCTGATCATCCTCGCAGTGGAAGACCACGTGTAACAACACCTGCACAGGATCGGTACATCCGAATATCACACCTGCGTGACAGGTACAGGATGGCCACAACAACTGCCCGAGTCACACCAGGAACACACAATCCCTCCATCAGTGGTCAGACTGTCCGCAATAGGCTGAGAGAGGCTGGACTGAGGGCTTGCAGGCCTGTTGTAAGGCAGGTCCTTACCAGACATCACCAGCAACAACGCCGCCTATGGGCACAAACCCACCTACGCTGGACCAGACAGGAGTGGCAAAAAGTGCGTGAGTTTCTGCATGACAGCAATGTCAGTGTTCTGCCATGGCCAGCGAAGAGCCCAGATCTCAATCCCATTGAGCACGTCTGGGACCTGTTGGATCACAGGGTGAGGGCTAGGGCCATTCCCCCCAGAAATGTCCAGGAACTTGCAGGTGCCTTGGTGGAAGAGTGGGGTAACATCTCACAGCAAGAACTGACAAATCTGGTCCAGTCCATGAGGAGGAGATGCACTGCAGTACTTCAAGCAGCTGGTGGCCACACCAGATACTGACTGGTACTTTTGAATTTGAGCCTCCCTTCATTCAGGGACACATTGTGAAACATTTTTAGTTTATGTCTTATGGTGTTGACTCTTTTAGTGTTCATACAAATATTTACACATTAAGTCTACTGAAAGTAAAAACAGTTGAAAGTCAGGGGACGTTTCTTTTTTTGCTGAGTATATATAAAGTTTTAGAAAATCAATGTCAAAGAGTGGATGTTGTCCTCAGTGGCTTTTTGATTTAGCTATCATACATTTAACACACAATTTTACACAAACAATACAACACAAATCAGTCAACAATACCATTGTACTATTCATACAATTATACAAACGTGTTTGAAATACAAATTCCATCCAACTGACAACATATAATGAAAGAGACAGTTTACTGTGGTTCCTTATATTAATTACAATAGCAGAAAAGGTTTGACGCAGACAGAGCATGTTTATTTTAGAAATTATTTTTAAAATACTTGCCAAATTCTGAAAAAAAAATCTTGAACCATTTATTGTAGAGATCATGTTTTTTCAGTTTACCATTTAGTTATGATAAGTTGTATAGGATTCTTCATGTTAAGGAAAATACAGTAAGTCTCTGTGCAAGTAATTTAGTGTAGATACTACAGCAGATTTTTTACTGTTAACTGCTGTTACTCCTACTATTGTTGTTAAAGGACTGGGAGTAATTTTTGATCCAAGTCTATGTGTAAATGCAAAACATTTAAACCAAAATGATATGAGCGTAGAGCACTCCTAAAACACTTGACATATTGTGGTGGGCACTGGATGATATTGTTCACAAGTTTGGTTTTGTCCTAGATGCATTTTAGACAGTTTTAAATGATAATATGAATTTATGGTGTATTCATGAGTTTCCTGATTTTTTAAAATAAAATGCAGTCTGGGATTATCCATAACCACTCACTGTTAAATAACATGGGTGCCCACCTTGTCAAAAATTGACATATGTGTCTCTTAGGCTTTGCAAACAGAAAAGCACCACTAGCAACGAATGTGATGCAGCCTCGAGTGTCCTTATACAAGACTAAATAAAACAGATGCAAAATACAAATTAATTTCGAAACATCCAGATTAGAAAACAAATCCAAAACACTCAACATGGCTATTAAATGTCATGGTCTCTCACAGTTTACTACAATTCCTCTCCCACAGTAAAATTTAAATTTAGTCTTTGATAGTAAAATATCTGAAAAAACAGATATGTCAATGAAGTTCCAGTGAGTGGCTTAAAATAATTATTTCTACTCAGCATACAGATCATACGTTTGAGGATGGAATGAAGTTGATTTATCTGTAACAGTGCTGTTATTGTCTGGATCTGCTTAATACACTTATAGGGTGAAAAATTATTTGGAACCTAATGCACCATTATTGGGACAATGCAGGATCCATCCGGGGCGAGGTGCCAGTCTCTCATATCCAAATTTAAATGGAAAAAAGAAGGTAAAAATATCTTGTTCAAGTTGCAGTAATTTATATTGAAAATAGCATGCTGTACCACTGATTGAAGGTTTTGCTGATCAGATTTTTTTGCAGTCAGACTATTTGTACAGCTCCCTTAGCTGCCAAGGATCTGCACCAGTATCTGGAAGATTGCTGGTTCAAATCCCTGTTACTGCCAAAACAGATCCTGCTCTGTTGAGCCCTTGAACAAGGCCCTTATCCTGCAATTGCTCTGGGGTGTTGTACAATGGCTGACCCTGCGTTCTGACCCCAAGGGGTATGTAAAAATTAACAAATTCCTAATTCAAGAAATTGTATAAGGCAAAATAAAGAATAAAGAACAAAAAACAAAACAAAACAAAATAAAGAACAAACCAAACACAATATGCTGTATCACAACATATTTGCTTTGTGTGTTTAGAGCAAACCTAATCTTACAATATTTCTGGTCTATAGCCCTATAACTTAACTAATAAACTTCTTTGTTTCCTTTCTTTCTGTTAAACTATTTACCACATCAATTTCCTCTTATTTGGTCTCTTATCTTT
Organism: Polypterus bichir lapradei; assembly: GCA_026402145.1. Taxonomy (NCBI): domain Eukaryota; kingdom Metazoa; phylum Chordata; class Cladistia; order Polypteriformes; family Polypteridae; genus Polypterus; species Polypterus bichir. The sequence continues at coordinate 84,792,828 of JANRMT010027041.1, forward strand.
TCTCTGTAATAAACTTTAGGAAACATATTCACAAAGACAGTAAACTGGTCTTTTTGAGAGTAAATTGTTCTGAAAATAACAGTGTGCTAATAAAATAATTCAGTTATAGAAATAATGCAGAGAACAGCAAATTAGTGTTCTTCCTGAAGATTGTGTCTACATATTTTTGTTTTAACCTTTTTACGCAGATTTAATAAATGATATTTGGATGAATAAAATGTCAATTTTAACTATCTTATTATGTACAGGAATACCAGTTTTAAACTGTTTGATTTAAGTTTCAAAACCATTGGAGGAAGTAATGAAATATAAAACACATGGCTGCCAATAACAATATTCACACAAAATCAATTTAATATGAAGAAAACAGCTATTGGTAACACTTTAGTTTGGATACTGCAAAGATCCATAAATTACTAACTTACTCTAATGTAACAAGAACTTAACAAAAGCTCCTTTTGGTCTTAACTCTTCTTATAAAGTGGTTATCCATTTTCTGTCAAGTCTGGTATATTAAGAGCCTTTAATACACTGATTAAATTACTTATGAATATGTAGGAGTCACAAGTCTTATATTGAATTATCAAATACAAACGAAAATATGTTTCAATTAAGTCATTTCTGACTGTCCCCAAGAGGTTATTTTTGTCATCTATATTGCACTGATGAATAACCACTCAATTTATTGTTGCTTTGTAAGTGTTATTAGTACTAAAAGAAGCTTTTGTTAAGGTCTTGTTGCATAAGAATAAATGTGTAATAGATGTATTTTTGCAGTACCTAAACTAGTGTTACTCAAATATTATTGCAACATGTGTACTGAGTGAAAGGAAACTAGAGTCCCTAGTAAATATCCACATACAATAAACACAAAAAAAAACTTGAAAACCCAACAGACAGCCCTCCCCTGAAATTTTGTAATCATATGTTCAGCTGTCAGGCAGTAACAATAATGGCTGCCTCACAACATCAATGAAGAGTGTGAAAATTGATTATGAAAGATTCAGCAATGGGTATAGACAGTTCCAAAAACTAATTCAAGGTACCCAGGAAAAAAAGCACACAAAAACACAGGGAAAATGTGCAAACACCACATAAACAGTGACTGGGTCAAGTGTGAGAAAATGACATTAAGCATTATGTAAATATAGCAAGTTTTAAAATAAATGGATGGAGGACAAGTTATAACTTAAAAGACAAGTTTTATACCACACATGAATATTTTTTTCACTCCCAATAGAAATCATCAACAAGAAAACAATGCTAAAGTTTTTGCAAAATGACACTGCATATCACCTTTCTCTGAACCAATAATATTCCTATTTGTAGTGCCTCACTAGCCATGATCATAAACTTTTTCAGACATAATATTCTAACAGAGAACACCCAAGATCTATAAAACACTGGAGACCATGTATTACGTCGATCCTATGTAACTTTTAAAGTCCCAAATTTACCTTCTTTCTCTCCTCATACCAAACATTATTTTTATTTACCTTTACATTGAGGTCTGAAAGAAGCGGCAAGTAACAACATACATAAAGTTTTCTGTCAATGTTTTCATGTGGCATCTTCTTATGTGGTCCTCCCTGCGTGGAGTTTGCATGTTCTCCCCGTGTCTGCGTAGGTTTCCTCCGAGTACTCCGGTTTCCTCCCACAGTCCAAAGACATGCAGGTTAGGTGGATTGGCGATTCTAAATTGTCCCGCGCCCTGCGGTGGGCTGGCGCCCAGCCCGGGGTTTGTTTCCTGCCTTGCACCCTGTGTTGGCAGGGATTGGCTCCTGCAGGCCCCTGTGACCCTGTAGATAGGATATAGCGGGTTGGATAATGAATGGATCTTCTTATATAATACGCTACCGTGGCTATTCGTTTGCCTGTCCAGGATTTTAAATCACCTGTAGCTCGCAAACCGTTTCACCTATCAACCTGAAATTTGGTACACATACACTATGACGCCTACTAACCGCTTTCGGGGTGATGATTTTTATTACTCTTTTTATTTTCATTTTATTGTAGAATCAACTCTTGGCAGCGTGCAGCAGGGCAGCCGTGCGGCGCATGCATACGTGCATCGTTCTCATTCCCTACCACCTTCGCGGTCACTTCTCCTACCCCTTCATATCCTTAATCATTCTTGAGGCAGATTGCTGCGCTTAAGTGAAAAATTGAGAAAAACGTACTAAGTAATTGCAACACAAAAACTAACTTAATCAGTTTTAACGCGAAAAGATGCTGACAAAAGAAGAAAAGCAGCGGACCGCTAGGGTGGAGAAAAGTAGAGCTGCTCAGGAAGCAGCAAGCGCATCAACCTCTGAGCAAACGAATGCTAAACAGAGACAGAGAAAGAGTATGAAAACTATGAATGCTCAAGTCAAGTGTATTCACTATGTGTCGTTACTGGTTAATTATAATTGGTATAACTATTACTAATTGTTGAGTTATTAATTATTAGCAATTACCATTTCAATTGTATATTTGGTAAATAATATTTAAAACCTCTTGTTCATCAGATGCAAGGATGGAACCAACCTAGGGTAAGACATCTGGTCATCACAGGGCAGACACAAATAAACCCTTGCAATGGCTCATACAAGGCCAGTGTACTGTATTGTAAGAAAACTCATCAGCAACTTTTGAAATAGTAACAGCATGCTGTTAGGTTTCGTTTGGTCATGGCTGGTTTGTGCAGTATCTGATATCTGTTTAACTCTGGCCTTGACTATACTTTTAAAATCAGTTTTGCTTTAATGTTCATCAAACTTTGATTGGTAATTTTTTTTACAGGATCTCTAGGAGCAACTTTAGATTCACTCATTTTGCCCAATAGTATTTGCATCCAAGACACTGTATTTAAACAGGAGAGGGCAAAAGTAGGTTTACAGTTGTGAGTACATGAAGCCGGCAATTTTAGCACTTACGAGATCGTACCCAAGTGCACTGTGCCACTGTGACATTGTTTAGAGTTAATACAGTTAAAAAAAGCTATTGTAATAATCATTGGTCCACCCCTGCATTGTTTATCTGTTGTATTTATGTTAATGTGCAAATATTTATATATCATATATCATTTTGTCATCCTAATCTATCAATAATCTATTTCACACATGCAAAGTATCCTAGGAATTTACCAGTAAATTGTACGGTCCATTGTACATATGAACAAAACACAATCATTAATCCTAGGAAAGTCGAACTGGCAGTTTCCTAGGTCAAGACCTCATATAATTACTGGAATATTTCCTGTTTAGTGTACATAAGAACAACGCCAAAAAAAAAAAATCAGTTTTAAATATGCAACAGCCTCAGCATCAAAACCTTTATTGTAAAGTATCTGCCATTCTGTGTGAGATGTTTTGAGAAGGTCTCATATTCAGACCTTGCTAGAATAAAATTTTGCTTCCACTAATCTCCAATCCCCTGACAAAGCTGTTTGGGGTAATGTCAACTGGGATACTACCAAACAGTAAACAGGCTATTGTGATAATCTACACTATGCTACTAGCACATTGCCTTGTCATGCTTCGCCAGAAGAATCCTAATCCATCCACCATAACAAAATGGGAAAGGGATGTCCTGTTATACTTAATATTAAAAGTGAAAAAAATAACTTATGAGGAAAAGTCCAGATGTTCTTTAAAATCTGGCAGGAATTTATTAATGATGTACTTGACGAATTAAGCAGGCTGATCCTCTGCTAACTTTCTGGATACATTACTTCGTATTCTATGTGTTTTTTTTTTTTTTTATGGCTAGTGCAGGGATAACAAATGTCTTATTGCGTTGTAACTTACTCACTAATGTTAAAAAAGAAATCACAGCATCTTTGTTTATTAAAAGCTAAGGTTCATGTGAGTAAACCAAACATAAGAGACCAGGGTAATGATGATTAATGGAAGTCATAATTTTATCATTAACATGGCCATGTTTGGGCAACACAGTGGTACAGTGACAGCAATGCTGCCTTACAACACAGAGTTGGACGTTCCTGTCCAAGGTCTCCTCTGCATGGATTGGCAATGCTAAATTGGCCCGAGTTTGTATGTGTGATCACCCTGCATTGGAATTGTGCCCTCTCTAGAGATTGTTCCTGGCTTGTGCCCTGTGTTTCTTGGAAATGGGTCCAGCTTCTTCACAACAATGGTTAGAATAAAGCAGGTTTAGAAAATGAATGGATGACCATGTTTTTTTAAGCTAACTTTTTAAATTGATCAGGTTTTTAAATAGTGGAAGTACTCTTCATCTAAGCTCAGGAGAGCATTTTTAGTTGTGCTTACTATCAGATTTAATTTGTGCACTTCCTCATCCGGTGCTATTTGCTGTATGCAAAGGTAGTAGCATACTCTAATAGTTGAAATGTACTGTAGTACCAAAGCTGTAGGGAACATGATGCATGATGTTTTGTGCGTTCTTTGCAGAAATTTCCCCTAGTACAAATTACTACAGTAAAAATATGGCAACTTACATTTTTGTATCTTTGTTAATTGGTATGTGACTATATTATTTTTCAGTTTCTGTTATTATTTAAGTTTTGAAGCCATCTGTGATTGAAGCGCAATGAATACAACCTTGCTGGATGCCTTTAAATTATCTTTGCCTCCAACCCAGAAGAGGTGGTATATGTATGTAACTTTTCTGTTCTGAGAAATTGCAGGACCATCATAGCAAATCCCTTCCTGAAACAGTTAACTTGAACTTTTTCCATATTTCATGTGTGAAAGGGGATTTTGAAGTTATTGGCCGGGTACAGTATGACACTAATGACAATGTACAAAAGGATACTGTATTCTGCAGGTATCTTATTTCCCACCACACAGCTTTTTAAGCTATTGCTGCCTATATTTATTCACAGAATAAATGTGATCTGCATTTCTGAAGTTTATCTATTGTTAATATTCAAGTAAATTACCAATTGTTACATGGATAATTATAGTCCTCACTTCTGAGTAAAAAAATGATAATATCTGATAGACGTGTGTTATTTTATTTTCCTCACATTTTTCCTCATTTTGTCACTTCAGATGACCAGTTTTCTAAATGGAAGCATCTTTTATTTCAGCTTCTTGCTCAAGTAGGTTACTTAGTAATCTCTTGTACCTTTGTCATCTCATTTTGTAATCTGATTAATCCAGATCAGAGTCACTGGTGTGGCTGGAGCCTATCCTAGCTAGCATAGGACACAAGGCAGGAACAAACCCTGGACAGGGTGCCACTCCATCTCAGAGTGAACACCTACATCCACACACCAAACACACACTAGGGCCAACTTAGCATCACCAATTTACCTAAACTGCATGTTTTTGGACAGTGGGAGGAAACCAGAGCACCTGGAGGAAACCCACACAGACACAATGTCCTGTACCTTTGTTTTGTAGACACAATGTCCTGTACCTTTGTTTTGTTTTTTCAGTACATTAATTTGTAAACTATATCATATCATAAAGTTATATATTTCTTACTGTATGTGCCATAAACAACACAAAGATATCCATCTAGCAAGTCCACTATTAGGTTTTAAAACAATGTAAAGAGTAGTCTCTTTTCTCAATATTTTAATTCAAGTGCTCGTATTATACCAATGTGCCAGTATGTTCTTTCTTTTGTTTTTGAAGTACAGGGGCAACATATCTACATCATGAAACTATTTTAGTCAATAAATAAAATAGATAGCTAAACTAGAAGGACTGTATATGTGCTTGTGTTGATATGCTATACACTTTTGCAGGTTCACAATTTAAAATATAGGCTACATGCAGTATCATTTTGATTTTAATTGAAAACGTATAACCTATTCTTCATTGTTGCTATTCTATTTAAACTATAGGGTGGTCCAGATCTAATTATGTAATTTTCATTACGATATAACTTATTAAGTTTATTACATAGAAAATCACCCGAAAAATCCCGGACCATCGAGAAGTGTGTGAACTGAAGACATAAAGAATCGTCTTCGCGCCGAACTGGAATCGTCCCCGCATAAATCAAAGTCATCCAGACGATCTGGATCTGCATAATTAGATCTGGACCACCCTGCCATAATTATTTGCAAACCATTAATTAAGTGAGATTGAATGTGTTTTTAATGTAATATATAAATGTACCTTTTAAAAGAGGTTGGAAATTAATATTCATTAAGTTCAATCTATTTACTTTTTCTTTACTTAATAAGTCTTCATACATCTTGCACTTTTGTGAATTGTAACAGAACAGAACATTCCCATGTATGCGTATAGCACATTCACAAATTCATCCAGTTTAGGGCTGTGAATGCATAAGCCTCTCCTGAGGGCACTGACCACAAGGCAGGAACCAAACCTGAATCAGCTTCAGATCCACCATTGAGGCAGTTTCAAACTGCCAAATAATCTATCTTGCACAGCATGAATTTTGAGCAGTGGAATTACTCTGAAACAAACAACAGTTTCCAGAGCTGGACGAATGTGATTCCTGGTACTCAAACAGTCAAAGAAGCTTTCGGGGAGGGAAAAATTTAAAGTAGATGTTTCTGTGTAACTGGCATTTCAAAAGGATTTCTACATGTTCCGTTAGGAAATCTTTGAATCTGATGTGCTTTATGTCATTTTTATAATTTTTAGGTTTTTTTTACTTGGGACATAATGCCTAATATAGTGCTTAGCCTGAAAAGGTTAAACTACATCCTTATGTCATGCACTATGCACAGGATAATTACAAAGCCCAAAAGAGACCATAGCAGGGATAAGCCTGGCTTCCTTGCATATTACCATCTGCCTCAAATACCCAATGCACAACTTCACCTGGTATTTCAGCAAACTGTTCACCTAACGTTTTACTGTCTCCTTATGGTGCTACTTATATGTTTGTCCTTGCAGGCTGATTTCAAGAACTGAGTGATATTCTCTCAGCATTCATATATCCTCTCATCGACTTCACAAACATTCATGAAAATCTGGAACCATAATATATGTGTCTTATATTTATAAATCAACAAATAAATGCTAAAAGGTACCAAAATAAATGCCCTGTGGGCTAATGATAGGGACAGGATCTGCTGAGCCTTCCTCAGGTGATCCATTACATGACAATTGATGTGGAGGAGGTGAGTGAGCTAATCTTTTCCTTAGTTTTGGCAGAGGTTCAGAGCAAAAGTGCATAGGCTTGGAAATCCCGGCCCTTGGCGCCACTCTAGTCCTAATCCCCATTAAGAGGTGGCTTTAGCCTCTTGGTAAACATGGAAGCAGGTTAAATACAGGTGGCCACAGTATGAGGTTGGGAAAGCTTTTTAATTAAGGAAACACCATCCGGTTTGTGGCTTTGGCATTATCGCATCTAAAAGTAGAAGCTGGGCTGAAGTCCTCTGACATGCTAAAGATGAAATGGAGGAGTTTAAAAAGCAAGGAATGCACTAATAAAGGTTAAAAAGAATGTGCTGCACATAGCTACTGATTTCATTCTGTGCATGTCCGAGATTTAAATGAAGATTCAGTAAAAAGTAATCAATGAAATGTGAAATACCAGTCTCAATTTAGAGAATACCAGCAGTTGTGAAAAGACAATTTTCCCTCTGGGATTAGCAAAGTATATCAAAGCAGAAGCAAACGAAGAATGTGCAAGAGTGTTGATGCAACAGTTATGGGTATAGTAATAAGGATAAACGTGGTAAAGAGGGATAGGTATAATAGACGTAAATAAGACTAGTGGCAGAAGCAGGGGCATTGATGAAGTGGGGGAATGGAAAAATGTATCATGGTCCGTGGGCTAGTGGTAGGACTCAGGACGGTCTATGCAGAAATTTGTTTTTGTCACAGCATGCATCAGTATCAGTATCAGTACGAATGGTGGCGACAACTGCATAGAGCTACGAAAGGCGAGTATGCATAATGATTTGAACCAAGCGAACCATTATGCAAATCAGCTCCCTGCCTCTAATGCTGCACTGATGTCACAAGATAAAAGCAGTCCCCCACTTCAGCCAGATTTCAGTTATTCTACATCAGATGACTGAGTGGTCCTTTACAGATAATCTACCCATAATAAATGACTTACTTATGCACAACAATGTACATAGAAAGACTGAATATGAGCTTGCACAGGATGTCATCAATGATTTTACAAATGTGAATGCTTTGGAGTCAGTCAGTCATTTTCCAACCCGCTATATCCTAACACAGGGTCACAGGGGTCTGCTGGAGCCAATGCCAGCCAGCACAGGACTCAGGGCACACACACACACACCAAGCACAATTTAGGATCGCCAATGCACCTAACCTGCATGCCTTGGACTGTGGGAGGAAACCGGAGCACCCGGAACATGCTATGTACTATAATTGTTTTACATAGCATTAAGATATTTTGTTTTAATTTGTTTTGCAGTGTTGCTAGCTAATACTCTTTTGCATTTGGCTTGAAATGTAAAAAAATACATATGGTTGAAATGTTATGTAATATGTGTTGCTGATGTTTCACTTTTGCTCTAATGTTGTAAAATACATGTTGTTAACTTTCTGTTAGTAATGGCCAATACATTGTGGGGCAGTTCTGTCTCGGCCTCTGACCTACATAATGTTGCCCCTGGCAAGAACTAATATTCATCTTAATTTCCGTTTGTGAATGAGTGACAGTTATCTCACCTGCATCAGAGATCTTTGAAATTAGTGGTGTGGCTACGTTCAGTTTAGATTCTTCTTTCATGTGTTCTTAGCTGAATAGTTTTCTCACCATTCATTCCATCTCACAGCAAAATAAACCTTTAAGACTTTTTTTTGGCACAGCTACCACATACTCTGCCTTTGTCCAGGTTTTCTTGTTGCTTATTGCTACACAGCACTGTATGTCTTACTACCTCTGTAAATTGTCTGTTGAAAGCGCTGAAAGACATTCAGAGTGCATCCTGACAGTCCGTCTACACCAACCACAACTCACTGTCATGTAACGATAGGATCAGAGAGTGACGGCAACTATTTCTGCTGACTGATGGCTGTCTGATCTCACCACAGGGAGCATGGGTGAGATTTGTTTTTCCAGGATGCCTCTTAAATGCATCATCATGGCGAAGAGTGATTTTTTTTTTTTTTTTTAATTCTTAATTTTTTTTCCTGTGTCTGTATTTAACTCCCAGAGAATTATACGTTTGTGCCAAGATTTTAAAGATGCAATTGAAGACATGTTAAAAGTGTGATTTGATGAAGGTGTTCATCACTTGTAAGATCCAGTGCAGCTGCTCACTGTTATCAAATTGCAGTCAATGTAAGAGAGACTGGGGAGGAGGATCTGGAAAGCCAGCTATCTCTCAAACAATCATTGTTCTACCATTACCGTACGATTCCTTATTACCATCTTGTTGGTACTGGGACAGAGACTTCCTTCATGGCTGTACCAGTCAAATTATGTTACTCAGTCAGTTATTACATAGCCTTTCATAAACTAGTATTAGTGGTGTTTCTTCACAGTTGTCAAGCTGTAGTCTCAGTCTTTGGCTATAGTTTACCTTGTTCCTGAATTCCTCTCAGAAAGGCCAACAAATTATTCTTATATTGCAGCATATTATAGTTTCCATTTTTTTCACACCATTCATACTAACTATTACTCTACATTTGCATGTGCATATCAATTGAAATGTTAGGGTTCCAAATGTTCCAAGTGTTGCAGCAGTACTTTGTCCAGTAATGAAGAGGGCTATTCATAATGTAGCCCTGCTTTTCAAATTAAGTAGAAGTAAGCATGCACAGGCCACTGAATAGTATTTGCAATGCATACTGTATAAAAAAAGCAGAAGTATATTTGCGCACAAGGCAGAAATAAATGCAAGTGTGTAATCTGAAATTGAGCCAGCTTCAAGTTTCATGATTTTCTGTAGCACTAAAGGCCTGAAGCTCATAAACACAAACGTATCCATTATTACACTGCAGTTTGGAGTATTTGATGTAAATAACAGATTTTGTTTAAAACAAACTAACATGTTTTTATTGTAATTTAGACAGCTAGCAATTGTTCTAAATAATCCCTCTCAAAGTCTGGATATCACACATGCACTTATCTTTAACTTAGACAACCTAGGTTTCAAGGTGATCCTTTCTGAAACAGTGACATCAGTGCTTGATGTGCTCCAGAACTCACTGGTATTCCAAACCAGCGCTTCTGTGCTTTGATACTAAGAGCACTGGGAGGTTTTCCTGTGTACCAATAGTGTTTGAAGTCAGCTGGTATTCACCAGTATGCAGTATCACTGCTTCTACTTTTTGCTCTACAGAGTATGGTCACTTTCTACTTTAGTACTCCATGCCAGCACTTCTCGGGCGGCACGGTGGTGCAGTGGGTAGCACTGCTGCCTCGCAGTTAGGAGACCCAGGTTCACTTCCCGGGTCCTTCCTGCGTGGAGTTTGCATGTTCTCCCTGTGTGGGTTTCCTCCGGGTGCTCCGGTTTCCTCCCACAGTCCATGCAGGTTAGGTGGATTGGCGTTGGTAAATTGTCTCTAGTGTGTGCTTGGTGTGTGGGTGTGTGTGTGCCCTGCGGTGGGTTGGCGCCCTGCTCAGGGTTTGTTTCCTGCCTTGCACCCTGTGTTGGCTGGGATTGGCTTCAGCAGACCCCCGCGACCCTGTAGTTAGGATATAGCGGGTTGGGATATGGATGGATGGATACCAGCACTTCTCACACTTCTCCTCTCAGTACTATAATACTACTACATAACCAACATCTCTCTCCTGGGAATTGCAGTGAGGGGGAAATTCTAGACTTTCTTTACCCAAGGAATACATTTGAGACATTTGCTTTAAAAGTGTCATGAAAAGGTTGCAAATATTTTTTAACTTGATGCTATTTTGTTTTCCTTTGGGCCTTTTGATAATTATGTATCAATATTTCCCAGTATTTCCTGGTGCTGCACAGTGCGTGACATCATCAGTGCAACTGTATAAAGGTCAGCATGAACATCTCTGAATTTTCTGGGATTAGAATGAAACTGTGTATTTTTGTAAAAGATTCTTTGGTACGTATTTCTGATATTAAGACTATTTCTTCTGACTTTTTGTTTTTTGTTAAGCACTTTTTAGTCTTGAGGAAAAATATCTCCTTTCCTCCCCCTCACTGCTCGTCTCCCTCCACAGCAACAGTTCCACTCCAGGGCTGTGGTTTTCTCTGGCATGTACTCTTCACCTTAAAAAATCTCAACCAAGTGCTGTTATTCAAATTATTGAATGTTATGCCTAGATGTGAATTGCTTTTGCTATTCCGTAGACAACTAGACAATAACCAGTAAAAAACATCACATTTAGTCACTCGCAGTCTTTCACTATTTGTGAGACTACTACTGACAACAGTCTGTACTCCACTTATTTTAAACCATTACAGATACATAAATACTGCTGCAGGATGGGACAGGGGGCAGGACCAGCAGTGATTCTCAGTAATACTTTAATAATAACTAAAAATAATTTTCTTAAACATTGCTGTGAATCACAACTCAGAACTACAGTACCTATTAATACTATGGGCTTGATTAAATATTTACCTAGAAAAAACAGTGAAAACTGCGAATTACTTTCGCTTACTTAAAAAACATTGTCCTCAGTTGTTCTTGTATTACCATATCCTTGTCAAGAGCAACTCGGCATGTGTTATAAAATTTAATAATTGCTTTGTGATGTTTCAATGTGTTTCACAGTGGCTTAGCTCTATTGCAGAACCCACTTTTTCATTTCCCTAGAATTTATTGCAAGTGCATACAACATGCCACAGAAAATGTGGATAATGTGCAGTGTTTGGTATTGTGAACTTAGAATTGACTTACAAGTGGCCTTGGATCTTTCAGGAATCTAAGGTTGGATAAAAATTGTAATGTATTGTAATCAGTTCAATTCTGAACTCTTATGTGCATTCTTGACCAGCACACAGCATGCTGCCACAGCTTGAATCTTTCTCCGTAGACAATGTAAAATATAACAAACAATGTAATAGTAGAAATGCACCAATTTCCAAAAATGCAGTAATAAATAAGTTGTTTTTCTTTGCTTGATGCAGGCATGCATCCAAGATTGCAGTGAGACTGTAACCAGAAGGACTGATGTAATGTGGAACATGTCTGAATATGAAGTGCTATTTAGGAAAAAAGAATTCATGATTTCTGTGTCTGTTGTCAAACCACTGCCTTGGTGTGTGATACCAGCACTCCATATTAAAAAATGATTTGAGTAGACATGGCATAGGGTTAGGGTTAGGGTTAGGGTTAGGAAAAAATATGATTTTAGTACACGTGTCAACAATACTGGCACACAGTTTGAGTTCAGAAATAACAATAGTTTGATGGCAGGTGTATAACTCAGAGCAGATGATTTCATGGCATGCTGACAGCTCGCTCGCTCTGTCTGTCTGTCTGTCTGGCTATCTATCTATCTATCTGACATTGAGCACACGTTTGTGCTGACATTGAGCACATGTTTGTGCAGAGCATCATATATTACAAGCCATGGCAGCATAGAACTGTGAATTAAAACAAACTGGAGTGACAAATTGAGCAACATAGCTTGGAGCTGAATAAAGTGGATAAAAGTAGTCAGACTCTTTCACTTTCTACACACTTTTTTATATTGTAGATTTAATTTTAAATGAATACATTTTCCATTTTTGCCCATCAATCTACACTCAGTAGCCCATAATTCAAAAGTAAAAACTTGGTTTCAGAAAGGTTTGTCCTTTGCTGTGGCACACCAAATTATGGTCAGGTGCATCCTGTTTGCTTTTATTATCCTTAAGATTTGTCTTTAACTTGATTGGAGTTTACCAGTAGAAATTTGAATTGATTTGATATAGATAGAATGGCAGATGTCTGAATTTATAAGGTCCCACAGTTCACGCCGCATGTTAGCACTAAAACAAACCATGAAGTATATGGCACTCTCTCCAAGCAAGCAGCTTGATCATTGAGGTGTGCAAGAACACACTGGCCATTCTAACAGAGGCCCTTTTCTGAAATGGGAGAACCTGTTGGAAGAAGAAACATCTCAGCAGCACTGCATCAATCACGCGTTTAAGGCAGAGTGGCTAAATGGTTGCCACTCTTGATTATAAGGCATACGTAAGACAGCTTCTTGGACTTGGAGAGTTTGAGGAAAAAAGGGCCTTTGGGCAGAACTCCAAGTACTATGTCTGGCAAAGACCAGGCATAGCTCATTATCTTTTTAATACTATCACTACAGTGAAGCATGGTGTTGGCGGGCATCATACTATGGGTGTGCTTCTCAGAGGTAGGGATTGGGAGACTGATCAGCATTAAGGGAAGGATGAATGCAGCAAAATATAGAAAGTTCCTTGATGAAAACCTATTCCAGAGTGCATGTGACCTCAGACTACGGCAACGGGTCACCATTCACCACAACAGTGACCTAAAGCATACAGCCAAGACAATGCTGGAGTGACTTCATGACAAGTCTGACTGACCTTGAGTGGCCCAGCCAAAGCCCAGAGGTATTCCCAATAGAACATCTGTGGAGAGACTCAAAGACAGCAGGTTACAGACACTTCCCATCCAATCTTATCGGAGCTTGAGAGGATCTGCCATGTATAATTAGATAAACTATGTAAATCCTGGTGTGCAAAGCTTGTTGCAATGTACTAAAGAAGATTCAAAGCTGTAATTGCTGCCAATGGGGCTTCTACAAAGTACTGAATTAAGAGTCAGAATACTTTTATGAATGAGTAAGTGCATCTGTAGAAATATGAAAAACTATATCTACAACAGCCAATGTGAGCAGACAAGTGAACAGAAACTTTATCTTTACCTTAAGAAAATAGTATCAGGAATCTGTGATGAAATTTATTACTTCCAGTTTACTTTTATTGTCAACAGCACACCTCAGATATGTGAAAGGCATATTTTCTTAAATTGAAAAACTTTTCCGCTTCTAAGTGGACATATTTGTTAAGTGTAAAAGATTTTATTATTATGTTTGGACACCTGTCCCTTGAGCTCCATTGTAAAACACTAAAACAGGCTAGGTAATTTTTTAGTTTATAAAAAAGTTTCATTTTAAAATATAAGTTCGCGTGGCAAATTAATGATGAATTACCTTGATTGTGAAGAAATGACATTGACATGAAAAATACAAATGTTAGGAAGTTTCTCATCACACTGAGAGTAGGAGATAATGTAAGTTACCAAGGAGTATGACTGACTTTATGGACTTTGAAAACCTAACTTGGTTGTTTTGCTAGAGTTAGGTATTCTTGTTATAATTGTTTGAATGTCCCAATTATGAAATTAGTTGGAAGCCCACATATTTCAGACTTTCCAGTAGCATGGTTTTTTGAATGTGTTGACTTTTGAGGTGTTTACTAATGGTCTGTGATAGTTAGTTGATGAAGTCTTTTTCATTTAGTCCAGTGCAAATTTTGTTAAAAGATAGCACAATAGTTAGCACTGTTACCTCATTTCTTTAACAACCTTATTTCAGTTCCTGGCATCGTCACTGCTGGTGAGCAATTTGTAGTTTCTGAACTTGTTGTTCTAGTGTTTTTTTCCTGGAACTTTGATTTTTTCCCAGACTGCAGGAATGATGGTGTTTGTGTGAGACAGATTATTATGTGCCAGTGAAATGTGAAGCCTATTCCGGTTCACCAAAATTGTTTGTTCTTATCTTTTCTTAAACCAGCATATAGCAACAGTAGTATGTATTAAATGCACATATTAAATACATGCTTGCAAAGCACAGTGTTATAAAAATATCACGGTGAATGCTGTCAGCATTGCAGGATCACTTCATACAAGTGCAATTCATGGAATTTCAGTGTAATATATTGTATAAATGCAAGAGTACACAGGAAGCACTGCAACTTTGCTTACCAAGATAGATGGTTGACCTTCGAGTTCATAGTGGAACATTCTGTAATTATTCTGTAATGCATTTTTCACACAGCTAAATATAACAGGCAGAGTTCCCAAATTTTTTCATAACCTTTCCTGAAGTTGACTTGACTATTCAGAAGCATTGAAGGAGGAAACTAAAGGAGGAATAATAGTTGCAGTCTTAGCAGTTCAGTTAGCATTGGTATGAATAAAGATGCACAATTAGGAGGAAGAACTAAAATAAAGGCAAGATATAAAATAATGTCAATTAATTTTTAGTTTGTACCTACTCGTTTAATAAGATTTTTGGCAGTAAACTGTAAAATACCTGAGGTGTTTTCACCAATCTATTTCTCCAATACAATACCCTGATCAAAAACATACACTTTATCATTTTTAGTCCTTAAACTGACGTTAAACTGACACAAAAACAATTTTCGGTCAGTTTTATTTTTGAATGCCACATAAATACTTAAACATCTGTTGTGTATGAAACTTTTTTTAAGATATTTCTACAAGTGACACTCTAAAATAACAGCAAATCACAAATGTTACACTGTCTAGATATGTGATATTAAATATATCACACAATTATTACAACAAACATGATTAATATGGGAGCAATTGAGTGCATTTTCCTGTCCTTAAAGCATTTAATATTTTGTAACCCATTTTGGTCAAGTCAGCAAATATCTCTTCAAATATGGTTTTATTTTTGCAACATTCATGTGGTTTTGCTCGCAACTGGCACCCCTTTCTCCAGTTAGATAAAGAGAACCTAATTCTTTAGGTCCACTAATGTCTATCATGAAGCATTTCATTTATTATGGGGCATCAGCTGATAATTCTAATCATCCCTGTTACACAGTAATTAGTAAGGAAAATATTATTTAGTTTTCAAAAATGTAAAACATAATTTAGTTTTCAAAAATCCTAGCACATGATTCATTCTGAGAAATGAAATCTCTGTTTTTGTTCTGAAAAGAAAGTCACCTGTTTCAAATATATATGCATACTAAATTGCCTCAATGTCCTTTTTAATGTATGAGTCAATGTCTAGTGTTTGTGTGTGGTACCCCTCCACTGTACTCCATGACAGCCACCCTGACCAAGATGCAGTTGTTTTGCACATTGAGCAAATGGATATCACACATTTTCTGAGAAATTTAAAGTCAGTTCCAGAAAATCTTCTTGTCATCTGTCACCTAGATTCTTTATAGCAAAGAATATTAAGGAAGACTGAATTATGTAAGGTATGGAAAGTATATTGGACTCTTTGTGCGATCTTGTGTAGAACCAGCTAACATTCAGAATTTCTAATATGCTCACTTCATGAGAACTTCTGGTTTTCATCTCTGTGGAGCTGCTTTAGTTTTCAGGACTTACGTTCACCAGCATTACATTTTTTAACTTTGTAAGTATTTTATGTATTGAGCAAGACTTAACAGGCTTTTTCAGATTTTCTGATACTTTTGGTACAAGTTTGTCATTTTTATTTGGTGTTGTTTTATTCTTATACTTTTCCTTGAAGCCAAGTCTCTTTTTCTAAGATATGTGTTTTATATTTTTGACAGAATAATATACTTTCAACTGTCCCATAAACAACTGATGAGAGAAATTCATTGCCGCACATCACTCATGTACACTGTCAGTGATGAAAGCAACCTTGCTTTAACTTCTACGTCTTCTGCTCAAATTACCTAGTTTGTATCTAGGAACTCAAAGGGCGTTTAGCTTACATGTTGCTTAAGTATTTGTGTTTGTAAAGCATTTTGAGCTAAATCCTGTTTATGAAAATGTGCTTTACCAATAAAAAATTTTGTTTGTGGCCTTTTCTATTTAAAGCCCCAGTGTTAACCAAGTATGAAAAGTAGTATTTCCTGTGAGGGAGGTGTTTAGAATAGACAAACTATGTGATATAGTTTATTTCAGTGTGATTCTGTTTAAATTGATAAGGACCATCCATGTAACTGGTGGTATAAAGCATTAATCTTGTAGCTCAGATTAGTTCACAAGTACAAGCCTCAATCCATCAATACTATGACATCTCTTTTTTTGATTTATGTGGTCACTGGGTGTTGAAGCCTTCCTTAGCAGCATTTTGTGTAAAGAAGGAACCATCCTAGAACAGGATGCAAGCACAAACGCTCCTAACCTATACTGTGCCTATTTACATTTGCTACATGCTCCAGGAGGGGACGTTCCAAAAAATTCAAAAAAACATAAGACTTAGCAATGTTTTATTATCTGCAACATTTTCATGATGAACACTGTTTCAAATCAGTATACTGCCATGAAGAATAATAGATGTTGTGCACTTTCTTGTGCAAGCATAAAATGTGATTGAAATTAAGTTCTTCATTGTGGTTCATTATTTATTGTGATTTTTTTTTTTTTCCTTTTAGGATGTTCGCCCCTTTACGGCTCAAACTCAAGCACGTGTCAACTCTGTCCTGGAGAGAGTAGAAGGGGCTCAACAACGTTGGAAAAGACAAGTTCAGGAGCAGAGGAAGACTGTCTTTGACCGTCATAAGATGCTGAGCTAGAGTGCAAGCAGTGACATCACTGTTGCCCTTCAGGCCAATGAAGCTATCAGCTGGAAAAGGCCGAGTTTCTTTAACTGCTTAGTGGAACATCACTCCTCCAGCAGGGTTGTATCATACTAGCAGCACTTTGTGTAAATTTTTAAAACTCTGAGATGAAAGCCTATTCTAAGACCCTGGAACTGTTTCTTAAATGACTATGGCAACCAACAATGAAAACATCTTTGTTAACGTACACTTAAATAGTCTGGGATATAACACTATAAGAAATGAGAAAACTTAAACAAAAAGATTGTTAAGGTTAGTCAGAATGAGTATGAATAGAATAAGTGTGTGTTACAATTCTGTTAATTTATATAATCTTGTAAAACTTGTACTGTATGTCTCTGCATGTGTCTTGGGGTGTCTAAGCCTGGATCTATGAAACTAATCTTAAACCAGAATCAATGCAGTATCCCTTTTCACTATATACTTAGGCTGTCAATATTTAGGGCCCTGCTTCTACTGTATCAAAATCTATCTTAAGAGACTGCACATTGTAACAATTCTATCTGTAAGGTGATCATTAAGCCAGTCAGGCCATCTTATAAGCACCTATGTTTTTAATATCTGACTAAGTCTGGGCTGCAGAACTGTGCTTTACCTGTAAAAGTTAACAATCCGCTGACTAACATCTCTGCCTGTCCAGATGTCCAAATTAGAAAAAAAACACTTAATAATTTCTGAATTTTCTCACTGCTTGATGCTTTCGTGTTTTGAAGGTTCTCTTTTTTCCAACAACGGTAATAATAATTTCTGTAATGAGTGCTACCATGCTTTTATTAATAATTATTTGTGGATGATAATTGCACATTGCACTGGGTTACAGGGCAATGATAATATCTTTCGAGAATGAGGCACAAAAAATAAACCAGCCCTATGTTGGGGTATTATGCATCATAAGGCAAATTCATGCTCATATCAGGCTCATTTATTCTAATGCGAATATCTTTATATTAAAAAACTGTATTCCTAAAAAAATACACACACATACTTTATATTAGTGGTAAAATCTGAAAAAGGGTATATCCAATATCCAGATTCTCTCTGGTATCTTCCTAATTAGAGGTGGTTCTTCTTAGAGAAACTCAAGTGGTGTATTGGTTTTATTTTGGTTGTCAATTCAATCAAGCAACTGCCTACTATGTACTTTGAATCTCTGTCATCGATATTGGTATCTCTTAATAATATACAGTATGTAATGAAGACTGATCATTTAAGTCTTACTTCAGTCACAACGAAGGCAGTCTAGTCTATATCCTGAAAAGGAAGAATGGGAATGACAGTAACACATTGCCACACTGTATATCATGTTCCTTAACCATCCTTAACGCTTCAAGGGGATAGTTTCAAACTTAAGTAATAGCTTTTTAGGAAACCTTGACTTCAGATGCCAAGTCTTGTGCCTATATATAGAAAATAGGGCACTTTCTATCTGTCCTGCTATGTTCTACAATGCTGAGTCTATCATACAGTTTGTTTACCATGTGATTTTCACAGATGATGGGGTGTACTTTGTTCAATGCTCTCTCTCATAAATTTGTTGTTTGAGTAAGAATGTGATTTGAGTAATAAACTGGGCCATTTTAATAATCCACCTCTTCTAGGTCCTTGGGATGTACTGTACCTCAGCGCAGTAGCCATACCAAATTATAATACAGCTAATTCACAGCCTCCTGAAAAGGTGTAGGTACTGTTGAGCTTTGTTAGCAAAACAGAGGGCATTGAGAGTTCCTGGGTGAAGTGTGGCCCTGAGAATTCAAAGCTCCTCACTCTTTTTACAGTTATCCAATTAATATTAATACAAGTATGATCATCCTTGATAATCCTGATAGTCCAGTCACTTAGGTCCTCAACAATGAGGATCCTGCAAGCAGGAATACCCTCAGGGAATCACACGAAATGGGTGATGATCTCTCACAATGCAGGTAATGTGCCTTATTCAGGACTCCGTGAGCAACTGTTCATTTGATACAAAGTTAAATCAGCGGTACCCAAGGACTCTTTGAGACACAGTACTGAAGGAGTCTTATCTTTGTCTCAGATCACTGGATAATGTCCATGTCTCGCAACCATATAGGAAGCACCAGGATTCTAAAGACTTGGACCGTTGTCCTTCTGCAGAGATATATTGGGAGCACCATGAGGCAATTAAAGGCCTGGATCTTGATTTTTATCCAGGATATTCACAAGCCCAGACAATCAAAATCATGAAGATCACTGTTCTGTGTTGGAAAATCAAATATAAAAGACGCTTTCTTACTTCTATGAAATATGAAGAAAAATGTCCAATAAAGTATGAAGTACGACTTTTTTTAATTTAATGCTAAATGTTAATAGCTTTGTAGGTTATTGTGAATTTCAGTGTGTTTTGGTAACTGAAAATACATATTCTCAAAGAGAAATATAAATTGTTTAAATTCAAACAACCGATAAAAATGATTTTGAGTACAAACACAAGCCTTGGTAAGTATGATAATGAGGCCAACACCTTGATTTTTTAGAGAATTTTATTCAAGAATGAAACCTAGAAGTGTTATGAAAATTAGGTACAGATTTACAAGTTATTTACAAGTTATGTACACTAAATAAACTGAATTCCCTAACATCTTTAAACAAATGTCTGTAAGAGAACCTTTAAAGAGCTTTGCAATGCTCTTTTGAAGCTGAGTGCCAGGAATGTTCTAGGGTTATTGCATTTAATAACTTTGGGTATTGCCAATAAAAAATACATAGTTTCTCTTTCATCATTTGTGAAACAGTAAAATGACTTTCTTCTTAAATTGCCAATAGCTCAGTCTTTAAGGCTGTATTTTTCACATCAAATCATGCTGCAGTTTTTTCTAGTAAGGTAATTTTTTGTCTGTAAAAACTATATCTGTGCTAATTTATACTGTTATCTATACTAATAAAAGGCAAAGCCCTCACTGACTCACTCACTCACTCACTCATCACTAATTCTCCAACTTCCCGTGTAGGTAGAAGGCTGAAATTTGGCAGGCTCATTCCTTACAGCTTACTTACAAAAGCTGGGCAGGTTTCATTTCGAAATTCTACACATAACGGTCATAACGGTCGACAACGTCCGCCATGTTGAACTTTCTTATTTATGGCCCCATCTTCACGAAATTTGGTAGGCGGCTTCCCTGCGCTAACCAAAACTGATGTATGTACTTATTTCGGTGGTATGACGCCACTGTCGGCTGCCATATTGAACTTTCCAACGTCACTAATTCTCCAACTTCCCGTGTAGGTAGAAGGCTGACCCCATCTTCACGAAATTTGGTAGGCGGCTTCCCTGCGCTAACCGAAACCGATGTACTTACTTATTTCGGTGGTATGATGCCACTGTCGGCTGCCATATTGAACTTTCCAACGCCACTAATTCTCCAACGTCCCGTGTAGGTAGAAGGCTGAAATTTGGCAAGCTCATTCCTTACAGCTTACTTACAAAAGTTAAGCAGGTTTCATTTCGAAATTCTACGCGTAACGGTCATAACGGTCGACAACGTCTGCCATGTTGAACTTTCTTATTTATGGCCCCATCTTCACGAAATTTGGTAGGCGGCTTCCCTGTGCTAACCGAAACCTATGTACGTACTTATTTCGGTGGTATGACGCCACTGTCGGCCGCCATATTGAACTTTCCAACTTTTTGTTACATATGGGCCCATCTTCAAGAAATTTGGTATGCGAGTTCCCAACGCTAACTGAATCCTACTTACATACATATATACGTCCATAGCCTGCAGCTCGGTCACCATGTGAGGCAGCGTTGGGTCCCCCATCCCAACGCCTCCCACGTTGTTGGCTGCCTGCCTATATAAGGCCGTCCATCGGTCCGGTCTCTACATTCCCTTCCTTGCTTCGTCACGGTATTCATGTCTCCCTGCTGATAACTGCAGCCTTTTTATTTAATCTACGGCTTCTCCGCTGTTTTATTGTTCGTTTATTACAATTATAGTTATTGTGTAGGTATTTTAGACTTACATTACTGTTCAGGTACCCATTTCCTTTACCGTTCCAACCGTACCCCCATTAACATGTCTATTGAGGTGATCACCATCGGTCAAAGAACTGTCACTTACCAAGTGGTTTCCATGCCCGGAGATGGCACCTGCCTTTTCCATTCTCTGTGTTACATATTGCACGGCCATATCAGGCTCACTCTTGATATCCGCAGGAACATTGTGTCTTATGTATTGAATGACTGTAACAGGTTCAAGGTGTGGACTGATGACGGTATCAAGTTATAAAGTTCACTGGTTTCAACAATCAGTATTCTAAGGTTTTCTAGAGTATTGAAATAAAAATGTAGAGATCTTTCAGCTGTGCTTGCTATAGCAAAATTGCTGAAAGTAACTTCTGTTAGATGGCAAACACAATTCATACTGCTAGGTGGTTCTTTTATACGTTTACCTAGGTAAACAAGGAGGAGGCATGCGTAAGATGTTTCAATCAAAGCCTGTGGTACTAGGGTGTTTTATCATCTTAGCCATTATGGATGTTGTAAGAAGTCAAGTAAAATTACACCTTTTATTGGCTAAATAAACAGTTTTAATATGCAAGGTTTCGAGGCAACTCAGGGCCCTTCTTTGTCTTAAAACCTTGCATATTATAATCTTTTTAGTTAGCCAATAAAAAGAAATAATTTTGCTTTGACTTCTCATTAATCAAAGGCTGAAGGCGGCTGCTGATTGTTAAATAGACATCACAAAAACTGCATCTACTGTGGCACCACCATCCACTTCTCAAAAGTGCTTTATTCTTTAAAGGAGCCAAAAAAATTTTTAGCAGCATCAAGCACGAGGCAAGGAATAATTCTGTACTGGAAAACCACTCCATGGCAAGGCAAACTCCAGCAAAGCACACTCCTAGACAAGGCAAAGATAAGAGTCAACAGCTCACCTAACATGTCTTCAGATTGTGAGAAGAGAGTTCAAAGGGAAAACCCATACAAAAGTCTTCATAAGACAGCTTGCTTTGAATGGCTGTGACAGTGTAATGACCTCTGTGCTCATCCCTGGGGTGATCTAGTGTTATAGACTTCTCTTAACTACATTGTGGCCATCATTTTAATTACAGTGCATCCGGAAAGTATTCACAGTGCATCACTTTTTCCACATTTTGTTATGTTACAGCCTTATTCCAAAATGGATTAAATTCATTTTTTCCTCAGAATTCTACACAGAACACCCCATAATGACAACATGAAAAAAGTTTACTTGAGGTTTTTGCAAATTTATTAAAAATAAAAAAACTGACAAATCACATGTACATAAGTATTCACAGCCTTTGCTCAATACTTTGTCGATGCACCTTTGGCAGCAATTACAGCCTCAAGTCTTTTTGAATATGATGCCACAAGCTTGGCACACCTATCCTTGGCCAGTTTCGCCCATTGGCTTTGCAGCACCTCTCAAGCTCCATCAGGTTGGATGGGAAGCGTCAGTGCACAGCCATTTTAAGATCTCTCCAGAGATGTTTAATCGGATTCAAGTCTGGGCTCTGGGTGGGCCACTCAAGGACATTCACAGAGTTGTCCTGAAGCCACTCCTTTGATATCTTGGCTGTGTGCTTAGGGTCGTTGTCCTGCTGAAAGATGAACCGTTGCCCCAGTCTGCGGTCAAGAGCGCTCTGGAGCAGGTTTTCATCCAGGATGTCTCTGTACATTGCTGCAGTCATCTTTCCCTTTATCCTGACTAGTCTCCCAGTTCCTGCCACTGAAAAACATCCCCACAGCATGATGCTGCCACCACCATGCTTCACTGTAGGAATGGTATTGGCCTGGTGATGAGCGGTGCCTGGTTTCCTCCAAACGTGACGCCTGGCATTCACAGCAAAGAGTTCAATCTTTGTCTCATCAGACCAGAGAATTTTGTTTCTAATGGTCCGAGAGTCCTTCAGGTGCCTTTTGGCAAACTTCAGGTGGGCTGCCATGTGCCTTTTACTAAGGAGTGGCTTCCGTCTGGCTACTCTACCATACAGGCCTGATTGGTGGATTGCTGCAGAGATGGTTGTCCTTCTGGAAGGTTCTCCTCTCTCCACAGAGGACCTCTGGAGCTCTGACAGAGTGATCATCGGGTTCTTGGTCACCTCCCTGACTAAGGCCCTTCTCCCCCGATCTCTCAGTTTAGATGGTCGGCCAGCTCTAGGAAGAGTCCTGGTGGTTTCGAACTTCTTCCACTTACGAATGATAGAGGCCACTGTGCTCATTGGGACCTTCAAAGCAGCAGAAAATTTTTCTGTAACCTTCCCCAGATTTGTGCCTCGAGACAATCCTGTCTCAGAGGTCTACAGACAATTCCTTTGACTTCATGCTTGGCTTGTGCTCTGACATGAACTGTCAACTGTGGGACCTTATATAGACAGGTGTGTGCCTTTCCAAATCATGTCCAATCAACTGAATTTACCACAGGTGGACTCCAATTAAGCTGCAGAAACATCTCAAGGATGATCAGGGGAAACAGGATGCACCTGAGCTCAATTTTGAGCTTCATGGCAAAGGCTGTGAATACTTATGTACATGTGCTTTCTCAGTTTTTTTATTTTTAATAAATTTGCAAAAACCTCAAGTAAACTTTTTTCACGTTCTTATTATGGGGTGGTGTGTGTTAAATTCTGAGGAAAAAAATTAATTTAATCCATTTTGGAATAAGGCTGTAACATAACAAAATGTGGAAAAAGTGATGCACTGTGAATACTTTCCCGATGCACTGTATCACAGAGCTCAATGTTATCTTCTTTTTAAGTGCTTAAAACATTTCTGTTAGAATTATAGCTTCTTATAAACTGCTGATACAACTTATTATGGACATATACAATACTTGCTACCTTAGAAAGACAAATGGTATAATAAAAGACCCAAGCCATCCTGCAGAGTCACTTTACAGTAGATCACTACCACTAGTACCTGTAGATTCAAGGACAGTTTAGATGATAAAGTTACTGAAAAGCCAATCATAAGAACAAAAACAAATAATGTAACCTAACAAACAATGTTTCTATATATATACAGAGTATACTGTATATACAGTAAATATCAGGGGTAGAGAGAGTGTGCTATATACTTAGTTGTTGTGAGTCTATGCCTTTATTACTATTGTTACTTCACCACCTGAGGCCACAGGTCTGCCATGCCCTCGACCCTCTGCAGTTCGCATATCAGGAGAAGGTGGGAGTGGAGGATGCCATCATCTATATCCTACACCGATCCCTCTCCCACTTGGACAGTGGCAGTGAAGCTGAATTATGTTTCTGGACTTCTCTAGCACCTTCAACACCATCCAACCTCTGCTCCTTAGGGACAAGCTGACAGAGATGGGAGTAGATTCATACCTGGTGGCATGGATCGTGGACTATCTTACAGACAGACCTCAGTATGTGCGTCTCGGGAACTGCAGGTCTGACTTGTGGTCAGCAACACTGGAGCACAGCAGGGGACTGTACTTTCTCCGGTCCTGTTCGGCCTATATACATCAGACTTCCAAAACAACTCGGAGTCCTGCCACGTGCAAATGTTCGCTGACGACACTGCTATTGTGAGCTGCATCAGGAGTGGGGAGGAGGAGGAGTATAGGAACCTAATCAAGGACTTTGTTAAATGGTGCGACTCAAACCACTTACACCTGAACACCAGCAAAACCAAGGAACTGGTGGTGGATTTTAGGAGGCCCAGGTCCCTCATAGACCCCGTGATTATCAGAGGCGACTGTGTGCAGAGGGTGCAGACCTATAAATACCTGGGAGTACAGCTGGATGATAAATTGGACTGGACTGCCAATACTGATGCTCTGTGCAAGAAAGGACAGAGCCGACTATACTTCCTTAGAAGGCTGGTGTCTTTTAACATCTGCAATAAGACGGTTGTGGCGATCACCCTCTTCTACGTGTTGGATGCTGGGGAGGCAGCATAAAGAAGAAGGATGCCTCACGCTTGGATAAACTGGTGAGGAAGGCAGGCTCTATTGTAGCCATGGAGCTGGACAGTTTGACATCAGTGGCAGAGCCCTGAGCAGGCTCCTGTCAATCATGGAGAATCCACTGCATCCACTCTGTCATCTCCAGACAGAGGAGTAGCTTCAGCGACAGACTGCTGTCGTTGTCCTGCTCCACTGACAGACTGAGGTGATCGTTCCTCCCCAACACTATGCGACTCATCAATTCCATATTGGTGTGTGGGGGGGGGGGGTAAACGTTAGCATTATACAAAGTTATTGTCTGTTTTAACTGCATTTTTATCACTCTCTTTAATTTAATATTGTTTTTATCAGTATGCTGCTGCTGGAGTATGTGAATTTCCCCTTGGGATTAATAAAGTATCTATCTATCCATCTATCTATTGTGTTATAGTCAACTGATGTAAGGAGACATGAAAGAAAGACTTTCATCAAACAATGTACACATTACAATAAACTTGGACCTGAACTTTAAAGTATAGTTGAAATACAAATCAAGATATTAGTCAGCTTGCTAGAATCATTCTACTTAAAAAAACAAAAAAACAAAATAGGAGATCACCAAGATTTAATATTCTGGATTGATATAGGAATGGAAGAAAATCAAATATTTAATCAGATATTTATGCAATCATTTCCCTTTTTGCTAAAACCAAATGATAAATGAACTGTTAAATAAGTACTGTATAGAAAAACACCCATTTGGTTTCAAATACAATTGAGACTGAACTGCGTAGCAGGTTCAAAGAGTGTGTGCGAGCTGTAGCTTGTTCATTATCATCCTAGAAATAAATTTCTATTTATCGTAGTACAGTTAATTATAGGTCAACAATGGGGGGATGGGGGCAACCAGACATGTTAATTGTTGCTTCACACCGGGAGAGAGATTACATGTGTAACATCTCCACTCTGATGTATTGAATACCAGGAACTGTTTTGAAGTTAAACCCAGTTCCTATCAAACTATTTTCGGTGTTAAAAAATCTTATTCTAACTTTAACAAAAAAGTTAAAGAAGATGTGTCTTGGTGAATGTAAAAGCCAATCTACTGTATAAAACAGACCACAGTTGGTAAATAAAATGATATAATATAATGAGTATTTCAGGTCACCTGTTTGCCTGTCTCTTGTAAAGAGCTATTAATTTAAATAATATAAATAAAGTGGCAATTCATTTTAAGCTGAAGATAATAGTATTGTATAGTGCGCAGGAACTGAAATAAATAATTGCAGTAGCTATATCTTGTGTGCAGAATGTTTTAACTGTTACCTACTTTCATCTTTTGTGTTGAGTTTCCACATCCATCCATCCATTATCCAACCTGAAATGATCCACCATGCTGTCCTGAGTTTGCACAGTTGGTAAATAAAATGATATAATAAAATATAATGAGTATTTCAGGTAGGGCACAGTGGTAGCGCTACTGCCTCGCAGTAAGGAGACCTGGATTTGCTTCCCGAGTCCTCCCTGTGTGGAGTTTGCATGATCTTCCTGTGTCTGCATGGATTTCCCCCCACAGTCCAAAGACATGCAGGTTAGGTGCATTGGTGATCCTAAATTGTCCCTAGTGTGTGCTTGGTGTGTGTGTGTGTGCCCTGCGGTGGGCTGGTACCCTGCCCAGTTTCTGCCTTGCACCCTGTGTTGGCTGGGATTGGCTCCAGCAGACCCCCGTGACACTGCGTTAGGATATAGCAGGTTGGATAATGGATGGATGGAGTATTTCAGGTCACCTGTTTGCCTATCTCCTGTAAAGAGCTATTAATTTAAATAGTGTAAAGAAAGCGGCAATTCATTTTAAGTTGAAGATAATAGTATTGTATAGTGCACAGGAACTGAAATAAAAAATTGCAGTAGCTATATCTTATGTGCAAAATTTTTTAACTATTGCCTACTTTCATCTTTTGTGTTGAGTTTTATGTCTCTTCAAGAACAAGTTAAAAAAAAGTTTTTTTCTACCCTTGCTGCTTTGTTGTAAGAAAACATATATATGTATAAATCTATATAAATCTGTTCCTTATGCAATCCAATACGTAGAACAAATGCTACTGAAAGAATACAATTTTAAATTATTCAGTCTAAAAAAATCAACTGAAATTTAATTCTGAACACACCTGCTTAATCATCCCGATCAGCTTCACCAAATCAGGTGCACATAATTAGCATAGTGCTGGACAGTGCTTTGATGGGCTCAGTTTTATATATAGATGCAGAACATATTTGAATCTTAACAGTACAAGACCAAAATATGCCAGTCCATAATAGAATGGCTAAAAAAAGTAAGAAATGCAGAGGAATGGAATGACTAAGGTAAAGCCCAGACCTAAATCTTTTGAAATACTGTCAAGGAAACTTGAACCAGGTTGCATATATAAGAATGAAGCAGTCTTATACAGTGAAACAGAAAAAGATGCATCCAAGTTGATATAAAAGTTGCATAACTGATAATCTGTTAAAAGAAATTAGTTAGAAGCAATGAACAAATTGCCTCTTTTTGAGCTTATCTGCCTACAAAAAATTAGAAAATGTTTGTATCAATTAGAAAGATTCCCTGAAGTCAAGGGCTAAACTGCGAAATTGGCAAAAATCTGTCTAATTTCTCCCTTGCAGACAGGCTCAACAAGGGACAATTTGTCCCCTTTGTCTCCACTTTCATCTATATAATACAAAGAAAATTTTAAACAAGCCTTGATCTGCAGACATCCTTTGTAATTCCCAGAATTAAAAGGAAAAAGGAATAAAAACAACAGCATGATATTAGCAACCAACCTGCTATCTTCTTCTAAGCTGAAGACACTGTTAATACATGGTGTTACTTAAGTGACAGATATCACAGCTTATATTAAAATCGGAAGTATGAAAGACAGAGCAGCACCCTCTATCTTCATCAGTTAACTAGTTGTCTTGCTTTTCAGAAAATAATTACAGGCTGACATAACCTCTAGGAAAGTGCACCTTTAAGATACGTTGAACACAGGTTGATAAAGAAAGAAGCAAATAAGTGATTTGACTGCAAAAGAGAAATTAATAACAAGTTTTATATAGTTACTTTCATAGTGTGGTCTATCATAAAACACTTTACAGAGCCATTTCTAACAATTTATGCAGAAAAAGCACTATCTATACAGAAAGCAGGAGATATTTAGTCCAGGCTCCAAAGCAAAGCCACATATGATAGCTCCTCTGTGAAGAAAATGAGGCATAAGCAAATAGCACAGCATTGCTCTATATAAAACACGGAAATGATGAGCTCAACATGTTATATCTAATGGCTACAATTGCTTTTGCACGGGATCACAGAGAACTAATACTAAAAGGCAAAAACCAACCCTGGATGGAACAGGATTTATTATTGCTTGGCAATGAATCACACTCATACTCACCCATAAAAGGCTAGAGTCACCAGTTAACTTGGTACTTTAGAATGTTGAAAGAATCAGAAAGCTTGACGATTTTTAGGTTCTACTCCTGTCAGAGTCTTCAGATTGAAAAAGCAAAATAAATAAAGGATCACAAAGTAAGTCAGAAATTAGAAAAGTTAGATAGTTGAAGTTCTGTGAACTGTAAAGAAACTTTCTACACTTACAGGCCACTTTATTAGGAACACCTTGCTAGTACCAGGTTCGATCCCATTTTGCCTTCTGTAATTCTTTATGGCATAGATTAAACAAGGTGCTGGAAACATTCCTCTGGGATTTTGGTCCATATTGACATGATAGCATCATGCTTTTGCTGCAGATCTGTCGGCTGCACATCCATGATTCAAATCTCCCATTCCATCGCATCCCAAATATTCTCTACTGGATTGAGATTTGGTGACTACAAAGGCCATTTGAGTACAGTGAACTCATTGTCATGTTCAAGAAACCAGTTTGAGATTATTTCAGCTTTGTGACATGGTATGTTATCCTTCTGGAAGTAACCATCAGAAGATGGGTACACTGTAGTCATAAAGTGATGGACATGGTCAGCAACAATACTCAGGTAGGCTGTGGCATTTAAATGATGCTCAATTAGTACTAAGGGACCCAAAATGTGCCAAGATAATATCCCTACACCATTACACTACAACCAGCCTGAACCATTTATAAAAGGCAGGATGGATCCATGCTTTTATGTTGTTGATGCCAAAATTCTGACCCTACTATCTGAATATTGCAGCAAAAATCGAAACTTATGAGACCAGGCAAAATTTTTCCAATTTTATATTGTCCAATTTTGGTGAGCCAGTGCGAATTGTAGCCTCAGCTTCCTGTTCTTAGCTGACAGTGGCACACAGTACGGTCTCCTTCTGCTTTAGCCCATCTGGTTCAAGGTTCAACAACTCGCTCATACAAGGCCAATTTAAAGCCATCATTCTGCTTAATATTCAAGTCTTTTGGATGTGGGAGGAAAACTTATGCAAACATAGAGGGACAGTCAAACTCAATTCAAGCAGTGTCTGTGTGGGGTGTCATCTTTTCCAAAGATGATTCCTTGTGCTTGATGCTGTCAAGGCTGTGGCTCCCCATGATCCTGAACTAGATTAAGCTATCTCAGCAAATGGATGAATATTTTAAGTTGTGCAATAATCAAGTAATGTACAGATATAAAGAAAAGTACCAGGACAACTTCCTGGCTGTTATTTGGCAACATTATCCAATTCAACCAGTTTAGGTATCTATTAATGTTACAATCAGGCCATATTGATTTTTAAACTAAAGAAAATTGTTTATAGTAAATTCATCTGTTATATTCAGTTACAATTTCATGTTCCATCTTTGGTGATCCCCAGCCAATAATATTTCTGTAAAACATGTTGTGTGAAGCATGCAGAGAGAAATGTCTTTATTATTATATTTTGTACAAATAAAGCTTTTAAGTTAGAATCAATAAATTAAACTGGCTTTCTCACCATCATGCAATGAACCAAAGTGGGATTCGAACTTGCATCCTTTTTTGGTTTCAAAACAAGGTTTGGATACTGTGAAACACATTTTGTGCTAAATCTGACAGCTGAAACTTTCAAAAACACTGATTAGCATAATATATAGGTGTTATTATAAGGCACAGTGAAGTTCCAACCATAGAAAAATTAAGTTATAAGTCAGTCCTAAACTTGTCTAAGGGAGCCATAGTACTCAGGGGAAACAAGCAATGTTGGTAAAATTTGCAAAAATTCACTGAAATCTAAGTATGCTAGGAATCAAAATTAGGTCCTTGTACTAGTGCCATAGTGGTAAATGAAAATATCACTACTGTAAAGATATACAGTAGCATATATACTATTTGTGTTAAATGTATATGTGAACACAGTGCTTTCTGGTACACAGCCTGAGAACCCACACATGGGCTTAAGAAACTTCTTATTTTTATTTATTGTTAAATGCAAACATATTTGCAGACAATCATTTTTCTTTTTTATTAAAACAAAGGGATCATAGCTGGATAATATTGGATATGGGCAGTAAGTTAATATAATGATATAACACCAAACCTAATGACTTAAAGAAAAATAAACATTCCATAACTGCAATAGGCAGAAGCACATGCTAACATTAGGCAGAGTGCGGATTTGCCAATGGGGCTCTCTTTTATAGTGCTGCATAACTGCATCTGTCATGGCACAGAGCTAAATACAGGGGGCAACACAAAGCAACAATGGACGAATTTTGTTCTTTTTGGACTTTTAGCTGTGGTGCAAAGACTCTAAGCTTTGCATGTCTGCCTCTCTTTGGTAACTACAGTAGGTGCTTAGTCAAAGGAGCTGTTTGCTTTTCTAGATCAAGGTTGATGAAGCTCTGATTAATGCCACTCACCCAGCACTTGCACAGACTGCATTTAAAATACAACATGTTTTGTGAAACTGTCTACATTGAACTGAATTTTAATATAAATCTTTCTGCCTTTTTTATTTTTAGCCTATTGTGCCAGCTGTGGCCCTGCCTTCTTCCTTTTACAGTTATTCCACCTCCATTTCTAGGGTCTGTCAGCCAACCTCCATTTCCAAGGTAAGGGGTGGAGTCGTGGCTGTGTTTGAAGTGCAATCAGGTAAGACAGGTAAGGGATTTCTACTGTCTGACAGATGGGATATTTCCAGACCTGCAGTGTAGTCTCACCGGAGGAGAGTAACATTAACCACACAGTCAAGTATATGGTCTAAACCCTCTAGGTCTAAGGATACCTTATATTATCAGAAAACGTCTCTGGCTGAACAGGTAAGCTCTGAAAGCATAATCAAAGTCATATCGAGATTAGAAAGACTAATGACTATGTGGCAGTCAATAACAGAAATAGCAATGTCTAGTAATGCAAAGGATTTCTAATATGTATTTCATAAAATGAACCAATGATCCTACAGTCTTTACGGCATGGTGGGTGAGATGCTGAGCTTATCGTCAAGACAAAAAAATTATATATATCCGCATTCAAATTTTCACTTCCGAATTAAGGAAACCTGCACATTTTAACTAAGCTTTGCAAAGAAGAGGGCGAGGACGTTATTGAGGAATTTGTCTGCTTTTCAGCTTCAGCGGATTGTGGGTCTTTTTACTTTGGGTATAAAAAAGGTGACGAATGTGAAAACAGCACAGCAGCTCTGTGGACTTGAAACCAGGATTTTCCCGCAGATGCTAGGAGCTCCGCAACTTCTGCAAACGATGAACTAGCAGGCATCGGATCTTTTGTACTCTAAACCATTTCAATGTGTTTTGTAACTAACATACTTGAAAGTACTATTAAGGTATACTGTAAATATATACCTTAATCTTCACAATATATGCATTAAAGCATTTGTTATTAGTTAAGTATGTGTTTCTATGTTATATAAAATGTTCAAATCAGCTCCAATTTCTGGATATAGAAGGACGAGGGGAGGGGTGTAGAGAATCAGCCCTGGACAGAGTGACAGTCCACTCACTCGTACACCCC
>JANRMT010027041.1:84827670-84843049 GCA_026402145.1 Polypterus bichir lapradei
ATAGATAGATAGATAGATAGATAGATAGATAGATAGATAGATAGATAAAAGTTTATTTACTTTTATTTTTCCCGGGGGAAATTTGGCTTTTTACAGAAGCTCTTTTTAAATATTATATATGGCTTAATGCAATTTATTGATAATTCTGGTTTCCCCCAAAAAAATACAGTAAGGTGAGATGTTACTTTACATTGGTTGAGTTAGGGTGTGTGTGGGTGTGTGGGTGTGTGTGTGTGTAAGTGTACCTTGTGAGAGACTGGTGAGATACAACTTCATGACCCTGTAAAGAGGTTTATTAAAATGTATAAAGAATTAAATGCATAGAGATTAATCAGAAAGCACCATAACCCACTTCTCCTGCTTACCCTCAAGTTGTTGTACAGTATCATAATTCCAGAGTTCTTTAGTAATTTTGAAAGTTTTAGTTCTGGAAGTTTTAAATAAAATATTAAATATTGCAATTAAGTTATCCATCCATCCTCTTCCGCTTATCCGAGGTCGGGTCGCGGGGGTAGCAGCTTAAGGAGAGAAGCCCAGACTTCCCTCTCCCCGGCCACTTCTTCCAGCTCTTCCGGTAGAATCCCAAGGCGTTCCCAGGCCAGCCAGGAGACATAGTCCCTCCAGCGTGTCCTGGGTCTTCCCCGGGGCCTCCTCCCGGTTGGACGTGCCCGGAACACCTCACCAGGGAGGCGTCCAGGAGGCATCCTGATCAGATGCCCGAGCCACCTCATCTGACTCCTTTCGATGCGGAGGAGCAGCGGCTCTACTCTGAGCCCCTCCCGGATGACTGAGCTCCTCACCCTATCTTTAAGGGAAAGCCCAGACACCCTGCGGAGGAAACTCATTTCAGCCGCTTGTATTCGCGATCTCGTTCTTTCGGTCACTACCCATAGCTCATGACCATAGGTGAGGGCAGGAACGTAGATCGACTGGTAAATTGAGAGCCTTGCCTTACGGCTCAGCTCTTTTTTCACCACGACAGACCGATGCAGAGCCCGCATCACTGCGGATGCCGCACCGATCCGCCTGTCGATCTCACGATCCATTCTTCCCTCACTCGTGAACAAGACCCCGAGATACTTAAACTCCTCCACTTGGGGCAGGATCTCGCCCCCAACCCTGAGAGGGCACTCCACCCTTTTCCGGCTGAGGACCATGGTCTCGGATTTGGAGGTGCTGATTCTCATCCCAGCCGCTTCACACTCAGTTGCGAACCGCTCCAGAGAGAGCTGAAGATCACGGCCTGATGAAGCAAACAGGACAACATCATCTGCAAAAAGCAGTGACCCAATCCTGAGTCCACCAAACCGGACCCCTTCAACACCCTGGCTGCGCCTAGAAATTCTGTCCATAAAAGTTATGAACAGAATCGGTGACAAAGGGCAGCCCTGGCGGAGTCCAACTCTCACTGGAAACGGGCTCGACTTACTGCCGGCAATGCGGACCAAGCTCTGACACCGGTTGTACAGGGACTGAACAGCTCTTATCAGGGGGTCCAGTACCCCATACTCCCGGAGCACCCCCCACAGGACTCCCCGAGGGACACGGTCGAACGCCTTTTCCAAGTCCACAAAGCACATGTAGACTGGTTGGGCAAACTCCCATGCACCCTCCAGGACTCTGCTAAGGGTGTAGAGCTGGTCCACTGTTCCGCGACCAGGACGAAAACCACACTGTTCCTCCTGAATCCGAGGTTCGACTATCCGACGGACCCTCCTCTCCAGAACCCCCGAATAGACTTTTCCAGGGAGGCTGAGGAGTGTGATCCCTCATAATTAAGTTATTAATACTTAATTTTGCAATTATAAGTATGATTATACTGTATGTTAAGTTACTAGTGAATTAGCAGTCTCACTTCTTTCTGTGTCTGCTGGCCTTTGGATTAATATAATTATACACTTAATAATATATTGACACTAAATATCTCATTTTCGTCTTATCTATATATACCCTGTATAATTCACTAAGGCAAGACACCCATGGAAAGCACGCCGGAAGGGGCATGGATTCACTGAGCCTCCGACAAGTAAGACACCTATGGCGCAAGCAGGAAGGAACCACGCCCACCAACTCCTGGCACTTCCAAGTCACGTTGACTGTTCATAGAGGCATGTTTCTCATGGAGGTGAATCGCCATATGCAGCGTGTAAAACGGTTTGCGAGGGGTATCCCATGGGATCCTTAAAACAATCCTTTACAACTGAGGTTAAAACACAATGAAGTAAGCAGTCTTTAAAAACCGAGTTTTTCGTTATGACACACGACTGCGTGCACCATAGCAAACTGTTTTACACGCTACATACAGCAATTCGCATCTGTGGCAAACGTGCGTCTTCTTAGATGCTCCTGCAGGAACACAGAAAGTCTACGTGAGTCACAGGTGCATCTGGACTGTGCAAAGACGACAACGACTCAAGTGACGAGTTGGAGGTGGGCACATGAGCAATGGCGGTCCACCAGTTTTCAGTCACGGACGATTGTGTGTTGGTTCGTTCCGTGCATTGTTACAATGTTGCTTTTCTTGCTGATTTATTACATTACCGATTTTTCAAATGTTAATTTTCTCCCTATGCTTAAAAATCCGGCCCGATTATGCGGTGTATGGTACGCCGCGGGTTGGCTAGTTGTATTAATTTATCTTAATCATGGTGGTAGCCATAATGGCTCCAGAGTCCTGTGTTTGAACCTCTGTCCAGGACATGTGTGTCATTTTACATTCTCCCCAGGATTCCATGAGTTTTCTTCTAGGCACTTTTTTCCCACGTGCCAAAAAACACACCTAGAAACATTAGTTGATTTTGTATTCATTTTCCAAACCCCCACAAAACAATCTGTTAAATGGATTAACAGGTTAGAAAATGGATGGATAAGTGAGTAGTAGAAACCTTTATACCATATATTAAAAATTGACTGATTCATGATATGACAAGCATTGCTACTTCACAATTTAAACTCGACTGGATTTAAATATCAGCTTGGCCACTGTATATGTAGAGTTCAGTCAATTTTTGTGTGTTTTTTTCTCAAATTTCATTCCAGCTGTCAAATATGTGTGGTAGGTAAACTGATAGCACTAAAATGACCTGGTGTAATATACTGTATGTAGTACAGCAAATGCCCCCACTAGACTGTTTTTTTGTCTTGTTCCCAATGTAGCCTGCATAGGCTCCACTCTTCATTCGGCATTGTATTAAGCAGGTTTAGACAACAACTGAATAATTCTTTGCAGTGTGGTACAGTGGCTAGTTTGTCTGCCACAAAATTTCAGAGACCTCGATTTGACTCTGAGCTTAGTCACTGTGTGCTTAAATTTTGTTTGTTCTGTAAGAACGCTTGGGGTCGCTGTCATACCATTAAACCCAACAGACATATGCAGACACAGGTTAAAAGCACTATATAATTCTCTCCTCCGCCTCCCAGCATGCTCTGTCACACTTCTCCCAACTCCGGCTTGCCTGCTGGGTCTCCAACAGTTCCTTATATAGTCCTTGACCCGGAAATGTGCTTCTGTCCTTCCGTCCACGTGTCAGATGGAGAACTTGCCATTTCTTCAGCCCGGAAGTACTTCAAAGTCACAGGGACAGAAGCACAGAAGTACTTCTGGGCTATGTAACCAGTAGGGAATCCCCAGTCTCTCTGCAGCGTCTCCTGGTGGCACCCACGGTACCCAGCAGAGCTGTGTTGCCAAACTCCAAGTCCTATAGTGCCCTGTGGGCATCCGAGGCACCGCTACAGTCCAGGGAAGCTGCCATCTATCCTTTTGGAGGATGGCAGTTTCCTTGATCAGTTGCCTTCCCCATTTTTCCATTCCAGGGGAGTCCTAGTCGGGTTGAACTGCTGGCCGTCTCCCACAGTTCATATGGGGTCAGTATAAATTGCTTCTGAGTGCTCTGGTTTCCTTTTCATTCCAATAAGGTACTTTTTAGCTTAAACAGTGACTCTGTGACATAGTATGACTGAGAGTGAATGTATATTATGATGAAGTGGTTGCAAATCCATGATTAGTAAAGATACCGCAATATACTATACAGTGCAGAATGACAGAGGGTGCCTCCCTTAAACAATATTACAAAACAAGTACAATTTTGTTTTTTGTGAAAATATTCAATTGAGTCGTAGATTTATATAAATTTCCCCCAAATCACATTAATATAAGCGCTTCGTACATTAGGTTGTTGTAATGTTTTGTGTGCATGATCTAGTAATTTTATGGCTGAGCTTACACATGCTATTATATATTTTTCAGGGACATGTTAAGACTGTCATTCTCACATGACCTTGATCTGGTAGTTTACCAAAGGTGTTGTTACTTGTATATAACAAAAAGAACAATTACTATTTCTGTTAGCTAGAGGTGATTTTAGGGCAGCTGAATAGCAATTAAAGGCACCTTTAGAGCATAAAACATTGCATTTGCTGAAATCACCCACAATATGGAAATTTCAAATGGTTCTTGTAGTAAATACAGAAATGTAATAATTACTTTGTGTTTAATTTTTTTGTGAAAATTATCAGAAGCCCCTGTTCAAAGCACCACACAAGACATACATACATTTCTGTCTTGCAAAAGCCCTGTCATTTCTTATTGTACTGCAATCATCATTCTCACTAATGGCTACATAACTAAAGAGAAAACATTAGAGTGATCATTATTTTAACATATAACTATTTATCTGCCCCATCACTCTCAAAATGAGCAACATGTTGGCATAGCAGATGACATCTGGGCTGGTTATTATGTGTCTGTAGAGTCTCTCTCTTTCTTTTTGCGACTTAGAAATGAATTTGAATGTTTATGTATAAGAATGTGCCCTGTGATGAACTGGTGCTAGTTTCTCCCTTGCACATAATGTTGTATACTACTCACCTGCTTTTGACCATGTACTGGAAAAATCAGGTTTGGAAAAAATGGATGACTAGACTATAGTCCAAAACTTTTTATAAGTCACCGGCACATAGAACAACAGATTTCCACTGAGAGCACCAATAGAACAGTAATTTGCATAATGAGTCAATGGTGCGGGCCGATGTAATTGCCTTTCATTTCATAGTTCAATATATTAGTCACCAGGACACAATGCCTGACAGTTGTATTCTGAATGAAGAAAGTAGAAAGTCTGGACTAAATGTCTGAAGTCTGAAGAATAAAAGTTAGATAGGATACTTTATTCAACAACCGGAATAAAAATGTTATTACATTCTTATGTGGCAAATATTGAACTATTCATAAAGACACAGACTGTTTGTTGAGTGTAGATAAACATGTTAAACATACTGCATTGGAAATATTTAGTAGAAACTGGCAACAGTGCAGAGGTAGATTATTGTAACAGGATGGCAATTGCTCCCAGTTATCATGTGAAATATTCCTTTAAAAGTGCTTACACTCCACCTGGAACTTTTGATGTGGCCTCTGCCTTCTTATATGGATGACTAAAAGCTGCTCACAGGGCTGCTGCAACAGTCCAAGGGGAATTCCAAGATATGTCTATGATCCTCTTCTAAATCAGACAAGAAGCCTGTGGGTGTGTTCAGTGGCAAGCAAGCTCGTGTTTCTATGTTTTAAAGTACTGTGGTGTACACAAGGAGTTTTTTGGACAGTTAAGTACAGTGTGCGTTTATGTGTGCATAAAGTAAAAAAATGACTATGTTGAAGTTCATGTTACACTAGCAAAATACCCGCGCTTCGCAGCGGCAAAGTACTGCCTTAAAATTTTTATTAAGAAGAAAATTTAACCTTTTTAAACTGAGGGAAAATGAGCCAATAATTATTTGTTAAGGATCTCTGTGTATACCATGTTGTCAGTTCGGCCCTCCGGTTGTAACATGACCAAGCTGTGCGCTGAGCTTACTCTTGAGCATGTAACTTACAGTTGGCCATGTGAACAGTAATCTTGTCTCAAATCTCACAGCTTGGATTGCTGCTGTCATAATCGGTTTGAGTTTCATGGTTTGTTTCAATTACGACAGTATTTGCAGGATTTGTTGTGTTGAAGTGACATTCGGCATCTGTCAAGCACACAACCGGTTTCATCGATAAAATCACATCCAGCTTTTGAGAGTTTAAACATTCATAAACATCAAAGTGTCCACTACTGAAATCGTCACCTGTGAATCTAAGATGTTTAAGAGGCATTGGCAGTTGTCGAAAGGTGTAAAATATGTGGCCATTTCGGTACACTTGAAAGCGACAACCGAACAATTCAGCGGCAGCCATCAACTCACATGCAGAACCATAGGTGAAGGGCTTAAGCATTTCACTCTTATAGTGCTCCTGTGTAGTATAATTATCATCAGTCCACACCTTGAACCTGCCCCAGTCATTCAATACATAAGACACAATGTTCCTCCGGATATCAAGAGTGAGCCTGATATGGCCATGCAATATGTAACAAAGAGAATGGAAAAGGTAGGTGCCATCTCCGGGCATGGAAACCACTCAGTAAGTGACAGTTCTTTGATCGATAGTGATCACCTCGATAGATATGGTAATGGGGGTTGGAATGATAAAGGAAATGGGAACCTGAGCAATGTAAAGTAAGTCTAAAATACCTATACAATAACTATAATTGTAATAAACAAACAATAAAACAGCGGAGAAGCCGTGGATTAAACAAAAAGGCTGTAGTTATCAGTAGGGAGACGTGAATCCCGTGGCGAAGCAAGGAAGGGAATGTAGAGACCGGAACGACGGACAGTCTTATATAGGCAGGCAGGCAGCCAACAACGTGGGAGGCGTTGGGATGGGGGACCCAACGCCACCTCACACAGTGACCGAGCTGCAGCCTATGGACGTATATATGTACGTAAGTAGGATTCAGTTAGCGTTGGGAACCCGTGTACCAAATTACCGTTATGACCATTACGCGTAGAATTTCAAAATGAAACCTGCTTAACTTTTGTAAGTAAGCTGTAAAAAATGAGCCTGCCAAATTTCAGCCTTCTACCTACACGGGAAGTTGGAGAATTAGTGACGTTGGAAAGTTCAATATGGCGGCTTACAGTGGCGTCATACCACCGAAATAAGTATGTACATTGGTTTCGGTTAGCTCAGGGAAGCCACCTACCAAATTTCGTAAAGATGGGGCCATAAATAAGAAAGTTCAACATGGCGAACGTTGTCAACCGTTATGACCGTTACACGTAGAATTTCGAAATGAAACCTGCTCAACTTTTGTAAGGAAGCTGTAAGGAATAAGCCTGCCAAATTTCAGCCTTCTACCTACACGGGAAGTTGGAGAATTAGTGATGAGTCAGTCAGTCAGTCAGTCAGTCAGTCAGTCAGTCAGTCAGTCAGTGAGTGAGTGAGTGAGGGCTTTGCCGTTTATTAGTATAGATATACACATACATCCACATATATATATATATATATCTACATATACACACATACATATACATACACACACATATATATAAACATATATATATACATACTGTACATATCTACATATATACATACACACACACACACAACTATCGTATATGTTGAAGTTCTATTTAAATTTTAAATAGAAGGAATTTTTATTTAGTCGACAGAATATTATTCCGGAATAAATCAACTCAAACCATAAATAACTTATAATATTTTGCTCTCCATAAAAATATATCCTGTCTAAATTATACAAGTTAGAAATAAAGTAAATGTTAAAAGAACAAACATTCAAATTTCTTTACTCTTATGTAATTTTATATAATAAATTAACTTAAATTTTAAATATCCCAAAAGATTTTGCTCTCCATAAAAATATATCCTGTCAAAATTATACAAATTCAAATATGAACATGGTGCATAACAAAACCTGGAAACATAAATAAAATTTGTTCTTTTCAGCAATAACAAATCAAATCATTTAGTTTATGAACAAAGTGCGTATTTGGGAACACCGTAGTGTCGACTTGGTTCAACATTACTTGGCAACAGGGAAAGTGGGGCAAGTTGCACTGGTGCATTTGTGTCTCCCATAAAAGTAGCTTCACTTGAAATCACTTTGTGATTTTGCACGGGTAAAAACGTCTGCTGAAGTGTCAGATTCTTCTTTAACTCTTCTGCTTTCTGTATCTTGTGCATTGCATTCAGGTCTTTCAGGTTATCTTGATGTTTTGTCTCATAGTGCCGTCTTAGATTAAATTCTGTAATTACACCCACATTTGCTCCAGAAATGAGACACACGGGTTTACCGGCAATGTCAGTAAACATATACTCAGCCTCCCATCGGTTTTTAAAGGCTCTATTTTCAGAATCAACTTTTCTCTTCGGCATCGTGTGGGCTAGCTTTGCAATAACTTGCAGCATCATAAGCTAGACTTGATTAACGCGGTAAGTGTTCGGCAAGGCAGCTGAAGCGCTGCATTATGGGATCTGTAGTTTATTGTGTTACCAGCGCTTCATATCCCCGGGCCATTAATAACAATAATACAGTATATAAAATGATCTTGCGGGCCGGATATAATTACACGCCGGGCCGGATGTGGCCTGCGGGCCTTGAGTTTGACACATATGGACTAAATAGAACTTGAAAAGATATATTTTTTCAAATGTGATCGCGCAATTCAGATAGAGTTGACACGCACAACAGTACATCGAGCCCGCGTGCTATTGTGGTTTTGCCTGCGTGCCTCAATAAGTCATCCTCCCCTCGCTCTTACTTTTTTACCGTTCATCTAATGAATACACTGAGTATGGCTTTACCAAAACAATCATTGATGGCGAATTAAGTATCCATTATTCAAGTATGTAGATCGGGGTATATATATACATATATATATACCCGCATATCGCAGCGGAGAAGTAGTGTGTTAAAGAAGCTATGAAAAAGAAAAGGGAACATTTTAAAAATAACGTAACATGACTGTCAATATACAGTAATTGTTTTGTGAGTGTTACTGAGTGTTGCTGTCATCAAGGATTTAATTATCATTATTTCTTTCAATCAGGTTCGTATTTGTAGGATGTGTTGTGCTCAAGTTACATTCCGTGTTTGTCAATCGTTGTAAAGATGACAGGTTTCATTCATCGATTCGTTTCTTACTGCATCAATAAACAGCTTGTCTTCTTCTTTATCTGAGACCTGACACACTGCATGCACGGGTTTTTTTTTTACACTGTCTTCCTTTAGCGGGACATTGACTTTTTCCACCGTGTGCTTTGTTTCCGCAGCAGCTGCACTTATGAATATTCTTGTATGTATCAGACGCTTCATATTTTTTTGCTGCCTTTTCAATTGTGTAATTCGGTTTTTGTTCAGCGCTCTTTGGAACTGTTGCTTTTTGTCTGTGCACTGCGTCAGTTCACGTGAGCCGCTCGGTGTACATGCATCGAAGTTTCCCAGCTGTGCTGGTGCCATGTCGTGCTATGTCCATGGCTGTATTTAATGTTACCGAAGTCCTGGCACTTAAAACTTTCTCTCGCAGTTTCGCTGAGTTTGTGCCAAACACCACCCTGCCCATCTCATCTTCCTCTGCATAAGCACAGTCCTTCACCCGTGAATATTTAGTGGCAGTTTGCTATTGGATTGCCACTGATGGACGGCCTTATATGGGTAGGCACTAAATTACAAACGCCAGCGGCAGCCTGTCTATGAACTTAATTTAAAGTTTAGGTTTACATCGTGCTTTGTTTCCGAAGTAGCAGAACTCATGAATATGGTTGTATATGTCACTAGCTCGCTTCTTATTGTTTCGCTGCCTTCTCAATTATATAATGCATGTTTTCATCAGCGCTTTTTGGGGCTCTTCCTGGTTTTCTACGTACTGCGTGATTACGTAGGAGGCGTGATGATGTCACACGAAACTCCGCCCCCACGGCTTTCAAGCTCATCTCCATTACAGTAAATGGAGAAAAACAGCTTCCAGTTATGACCAATACACGTAGAATTTCGAAATGAAACCTGCCCAACTTTTGTAAGGAAGCTGTAAGGAATGAACCTGCCAAATTTCAGCCTTCCACCCACACGGGAAGTTGGAGAATTAGTGATGAGTCAGTCAGTGAGTGAGTGAGTGAGTGAGGGCTTTGCCTTTTATTAGTATAGATTACACATTATATATCATGAGACATTAAATGAAACAGGCATAAGTCTGAATCCTATCCGATGTTCATC
Source organism: Polypterus bichir lapradei (assembly GCA_026402145.1). Lineage (NCBI taxonomy): Eukaryota > Metazoa > Chordata > Cladistia > Polypteriformes > Polypteridae > Polypterus > Polypterus bichir. The sequence continues at coordinate 84,837,768 of JANRMT010027041.1, forward strand.
ATGTAACAATAACAAATTCCCTACTTGACTGTAACCCAATTATAGAATTCATGTGAACCAATTTGGTATTAATGCTAAATACAAACATTGCTACTGAAAACAAACAAATGATTGATGAGTAGTAATACAAATTACTGCACATTCATGACAATGGGTGACTGGTTGGTAAGAGACTACCAGGAGAACAGCTACCACAAAGACTACTGTAGGGCAAGATATGATCATTGGTAAAAAGAGTGAGATTAAATTCAACACCCCCTAGGAGGTAAAAGGCGCTGTCATATATAGTGCTTCAGAAATACAATAGGTACAGATATATATGCAAGAAAAAGACAGTCCCATTCTGCAGATGCCAGGGGTGCTTGAACCCCAACTTTGAGCAAGAGATAGGGCATGGAAGCCTGGTTAAAGGCCACAAGACTTTCTGTCCAAATGGTGGGAAGATAATCTCCCTAGCTAGGGAAGCTGGGTATATTCTGTTAACTGAAGGGTGTATTCAGGGGATACCTGCACTAGACCTTAATCTTACATCACTGCTACAGTATGATTCATCACATAGTTACTGAAATAGTGGAGTGGTACTGTGCTTCCCTTTTAAGAAAAGTGACAGCTGGAAATATGGATTGGAGACCTGCTTCATTAAATTACTACTCAGATGACAGTAGTGCAGAAGCACCAGATGCCACTAAGAACTGTTTTAGCCTTCCTTTCAGCCAAGGAAGGGCTATCCTTGATCCAGGTTGGGAAAGTTGATGCTACCTCATGCTACCAGAGGGGAGTGCTTTTGTGTGGTACTTCAGAGCTGGGGAAGGCAGTGAGCACCCAACCTCTTACACATAGGCAACTACCAGTGTAAAAAGATGCAGAGCAGGATATATGTTGTCTTTGTTACCTGCATAGTATGCATTCTCACTATTATCCTTTTCTTGTGTTATTTATATTTTAATAAACACATTATCTTTATATATATAAAACTGTATATATATATATATATATATATATATATATATATATATATATATATGGGCTCTTCTGGATACTTCAAGTATGGACAGATTGATGCTTTATTTATTTTTGGCTTTGGACTTCAAATCCCGAGGTTGTGGGTTCAGATCCTGCTACTGACACTGTGTGGTCACTTCACCAACCTGTGCTCCATTTACAAAAACAAAAAAGAAACATAACTAATTGTATCTCAAATGTTGTAAGTCACCTTGAATAAAGGTTTTAGTCGAATGATGAGTGATAATAATATATGTTCTTATACTCTTTTCTTCTAATGGGGTTTTCTACTCATAGAACATACATCTGTACAAGGGCATGTTATGTGCATTAATATGTTGCGTCTATGTGTGTGCTTAGAATGGACTAAGTACGAAATTCCTGTACTTATGTGTATGAATATGTACAATATATTGCATTAAGATGTGTGGGTGCTGGGACAAATGATATGCACAGGTAGTTCAAACAACATGTGTAGGGCACTGCTGTGTTAAACAAGCTTTGATAATGAGTTGATAGTGTTCACTTTCTTCCAATCTGATCCATTATAAAAGTGGGGAAGGGGGTTCTGTTTTGCAAGACAAATAGCACAGTTACAAATAACTTTAGGTGGCTGTGGTCCTCATGATTCACATATGCAGAGAACACTAGCTCCATGGGGACCTTCAGATTTGAAATATTTTGTAAACATGCAAACATCAAACTATCTTTGTTAAAAGGCCTATCCATAATAAAGCTTTTCTTATGTTCTTATCATAATGGATTAACATGGTATTTTACTGTCTGCTACATTCTTTTACTACAATTATAAAATACTCTGTTCTATCTTTTGACAGTGCTTTCAGGAGGATGAGCCACAGGGATATAAAGTGATCTTCCAACCACTGTGTGCCTTTGAGGTTGTCAGTGACAGTTTGCCTCGGCAAAGAACCTACTGGTCAGCACCTACTGGTCAGCACCGATTTTCCTGCTCCAGAAAAATAGAAAATGAACAATAACTTCTCTCTTTCGTTGATGGAGTGCACACCTACTGTTGTTCCTAGTGGTTGTGTGCAGTATGGGATCACACCTTCAACTACCTGCTCCTCTACTCAGCACCCTGCACATCAGCACCAATCTACCAGAGGTCAGGGTGACTCCTTGGCTCGTGTGCCTTTCTTTCTGTACCCTGCTAACTTCGAAACCAGCTACTATGATGCTTCTTATGGAAGTGCCTTATTTCCTTATGTCCCTTTCCATGGCCATTTTGGGGTGTATGATTGCCCTTTTGAACCTGCTTTCATTCAGAAGCGTAATGAACGAGAGAGACAACGTGTAAAGTGTGTGAATGAGGGCTACGCCAGGTTGCGGGACCACCTTCCTGGCCCTGTCTCTGATAAACGCTTGAGTAAAGTAGAGACACTGAGAGCTGCTATCCGTTACATCAAGTATTTGCAAGAGCTTATCAGTAGGACACCACCTGGGGGTATTGGTTCAGAGCATGAAAATGAAGACAAAAATGCAAGGACAAACAGGGGATGCAGGGTCAGCACTGTGGAAAGTAAATCCAGACTGGACCATAATAGTGATGGTGAATGCCACCTTCTATCCTTTTCCTCTTCATCTTCACCATACTGTGAATCGGAGGATTCTGGAAATTAGAAAAAGCAGGAGACTGTAAAACATTCTTTTTACTGTGATATTGACATCTGCAATGAAACAGTTTAGCTACATGAATTGCAAGCTATAATTGGATGATGACAGCCAGAAGTCAGTTTGTTAACATCTGATATAGGACAAGAGTAGTATACAGTATATATATGTTTGTCAAAAAGAATTGAGTGATGAGAATAAATGCAGAACACTCTTTCAGGTGTTCATTAACAGTGTATTATCTGCAAGCTAAGGAGAAGTTGCTGCCAGAACCATAGCTTGCACTCAACATGGTGTTTGCAGCTGTTACCGTGTTAGTGTAGTGGGACCCTTGTCTAAAGGCTACACCTAGTTGATATAAAGTTCTGGAAAGTGATCAGCGCTGGACTGATCAGGTGAAACACAAGCTTATTGAGACTGGTATGAGTTAAGGCAGAATATTATGACATTGTTGTTAACTTCAGGAAGCCAGCCCAAACTGCCACCAAGAAAAAAAAAAACTCAAAACAATGTATTGTCCTTTACATCCAGTGATGTGCATTAACGGCTGTTTTTATTATGCTTTCAGGAACTATTTTGCTTCTAAACCATCTGCACCATCTGAGGTAATGCATACACCTCTTCAAAATTATGAATGCTCAGCATCTTTGTTCAAATATGGAAACTAGCCTGCAGCACTTGTATTACTTTCCATCCTATATAAACTACATAAACTACATACCATTGTCAAACGCACATAATCTGGCCCTGGACATCATGCCAGCCCACTGCAGAACCATATCACATACACACCATTATTCACAAATTTCTAATCACCAGGGACGTGCGGTCAGGGGAGGCTCTGCCTCACCTGTCATCATAAAAAGTAAACAAAAACTAATGATGATAACATAAAATAAATTTGTCCACTGGTCTGTGTGCTGTGAATTTGTTTTCTGTATGATTCCAATAATTGTGATCATTTTTATAGTCAAAATCGCTGAATTTGCGCATTTTCTGTTTAAATAGAGGAGAGAAACGTGAGGTGTGTCAGTGATGAGATGAGCCTCACCTCGGACTGTGCTCTCCCTCACACACTGGGTTGATGCATGCAATTGGCACGTGCATGTTGCTGTCTCTGTTTGTCGCCAATGTATTGTTTGCAGACACGTTTATTATACACCCTGACTTTCCACAGTCTGGCAAATATCTTTAACTAGCAAAATACCCGCGCTTCGCAGCGGCAAAGTACTGCCTTAAAATTTTTATTAAGAAGAAAATTAAACCTTTTTAAACTGAGGGAAAATATACCAATAATTATTTGTTAAGGATCTCTTTGTATACCACGTTGTCAGTTCGGCCCTCCGGTTGTAATATGCGCTGAGCTTACTCTTGAGCATGCAACGTACAGTTGGCCATGTGAAAAGTAATCTTGTCTCATATCTCACAGCTTGGATTGCTGCTGTCATAATCGGTATGAGTTTCATGGTTTGTTTCAATTACAGCAGTATTTGCAGGACTTGTGTTGAAGTGACATTCGGCATCTGTCAAGCGTTGTAAGCATACAACCGGTTTCATCGATAACTTCACATCCAGCTTTTGAGAGTTTAAACATTCATAAACATCAAAGTGTCCACTACTGAAATCGTCACCTGTGAATCTAAGATGTTTAAGAGGCATTGGCGGTTGTTGAAAGGTGTAAAATATTTGGCCATTTCGGTAGACTTGAAAGGGACAACCGAACAATTCAGCGGCAGCCATCAACTCACATGCAGAACCATAGGTGAAGGGCTTAAGCATTTCACACTTATAGTGCTCCTGTGTAGTATAATTATCTCCTGTACCGTCATCAGTCCACACCTTGAACCTGTCCCAGTCATTTAATACATAAGACACAATGTTCCTCCGGATATCAAGAGTGAGCCTGATATGGCCGTGCAATATGTAACAAAGAGAATGGAAAAGGCAGGTGCCATCTCTGGGCATGTAAACCACTCGGTAAGTGACAGTTCTTTGATCGATGGTGATCACCTCAATAGACATGTTAATGGGGGTACGGTTGGAATGATAAAGGAAATGGGTACCTGAACAATGTAAAGTAAGTCTAAAATACCTACACAATAACTATAATCGTAATAAGCGAACAATAAAACAGTGGAGAAGCCGTAGATTAAATAAAAAGGCTGTAGTTATCAGCAGGGAGACGTGAATCCCATGGCGAAGCAAGGAAGGGAATGTAGAGACCGGAGCGACGGACGGCCTTATATAGGCAGGCAGCCAACAACGTGGGAGGCGTTGGGATGGGGGACCCAATGCCGCCTCACACAGTGACCAAGCTGCAGGCTATGGACGTATATATGTACGTAAGTAGGATTCAGTTAGCGTTGGGAACCCGCGTACCAAATTTCTTGAAGATGGGCCCATAAGTAACAAAGACTGTTGAAAATTTCAATATGGCGGCCGACAGTGACATCATACCACCAAAATAAGTACGTACATTGGTTTCGGTTAGCGCAGGGAAGCCACCTACCAAATTTCGTGAAGATGGGTCCATAAATAAGAAAGTTCAACATGGCGGATGTTGTCGACCGTTATGATTGTTACGCGTAGAATTTCGAAATGAAACCTGCTTAACTTTTGTAAGTAAGCTGTAAGGAATGAGCCTGCCA
>JANRMT010027041.1:84843059-84898228 GCA_026402145.1 Polypterus bichir lapradei
ATGAGCCTGCCAAATTTCAGCATTCTACCTACACGGGAAGTTGGAGAATTAGTGACGTTGTAAAGTTCAATATGGCGGCCGACAGTGGCGTAATACCACCTAAATAAGTACGTACATCGGTTTCGGTTAGCGCATCGAAGCTGCCTACCAAATCTCGTGAAGATGGGGTCAGCCTTCTACCTACACGGGAAGTTGGAGAATTAGTGACGCTGGAAAGTTCAATATGGCGGCCGACAGTGGCGTCATACCACCGAAATAAGTATGTAGATCGGTTTTGGCTAGCGCAGGGAAGCCACCTACCAAATTTCGTGAAGATGGGGCCATAAATAAAAAAGTTCAACATGGCGGACATTGTCGACTGTAATGACCGTTACATGTAGAATTTCGAAATGAAACCTGCTTAACCTTTGGAAGTAAGCTGTAAAGAATAAGCCTGTCAAATTTCAGCCTTCTACATACACGGGAAGTTGGAGAATTAGTGATGAGTGAGTCAGTGAGTGAGTGAGTGAGTGAGTGAGTGAGTGAGTGAGTGAGTGAGTGAGTCAGTCAGTCAGTCAGTCAGTCAGTCAGTCAGTGAGGGCTTTGCTTTTTTTTAGTATAGATTAATATGTGTGACATATTTAGTCTTGCTGATTGGACATAAAAATGCAGTGAAAAGGCACGAGGTGAGGCAGATAGTACCTTGCCGCACTGAAGGGGGTGGATGTGAGCCCAACAGGTGCTTGTTGCTGCTGTTCTTCTATGCAGACACTCTATAAGTTAGCGATATCAGAAAGTCCAATGTACTGCAGCAGTCTGTTTATTTTTATTTTATTGTTCTGACTGACTGCCAAAATTGAACATTAAGATTTTTAAAACTAAAGGAAAATGAGGGACTTTTAAAAGAAAGTGACAGAGATTTTCGTTGAGAAGGATAGGCGTATGGACTTCAATTACAAAAAAAGGGTAAGACCATAAATGGTTTTCAATTTTATAAAAAAAAGGGATCAGACTAAGAAAAAAAAGCAATCCAATATTATATATATAACTAAATTTTGTCCTTAAATAAAATATTCTTTTGTTTTTCATTATCCTTTTGTTGAACAGTCTCTATTAAAATTGCTTAAAGCATCAGAATAAAAAACTTAAAAAAAAGGCAAAAACTCAATATTTCAATTAAGGTCAAATTGAAATCTGTTTTTTTGTATATCACTCAATACTTTCATTTGTATTGAATGAGTATGAATTGTGGAATTGCAACAGCAAATTTAGAACACATGGAGGGTGCAGAGCAAAATCGCTCTCTCTTGCTGCTATAAATTTATCGTTCTTTCTTAGCCAAATATGTACCTTACCTATGTATGTGTAAAGAATGCTGATGAGAGGTGAAACATAACCAGTAGTCAATGTGCATGCTGCCAGGTGAACAGTGAATAAGCTACTCTTTTGGGTTCATATATTTGTAAATCTGACTCTAAAGGAGTCAGTGCCTCACCAGCCATGAACCTCACCGCACATCACTGCTAATCACCAGTCAACCTAACCAGCAAGCCTTTAGTGGTGTAGGGCAAAAATCTATACATACTCAGGGTAAATGTGCAGACTCAACATAATCCACATCCAGGCATGAAAGTTAAACCTACTGTGCCATATATGTATTACCTGAGATAATTATTATGTTTACACAATAACATGATTTTTCCCTTCAATATTTGCAGAAGTTCTTTTTGACAATATTAGTACTCTAATGTAGGTGCTTGGTGGAAACTATAATGCTGTTATTTTAAAAAACACAACAATAAAATGAACTAAGGAACTTTGTGAAGGACACTATACAAAGAAAAAACATCAGATAGTACTCCCCCAAAATTAATTTTATATAAGAATTCTGCAATTGCAGAGAACTCATGGTGCGTCTCCACACCTGGTATAATTTCAAGGACATTATCAATATAACTCTACTTATTCTAAGTAACAAGCACACTGGGCAGAGGTATAGTAAATATGACACACATAAAGGAAAAAACTAAACACTTTGCTCCCTTACTCTAGCTCCGACCTTCTTAAGCCATTATCTATTCAGTAGGGTGTCTTATTCTTACAAGGTTTACCAAAAACACCTTTCTCTTTCACAAGCCTTTCCTTTACCTTCCACCTGTTGGTTTTGCCTTAACTTTCTTCTGGTAAGAACTATCTTTATATCTGTCACCAAGTTTAATTATGGTGAAGCTTTGGAATCCCTTTTATGGTTAGTGTTGACCATTTCGTGGATACAAAAGCATTGCACTAGAGTTCCTTTTTGGGCCTCCTGTGTTCCAGCACCCATGAGCCTGCAGTTATCCTTAAAAAGCCAGGTCTCTCCACTACCTCCAATTAACTTGTTCATCCTCTCTAGTGCTAGAGAGTGCTACCTGTCCAGGCTGTGAGTTATGACCTGCTGTGTTGGCTCTTCTGGTCCTTTGAAAGATCTTCATGGTTTTCTCTTGCAGATTATGCACCCTGGCATCTGCTGGCCAGGCTGCTCTTTGGCCTCCTGGGAGAACAATACACATGTGCTCACAGGGTTACCAGTCTTTCTCTTGCTCTTTCGTGGCAGTATACAAACTTGCTTCACTTCCAAGACATCATGTTTTACAAGGTTTGCCATTCCATAACAGCCCAGGAGTTTCAACATTGGCAAATACTTTTCAGAAGAATTCAGCAAGTAATATTTATTTCCTAAAACAGAGACTGAAACAAAGATCATACTCTTTTTGGAAGGTAGTGTATTAAATAATTGCTTGATTAATGAATCTTACTCTAGCTCATTCATCATCTCTGGCCTATTAATGGTCTATACAAACAGTGGAAAGGTATCTACCAACACAGACTCAGCAGACTTTATTCTCCTGGTCTCTTGAGTGACTTAAGAACTAATTTAGGAATGCTCCGTAAACAAATCTGTTTTGTCATCTCTTTGTTGTTTGTTATTTTATTTTATGTCAGTGCAGATTTCAAATTATACTAGAGAGAGATGTGTTATAATAATGATATCCAGATATTTAAAATCCCAAATATTTATCTGATTTCTAAACAGATTAAACTTAATTTTTATGAGGTAACATAATTAACTTAATTATTAAAGAGGTTAAAGATTGGGATGAGCTTAAAAGTGTTGTTGCTGTTCTTTAACTCTCACCTACTAGTTCTCTGATTGATAGCTGACTGAATGCAATGCTGCTTCCAGACCTTCACTCTTCTACACAGTCCCTATAATGTTGTTTATGAAGGAGGGTCTTTTATGGGATGGGAACTGCAACCTATTCCAAAATATTTTTAATGTATTTAATGTTTAAAAAATTAAATAGTTTCATGCCTTGGGCTGGATGTATTTTTTTCTATTTAAGTGACCTCTTTTTACGAGATCTGGAGTGTGTACAGAGAAACATGTAAATGACATCTGAAACCTGTCAGATGGCTACTAATTATAGGCTGAGTGGAGACGAACACAGCAGCTTACGTTATAGTTCTGTGTCTTAGTCTTGCAGCCATAAAAGTAGCCTTTATCTTCCGTCAAAATGATCAGTGTTTATAGTTTCGGGGTGTATGCATACCAAAAAATATTGCCTGATGGGAAGAGAAGCACAAAAGCAAAAGCCATGTGTATTTTCAGAAGGATTTTGAAAAATACAAGACAGTCAAAGGCACAATTGATCAAATTACCAAATAAGCAAAATGTCTATAAAATCATTATAATGAGAAGAAGGTGACTATTTGGAATAGATTATGAAAAAAGGAGAAGGGAACAGAGAGAGAGAGAGAGAGGCAGTGAGAGAGGAGTGTAAATATTTGGCACAGCTACAGAATTTCACTGGAGTTTGTTTAGGCTCTGGTTCATTTAATTCAAATGCCAAAGAATGAGTGTCATAAATAAAGGGCACACTCTGATCCTCTGACTTGAATAGTTAAAGGGACCTGGGCCTGTCATAACTGTGCTTAGTTTAATTATTAAAACATGATCAACTGACAAGCATCCTGGACTGTGTGATTTCTTGTGTCTAATTTCTTTTTTCTGATTTGTCATATAAAAAGAAATCCTTTATAACATTTTACTGTATATGCTTTTGTAAAAATGTGAAAAATCCTTCTTTAACAATAATGCATAAAGATTGATTATATAGTCATGTAATGTATATGACTGTGAAGAAAAAATGTATATTAGAGTAATTTAGATTTGAGATGAAAAGACCAATATGAAGAAAAAGTATAGATTATTATATAAAAAACATGAAATCAACATTCTGCTATCATTTGTTTGTTGTGCAATATATTCAAACATATACATTTTAAGTGCAAAGAAAAGCTATAGTTTAATTTTGCTAATAATCAGGGTTGATTAAGGCAAGCATATAACTTTGGCTCTTGCTCATTGAAATTAAGCTGTAAATACCCTATACAGTTTCAAGAGGAACCTCATGTAAAAAACAAAGTTTGTATAGACAGCATCTTGGAAAAAAGAATGCTGTCTGTTAGTCTAGAACAGTTTTAAAAGCCTTTTGTAAGATTGTAGAGTTCTACCAAAACACTCTTAGAGACATATTATTAAAGCAGAGGATGTTTGAGATAGGACTCTTTCCATGAAGTCCAAGTGCAGGATGATTTTAATGAGGTTACTAAGAACAGCAAATTAGGGATTTATAGCATTTTCTTAGACTTCCTGCAGTACTATTATGTCAGTCTTGTAATACAATGACAGCATCCTAGATGAGGCACTGTGAATATGTTGTACACCTTGATAATAAGACTGTTTGCTTTGTATTTAACATATGGTGCCATGCAACCCAACATTCTATTAGGCTTTTTAATTGTGTCTGTACACTGTTGGCCTATATCCTAGCCTGTACTAGGATACCAAAGTTTTTTTTCATAAGGTATCCTTTGTGGAACAGGACCCGGACACAGACAGACGGACATTGTTCGTTCACCCAACACACGTTTATTAAGACCACCACTATATACAATATTTACAAACTTTAGTGCACGTCCCAGTGCCTCCAGCACCGATCCCCCAAAAGTCCGGGCCTTTCACAGTCTTTTGTGCCTTTCTTCTGGCCGCCTCCAGTCCTCTCTCCAGCTCCGTCCTCTTCCACCCGACTTCTGCCCTCGACTGTTGGGAGGCGGCCCCTTTTATCACACCCCGGATGGGCTCCAGCTGCTTCCCGGCATTCCTCCATGGACACGCCCCCGTGTGGCGAAAGTGCCGGCTGCGCACCCGGAAGTCCTCCGGGTGTCCCCAGTCTTCTTCCCCCCAGCACTTCCGGGTGTGGCGGAAGTGCTGGGCTCCAGAGTTCTTCAGGCACCGGGGCGCCGCATGGGGCGGTCGCCCCCTCGGGGTCTGGAGGAGGCACAAGCCCTCCTCCAGTCCTCCTGGGCGTCCCGGCTGGGCTCCACCCCAAGCCACATGCGACACCTTTCAAGTCTAAGTATACACCATTGAATCAAAGTAGACAACCTTTTTATGTAAAATAACCTGGTGTAAAACCTAGGTCAATAGTTAAAGGAAATTGCTCAATTACTTCTGCTAAAGGTGGTATAGCCAATTATTAAGCCCAAGGAGACACTTACCTTAATGGAGCATTGGGTATTGTACTGTATAACCTTCTTTGAAATGTGTAAAAGAAATAAGTAATTTTACCACTCAGAGTTAGTTTTATATATTTTGTGTTTTCACTTTACATTCCACTTTCCTAAATCACAAACTACTGTACCAATTTATAATGGAAAACACTGGTTTGCAAAATGGATATACCTAATAATAGCAGTGGTGCAGTGTTTAAAAAATCTTAAAAAGTAGCTTCAAAGTCTCAATGTGTTTCCTTTGAAAGTAGCACTTACGCAACATGCTTAATTCTACTAAAATTAATAAGAATCAGTCATGGCTGTCCATCAATCTGACAGTTATGCTTCCCAGTCATTTGTCCATCTCTGACACTATGCCTCGTGGGTGTACAATGGTGGGAGAGCAACCCGATTTGTGAAATGCAGACCTGGGGGTATGATGGGCAAGGGAACTGCTTTCCATGCACAGCAGGCTGGCGTTGACAGAGCAGTCTTGGCACTCTCTTCTCCTCTTGTTGATGGGTCTGTTGCTGTTCAAAGTGACAGACTCCTTTGATGTGAGTCACTCTCCAAATCTTGATGTCCTCTGGATGGTTTGTATGCTGGAAGGCAATCTGAAGGGAATGGGACAAGTGTAAGGACTCAACGTTCCTCTGAAGAATACTGCAGCTCACAGATGATTGTTGTAGAGGTTTTTAAATGGGCTGACAATTGTCAGAGATTGAAAATATTGCATGCCAGTCGGCACCAGATCTGCACTCTATTAGTGCCAACATATTTTTGTAGAGAACAGTGACTCCTGAAAGGTAACTGTTGAAGATGACTGAAACCAAGATGCAGCCTTGCTCAATGCTAACAGTGATTTCAAAGGGAGCAGATGTTTTACTGAAAACAAAGACCTTCATCCCCATTCTGTCTTGGAATAAACAAAGCATGGTGAGGAATTTCGGGGGACGTCCAAACTTATGGAACATTTTTCAAAGCACCTCAATGTTGACTGGGCCAAATGCTTTCCGCAAGTCAATGAAGGCAAAGTTGATGTCTCGCTGGTGTTCTAGAGCCTTCTCCAGGAGTTGGTGGGTGACAAAGATCATATTGATTATGCTGTGTATGGGCCAAAAGCAACTTGCAATTCCAGAAGTACTATGTCTGTAATGTGATGGAGTAGCTGGAGAGGCATGACACAGTGAAGGACTTTCCCGGTGATATCTAACAGTGAGATACCCTGACTGCTACCACAGTCCGATCGGTCCTCCAGCTTCTTGTAGATAATATCAAGCCAGTGATCCAAAACAGAGTGAAGAAGTTAGTCAAATTGACTAGAAAATTTTGTTCCCCATATATATATATTTCAGCAGGTAGAGTCGTTATCGGGAGCCTTCTTGTTCTTCAGGGCTTGGACAGCAGATTGGACTTTCTGGAGAGCTGGACTCTCATCTAGTTCAGTGACTTGGGGAAACATGGGGATCTTCTCAGGGATCTAAGGATCTGGTGCTTTGATGGAACTGTAGAATTCATAGGTCTTGTTCTCATCAGCATAGTGTTGAATGTCAGCATCCTTGTTGATTCACCAGTTGTTCTGGATTTCATGCAGCCTGCGTTGTGTAATTGATCTAATTTTTTTCCACTTCTGTAAAAGAAAACTAATGACGGATTCACAAAGTGAGCTTCAAAGGCTGCGTTCTTGGCCTCCAGGAAGGGGATAGTCTCATCTGTAGCCTCATCAAACCAGTCTGAAATCTTTCTCTTGCAGAATCCATAGGCTTTTTTGGAGGAGGACTGGAGGACTGTGAGTAACGAGGTCCATAGTTCATCAAGATCTGGATGGTAGTCACGATGTTACTATCCGTGGTTGGGAATGGGAAGTGTTCAAGTTGAGTATGAAGATGAGTTGGCAGTGGGTCTCTGGTATCGATGATCACAAGGGTTGCAATGTTGAGGTGTGGCTTAGGGCATTGTCTTCTAGTAGGTGGTCTGAATACAGCACGGTGGATGTACTGGACAAGTCTGGGGTCTACCCAGCATTCAGCACCTTGCATTGCTTGTGTGATCAGGATTCTGGAGATCACACTGATGAACAATGATATAGTCCAAAGGGTGCCAGTTCTTTCATCTGTTCCATGCTGTCCTTAGTTTGTCAGGGAGCTGAAACATTGTGCTGGTAATGGACAGTTGGTGCTTCATGCAGAAGGGCAAGAGATGGAGCCTTTTAATGTTCATGTTTCTGTTCGTGCATTTCCCAGTCACATCATTACAGACGTCAGAGCTCCTTCTAACTTGTGCATTGAAGTCATCAAGTAAGGCAGTCTTGCCTGAGGCCGGAATGCTTTGTCAAGGGAAACACAGAAGTCATCCTTTTCTTCATTTACAGAATCCAGCATAGAAGCATATGCACTAATGTTTGTCTTATGTGAGCCTTTTGCGAGTGGAACATGCTGTCAGTGAGCTGATGCAGTCAGGACACTCCGGAATTTTTGGGAAGAGTTAATTCTTGACATCAAAGGCCAGTTCCATGGATCTCTGATTGTGGCCAGCCTTTCCAAAAGAGTTTATAGCCGGCTGTGGTGTCAGAGATGGATTCTTCATAAGCGTGGCGAGTCTTACTGAGGGTGTAGATATCCACCCTGAAACTCTGGAGCTCCAAGGGTTGTTCTCCAAGGTAGTTGGTCAGTAGTGGTCCGCAGACATTACCAGAAAATGAGGATGTGAGATTTCAAGGTTTTTCAACCACATGGAAAGGCGTGTGACTCACCAGGTACAGATGCCTGGCCAAGTACTGATGAGACAAAATTTGTTTGGGATGCCTTTTATTGTCCCCTCCTCTTTAAGGGTAGGCAGTGCTATCCCCACCTAGTCATGTCAACAGGACACAAAAGAGGCCTTTGATACAGAAAAAAACTTTGAGATCGAAGGGTGGAAGGAACGTCTGTGAAAAAGAGTTGTTGATATTAGTGATAGTGATTGTGCTCAATCCTCAGTCACACTGCTTCACTTCCTGTTGGGACTTCACATGGCAAGACATGTGTACAAAGAAGAGGGATAGCAGTAATTTTCACCACCTTGTATGGACCCTTGGTGGTATGGTGTGGGGAGGGGGTGGTTGAGTCAATCTTAGTCTGGACCTCACCACTCAGATTTTTTGACATAACTTGGTACAGATTCACCTGTAAAAATAAAATGTTATATGAAGAGAAAAATTTATTTCTGACCTAAGAACACCACACTATTTAATATGCAGGACCTGAGACTCTACAAAGGTAAAACAACACAAAAAATCCAGCATTTTGAGGGAGCACAATTTTCAGTCAGCAGACAAAACTACTTAATTCACTAGTTATTACAGAATGGCACATTAGTCTCAAATCCAGAAGCACTGTGTAAAGTGTGTGCACTACCTGGATCTTCTTCCTGTTTCCTGAGGATGAGCAAGTTAGGCTAAATAGTAACTTTAAATTGGTATACATGAATTAGTGCAGTAGGCAAATTAAGATTAAGATGTGTAGATGCTAAATATTTTATGGCCTGTAGTGGACTGGCACTCCATCTAGGGTTGAATCCAGCCTCAGATTACAGCCACCCTGCCCATAACCTTAAACTGAATTACGTGGGTCTGATAATGAATAGATGACAAAAATGCATTCAACATTTTTAATATGTCCTTTCATTTTCTAACTTACTAACCCAGGTCTATGTTGCAGACAAATGGTTGCTATCCCAGCACCATAGTGTGAAAGGTATGAACCTGAACTGTGTTATAGAGGATGATTATTTTGGACTAAATTAAACACCCAAATAAATAACTATATTGTGAAATGGAGAATAAATAAACACACAAGACAGTAGAGTACAGAGGTTAAGGTGCTGCACTTTGAACATCAGACCCTGAGGGGTTGTGAATTCAAATCCTGCTACTGGTGTAACCATGAGTAAGACACTTCACATGCCTGTGCTCCAATTGGAAAAACAAAAGAAACATAGTGTTATCTCATATGTTGTAAATCACATTGGACAATGCATAAACAATTTAATGAGTTTAATTTTAATTTTAAATTTAATTTTAAATTTGCTTATTTCTTTATGGAATTTATTTAATTATTTCTTTATTTCAGTGACAAAGCTCACAACATGACATACAACTTGAAATTAAAAGTGTCATTTACACAAGTTAAAATTGAAAAGGTGCTAGCAAGTAATGTTTTTTAATTGGTGAATTGTCATTAGTGGATACAAAAGGTGACACTGTATACCTTTGTAGATGAATTCACAATTTCTTGAGTTTAAGTAGCTGCTTGGCACTGTAATTCTGGGCAGCATTTTCTTGCAGTCTTGTCTGCCACAGATGCGTGTAGTCACAATTTATATTGCATGCACTTTACAGAACATTTATCAAAAATTAAGAGTAATTAAATAAATACAAAAAGAAATGACCATAAAACATTTAATTATTTGTGCTCACGTATGATCGTGTTTTTATATATCTATTGTCACATTTCATAATAAAATCTTTTTTTTTCGTATTATTTTATTTTGCCCTTAGGTACTGAAAAGGACTCCAGTCTTTGCTGGGTGTTCTCATAGAAAGCCAACATTGAATTAAACTAACCTGAACTTCTTTAGGGTGATGAAAAGCCAAAGACCTAGAAAGACGCAATGAAAGCTTACAGACTCCTCACATAGCCTCAGGACACTGGAGTTCTGGGACCACAGTGTTCTCCCCGCCGGTTTTTAAACATCAGTTTAATTTATTTTATACACCGCCAGTTAGACATGATTATAAATTCAAAAGCTGGAAACACTAAACTATACCCGTTTTGCCAAATACATGAAAAAATAACATTCTTAATGTATGAAGTTATCCAGAAAACGGCTATTACATCACAGGAGTTCATAATAATGGGAGACGTCAGAATGCTACACAAGGGGGAAAAGCCATTCAGTTTTACAAGTGCTTCAAATCTTAGAACTCCTCTCTAAAAATATCTGAAACGCTTACCGTTACTAGACAATAGTAATGGCAAACTGTGTTACCGCGGGCAATGACTTGGCCTTCGAGTCTTCTGCCGCCTCCACCCCTGGCGTTTCACTGACGAGCCAGTCAGCGTGAACACGCGCATCCTGTTCATTCACTGCTCTCGTCGGGACACACAGAAGATGAACTGTCGCGATGGCCAGTCCCTCAGGAGCGATTCAGGTGATTTCCCCACATTTGCAACTGCGTTCGGGGCGCGTATTTATTTATTTATTTGTTTGTTTGTTTATTTGTTTGTTAGTTTGTTTGCATGTGTATGCATTTCTTTATGTACAGTATTTGTTTGCTTGGGACTGGACAAAGTATCCACATTGTAATGTGCTGGCAGTGGAAATTTATTTAAACGTACAGTGAGAAGTCAAGCAAAATGACGTTTTATTGACTAACTAAAAAGATTACAATATACTGTACAAGCTTTCAAGGCAGCTCAGGCCCCTTTAAACATAGCGTTTCTTCGAACCATATTAACGTGTATATTTCAAGCCAGTGCACAAAGTTACTTTAATGTGCCGCAATTAAAGTAACATATTTTTCAATTCTTTCCAATCTATGTGACAAACTGATTATTCATGCTGTCTCACAGCTCTAAAGTCCTGGGTTTTCATATTGATCCAACACTGTATGTGGTGAGTCTGCTCATTCAACCCATGCATGTGCACATTTTCTATGGTTGCTCTTGCCTTTCTGTTAATTAGTGAATTCAAATTGGTCCTATAAAGAAATGGACTACAGGATAAAAAATTGGTCCACCACAGTCAGCTGTGTGCCAAATTCTTGACCCCCTCCCTTCAGTTTATGTGCACATCACATTAAAAGCAGTACAGTCAGTGATGGAACAAGGGGTTTGAACTGGTAGGGCTGAGCTCATTAGTAGGTCCCCCTCTCAAAGGGGCTGTTACTTGTAATTTACTTGCAATGAGAGGTTTCTGTGGTGGGTGGCATCGGTTGCAGAAAATGGTTTATCTGGAGATGTGAGTAAAACTCTGTCATTCAGGTGGGGCCAAGGGCAAATGCCACTTCCACACACTTTCATATACTGTCACAAAAGCATGGGCTGTATGCAGTGCCTACGAAAATATTCATTCCCTTAGAAGTTTTCACAATTAATTTTGAATTTTTGATACTGTCCAAAGCTGATAAACATTTGTTTATACAGGCTCAAGGCTTTCAAAGGTATTAAATACTGACATGAATACTAATGCAATTAATTACTTTGTGTGTTATATTTGTAATTAATTTAAAAAAAACAAATTAATTGTGATTCAATGTTGTCTAATAAAATATGCAAAATCTTCCAAGGGGTAAATACTTTTTAAAGGCACTTTAGATTTTGCAGTATCCCCCTGACTTTCCCTTACTGTGGTTTCCTGTGCTAATGCTACACTGTCCTACTAACTGTCTACCACTCCTCCATCCGCTTTGTCTTCTTACCTCTCACTAACGGCACTCTGCTGCTGTTCATTTGTCACATATGGCTAAACCTTGACAATAAATTAAAAATATGTGAAGATTTCATACATATACAAAAGTACATTTTACAAGTAGAACTAAGCTTCTATTCCCTACTTTCTAGCTAATGTTACATTCACTTCACATCCCTTTTAAAGTTGTTGTCCTTGTACAGTAAAGCATGAAACGGTTTAGGTCTTTGGCAACATTAAACAAGAGAAAATAAATCAATGAGATGTCTGTTAACTATGACATTGTGTTAGTTAACAGCATGATCCTAAACATTCAACATATACTTCACCGCTACGGTTGGTGGGTAATAAGTCATTTAAAGTGTCTATTAATTTTTCTAATGTACTGTTGTGGATTGGACAATACCATGAACAGTCATTTTAAACAGACTGCTAAGCTGACCACTCTTCTACAGTCTTGCCCTATTTCAGTCCCTTTCTCGTAAATCACTAATTTTTCTAAAACTGTGCTGCCCCTAGTTTTACTGATTTCAATTTTTTTTCAATTAACTTTCAGTCCCTTCCCTTTCGGATGTTTCAGTTAGACAGTCAAGTGAGAGTAGTGGCTAGTAGTTAGTCTGATCATATGATTGGACATGTTCACTGAAGATAAAATGTCGGCCACTCATGTCTCTCTCTCTCTATCTGTCTCTCTATCTCTCTTTCACTCGCCCACTCACACAGTCATACAGCTTAGCCCACAGAGGGAGAGAGGGGATAACCAGGTAGTCCACATTGGCAAAAAACACTCATCCTTTATTAATGAGTGTGCCTTGTAGTGGATTGGTAACCTGTCCAAGATGTATTTCTGCCATACACATGATGCTCCTGGGATAGGCTCCAGTACCCAAAATCAGGGTAGAAGACTGATAGATGACATGCTGTATCTATTACTCATTCTCCATTGCCTTCCCTATACAACATTTTTATCTTCTTTTTCATGAAAAACCAGAAATTTATCCATCTATCTATCTGCTCCCCAAGCTCTGTATCAACTTCAATACTGTGGATAGCTGGTGGTTGTCTTGCAATACTGGGTACAAGGTATGTAAGAACCTTGAATGGACCTTAGTCCATTGCAGCACACAATCACAAAGACACCTAGACTCACACATAGTCTCCAACTGATATATTTATCATAATTTTGTTTTGTCTGTTAAAACATATGACTGGATTAAAACTGTATCTCAACTATAAAATCACAGTATGCAGCCATAAAGTTCAGTCAGTCTGGTCTGTGTTTTCATTATGCTTTATTAAAATATTATTCTTTTACATACCATACATATTCTTTCAACTTATTATTATTGTTATTATTATATTCCAAGTATTTTCTGAGATAGTTCTATTGCTACCACCTATATCGGACTTAGCCAAAGACATAGGACAGTTGTGTGTATATGTACAATTGTATATATTTTATGGAATCATCTTTGTGTTAAGGAACTTCCTCACTGTGCAACATATATTTAAAATTGCTACTTTCTCTAGTTCTATGTATGTGTATTGGTTTATATGTAACGTCTTTAGATTTTTTTCTAATGCATAGAAAATATATGCATGCATATATGGTAGATATAATGGACACACTGATCACCTTGTCCATTCTCCACATGTAGCATATTTCTTTTGTCAGTTCTGTGTACTTTTGCATTTCATTTTTGTGTGACTTTTGTATGCCTTGCAAGGCAGTCAGAGTGGTGCAGTGGTTAAGACTTTGTACCTCTAACCCTGAGGCAGTGAGTTAAAATCCTGCCCTTAAATCTGTGTGATCCTGAGCAAGTCACTTGACCTGTCTGTTCTCCAATTGGAAAGCCAAAAGAAATCTAACCAATTGTATCTCAAGTGTTTTGTGTTGCTTTGGATAGAGGTGCTGGCCAAATAAGTAAATGTAAGTTGTGTATGTTTGGTATGGCATTATCAGGAATATATGTAGTTTTAATTAGGTTTTTCTACTAATGTTATGTCTGGTCTGTTATGGTGGATGGTTTAGTCTGGCAGTATAGTTCTGTCCTACTATGAAGTTTATTATGTGGTGGTGGTGTACTTATAATATGGTTTGCAGGTGTCTAGTAATCTGTGTTGAAGTGGCAGTTCTTGATGTATATTTGCCATTTGATTCCCTCTGTACATTTAGTCTGTCTGTGTCAGTAGTTTACATCCTAATGTGATGCATGTTGCAACGTTTCTTGCTCTTTGTAGCAGTATCTGCATGGACTGTTTGTAACAATACCATCCATAAGAATATACTGCATTTTCTGTACTTTCTCATGTTTATAACTTCATCTTCTATAGCTAGCATATGACCATGCTGTTTGGTGAAATCTCTTCCACAAAAGGCAAATCAACCCATGAGGAAGTCTTCCGTGCAATATTTTCTGGGTCCATGCTTGTGTTTTAAGTTGTGTAGTTGTTAGGTTGTCTGTGATATTTTTTGTGGTATGTAGGCTAAGTGGGATGTAGATAGATAGATAGATAGATAGATAGATAGATAAATAAAAGGCACTATAAGATAGATAGATAGAACTTTAGTTTGTGTCTGCATGAAATATTGCTTTATGTAATGTTAATATGTATTCCTTTGTGTGGAAGAATTTACTTATATTATTAATCTGTACTGTAAATTAATTATAGCTATGAGGCTCCTGTCTCCCTCAGCATATGGAAGAGTGAGTAGTTCTATGGCTGTCCTGGAGTGGTGTTATTTGTGTTTTGTGAACAGTGTTCATAGTATTCTTTGGAGCTGTTGTAGGTCTGTTTGTGACCAATGTATAAATCCAAAGAATTATGTGAGGTTTTTTATGGCATACGTATTGATGGCTTTAGCGTGTGTGGCATGGTGTAGGTATGTTTTGAGTATTTGTGAAAGACAAGATGTATATTTTCATGCAAGATTATGTTTAATCTATTCATATTTTAAAAGTGGAACTGATGGTATTTGTATAGTTTACCATCTGCAATGGCCTTGAATCTGTTGCCATTTCTACATTATTATTATTATGCTGTTTTATATTGCTTGCTTTTTCTTTATATTATTATAATTTTTTTTTTTTACCATTTTGATATTTATTTTGGGGTGTTTGGATAGTACCTGTGCTATGTTGACTGTTTCTTTAATATAAGACACAACCTTTCCACAGTGTATTTCTGAGCACTTAATCTGGTCCACCCATTGTGCCAATGCTCCTTACTGAACAAAACTCCATACTGTTCCTATGCTTCTCCAAACAAAACTCATATTGTTTTTGACCACTTTCCAATCTATGTTTTCTCCAAACACGTCTATTCAGTTCATATCACAAAAAAACCTCTAATTTATTTGTACTCCCCTTCTCTGAAATGACACTGCTCTGGTTCTGTATTGGTCTCCAATTTCATTGTGCTTTTCCTGAATATCTATATATATAATTCACTAAGGCAAGACACCCATAGAAAGCACGCCGGAAGGGGCGTGGATTCACTAAGCCGCCGACAAGTAAGACACCTATGGCGCAGGAAGGAGCCACGCCCACCAACTCCAATACCATTGGATACGACGACAACTCGCAGAGCCACGCCCACCAACTCGGACGCGACGACACAGAAAAAATGCCGTCATTTATATTCGTCTGTCGTAGAGACCACATGCACCTCCGATCCACGTTTCTCGCGGAGGTGAATCGCCATATGCAAGGTGTAAAACGGTTTGCGAGGGGTATCCCATGGGATCCTTAAAACAATCCTTTACAACTGAGGTTAAAACACAATGAAGTAAGCAGTCTTTAAAACATGTTGTATTTTGCTTTCTCCAGAATTCCATCTTTTCATTCACTTACTGTTGTATTCTCACACCAACCCGTTTTAGACAACCGTGTCTTTCCAGAAGTGTTTAGCATTCAATAAATAATTATGCATGAGATTGAGCGTGTGTCTACCCGGCGCAGAGAGGCGTGGGTAAGCCGTTGAACCCCATTCGGGCTGAAAACCGTGGAATTCCCACTAAGTGTGACTCATACTCTCCCACTGATTACGTCCCTACCCTTTGTACACACCCCCCTCCCACCTCGCTACTACCGTGGTCGGGTGTCTTGGTGGATTATATATAGAAAAGCAGTCAAAACCACACAGAGCAATGAAAAGTCTACGTGAGTCACAGGTGCATCTGGACTGTGCAAAGACGACAACGACTCAAGTGACGAGTTGGAGGTGGGCACATGAGCAGGCAGTGCATACTGAACGAGAAATCAGCAGACTAGCATGACGGAGGGATTAGAATGGATGTCCTTCTCCTCTCCTCCCGTTCCACCCTCCACGCCTGAGCGCCGTCCTCCCCCATCCCTCCATCTGGGAGGAGAAGGTGTGATGGCGGTCCACCAGTTTTCAGTCACGGACGATTGAGTGTTGGTTCATTCCATGCATTGTTACAATGTTGCTTTTCTTGCAGATTTATTACATTACCGATTTTTCAAATGTTCATTTTCTCCCTGTGCATAAAAATCATTAAAAAACCGGCCTGATTATGCGGCGTATGGTACGCCGTGGGTTGGCTAGTGTTCTTTATTTCCCAGTTTTTTTTGTCCCAGTCATCTCTTATTTTATATCTACCATGCCTGAGTTTATCACATTCCACTATTCCATTAGTACTTGTAGCTCTCAATATAAGAAATTTACTACTCTGTCCCTTTCCTTATGAAACACTCCACAGCAGTCTGCTTTTTAAAATTTCTTCAGCTCTTCACCTAACAAAACCCCTGCCTGTCTCCTTTTCCCACTCCTAATATGTTTCTCAAACTCCTGTCTTTTCCTCGACCTCTGTCATGTACTAATGAACATCCCCTGCCCCTCTCCAACAAAATGTATTCTGTCCCAGTGCTTTTCATCATGAAAATGCAGCTGTTCTTACCCATGTTTTACTTCTGTCTTCTTATAAAGAATGTCTCCTGTCCCTGAGTTAACAGAACCCATATTATACTTGTGCATTTTTTCATGGGTCTCCTGCTGCCTGTTTTTTCTGAATTAAACTATTGCTCTACCTTCTCCTCCACTTATGAAAAAATTCTCTTTGCTCCACTTTATATGAATAACACATACTGTAGCCAACAGAGATGTTACCTGCAAGACAGAAAAAGGTGGAACACCTTCAGTGTCATTCTTTTAGTAGATTCGCTTACAGCTCTCTCAAGAGAGAAACTCTGGGCGCCCATTTCCTGATTCTTTTGTAAATGTTTATTCCTTCTTTTCCTACTCTATAACTTCCAAAGATGAGCTTTGTGAAAGCTAGCAGGACACGCTGACAACAGCTGTGGAGTCCATTTTTTTCTGCTGCCTCAGGAGCCTGACAGCTTAGGAAGCTCGGCCCCTCAGCTCTGCTTCACTGCTGTGGCTGCTTGTCAACTCTGCCGAGCATCTAAATTTAAATCATGCTGCCAAAGCCCAGCCTGCTGCTCCTGGTGCCCCTGCACGGTGTTGTTTTACCCTTACAGAAACCCAGCTCAGCAAAAAGGCACTCGAAAGCGTGAAGGATAGGAGGAGAGGGAGAAGCAGCCACAGCGGGCAAACTTGGGTCCTAGTCCTGCTTCGTGTCCTGGGATAGAGGAAGCAAGAGTGTACGTGTGGGAAAAGGAGGGTGGGGGGTGAGGGGAAAAAAAGGAAAAAAATCATATTTTAAAAGAAAACTTACTCAAAAGAGGTGAGCAGCTGACATGGAGCCCAACGCTGTGGCTGCTCTCCCTGACAGCGACACACTACAAAGGAAGAAACAGAAGGAGAAACTGAAGAAACAGGCCAGTGCTGCCAACCCTCGACCGGCCAGGGCCTTGTGCTGTCTGACCCTCCGCAACCCCTTCAGAAAAGCTTGCATCAGTATTGTGGAATGGAAGTATCCTTTGATTACAAAGACAAGCATTCAGCACGTTTCTGTTGCCTTTTCTGAAAATATTTAATTATTATCTGAGAGCAATGGAATGAGCTACAAGTGCTCCAACTCATCCAACTCATCATTTGGAATTACTTACCCTGGATGTTGCTTTAAGAGAAATATAACATTTTTGGTATGAAATGGGCTTGTCTGGGGATAAACAGGTCTTTCTTAATACATGAACTTAAAGAAATGACAAGATGGATTTGGACCTGTATAGTGGAAAGGAGAGGGGGACTTCTTTGCTGTACTGCTTGTATGGTATGTACTGAATTTAGTTATCCTTGTTGGTCTACAGATTTATTTAGTTTTGTGTCTTAACTATTCTGGAATTCAGGTTTGTGAGGTCCATTTTATGTTTTATTGACACTAAGATTGCTTTTCTTAAAGGTTTATGAGCTGTTAAACCCTAACTATCCGTTCAATAAAGCAACATGGTGCCTTTTGATGGTAACAGAATAAACACTTTGCATATTATATGACTGCTGGCCTAAATGGGTAGACACTGAATAGCCACATTAACACATTGAAGTGACAGAAGAATGATTTAGAATATGTGAAGACGTTGATTGAGGTTTTGAACTTTCTTATATATTTAAGTATGAAGATGATATTCTTGGGGTCCACAGCTGTTCGTGTGTGTCAGCTTCTATTAACAGAAGTAAGGCAGAAGGCGGGGGAAATTATTGCTCTCTAGTGGACAGATTGAGGTCATGCGTAATGATAAAAATTGCTTTTCTGTCTCGCAGTCCTGGACAAATAAAATAAGTGTGGTAAAGCTAGGTAACCAGGCTTTTCAATATTATTCATTTTTAGTTGTATTTATTAAAGAATAAATAAACTTTTTCAGTGCTTGCTTTGTTTAAATGACACCTTCCTGTTTTACAAGTACAGAAAGTAAAACTGACCGTTTGAATTTCTACTCTTGTTTTTATCTCTTTCCAAGACATGGCCATGTGTGAGTGAGTGTATATGTATTTGTTTATCCTCCCATCCAGATGTTTCTTACAATGCTTTTGGGCATCAGTTCCTCATTTACTTCTTTCTCTATCTTTCTAAGGCTAATGGTAAAATGGATGGATGAATTTTAATGTGTTTATTGATGTTACATTAAAACTTTCAGACATTTAAAATTCTTTTGTGCCTCAGGAAGTGTATTTTTCACCCAAGAACACTTGGGCATCTTCTAAATTTTAAACACTGTTAATTTATAAAAAAGCAGATCACAAATTTTACATATGAGAGGAGATTATGCATTACATCAAACTTATTTGGTTAAGTGACATCTATTTCATTCAATGATTCTATCCAAATCTGTCAAGGTCTCCATTAACTATACTGGAGCTAGTTGTGCTGCTTCTGACTTCCATAACATTTTGTGTGAAGTAGTGCTGCTTATATGTACTGCTACTTAAAATGTCATTAAGATAGTAATTCTCTATTTATGTAGACAATTTTGAGGACCCAGCAATAACAGTGTCCTTGAAAAATTTGAACACCCAGATGAGTTCCTTATGTGACCTTCACTTCTCAAGCTTAAAGCAGCCAGAAAAGGATATTCCCTTTAGTCCTGTGATGCACTTAGTTGTTCTTCACGGCACAGATTTCATGAAACACATGCTTACAAATATAGACTAGTTTAAAAAGCAGAAGCACCTTTCCAACGTACAGCATGCTGTTACTTCTGCATATTCTGAACCTGAAGTTAAACGCAAATGTTGTAAGGGAAGATTTTATTTTAAAAAGCATTTCAAAGATAAGGTCACATTGCAGTTATAGTGCTCATCCTTGCATTTCATTTCAATGTGCATCTTTGACTCTGCTAGAAAACGTAGTTGTGATTGAAGAGAACAGCTGCTGCCTGGGAATCTTTCATGGGGGTAGCCAAAAGAGTCTTGTCTCTTTAAAGACAAAGGGAATGGAAGATTGCATGATTTCTAATTTACATGTCAAAATGTTTCCCATTAATTTAATTTTAACAGAGCTGTGAAGTTAATACACTTACAGACCTTACCTACATACTGTTGTATTTTTCTATATTTATACAGTTGATTTTGATCAGAGTTATAAAGTGAGTTATTGGTGGCAACATGTTTCAATGATATGACACCTTAGCCAATAGTACAAAGTGCAAATGAAAACAATATTATTTATAACACTTTTCCACATGTAGCGCTGCTGACTTACAGTAACAAGACCTGGGTTTACTTCCCGGGTCCTCTCTTAATGGAGTTTACATGTTCTCCCCATGTCTGCATGGGTTTCCTCCTGGTGCTCTGGTTTCCTCCCACAGTCCAAAGACATGCAGGTTAGGTGCATTGGCAATCCTAAATTGTCCCTAGTGTGTGTGCCCTGTGGTGGGCTGGCACCCTGCCCGGGGTTTGTTCAGGGTTTGTTTCTGCCTTGCACCCTGTGTTGGCTGGGATTGGCTCCAGTAGACCCCCGTGACCCCGTAGTTAGGATATAGTGGGTTGGATAATGACTAACTGACTGACTGACTTTTCCACATTGAATACAACCCATGCAACTTTCTAGATAAAGTAGGTAAGTACTATTTCCATATTCCTGGCTATTACAGTTATACTTTGGAAATATTTGTTCAATATGTGATGAAGATGGTGATGTGATTATTTCCGTATTTTAATAGATAGATCTCTCACAGGTGATGTAACTTGTTTAGGGCCAGACTGAATAATACAGTAAACTTTCTGTTGACAGTACAGTATTTCAGCTACTAAAATACTTTCATAGCACCATTTCATAGTGATTTCCATCTCATGTAAATTACCAGGTATAAAAACTAACAGTCATTTTAAAATTGAATAGATGGAGAACTAGCTTGTTTTATGGCTTTGTCATGCTCATTAAGTGAATCAGCTGGTTTTCTTCAACCGGCAACTTAATGGTTTACACTCCATTACCTTAGCAACAGAGAACACTGCCTATTGAAAAAGAAAAAATACATAAATACAGCAGGCACAAAATATGTGTGTAAATCCCATTGTATACTCACTTCAAGCTGATTTTTTTGATTTGTTTTACCCCAAATGCATTTCTTTACGATTTGAAAGGAAGGTGAAGGTAAAAAAAGGTCAATAGGGGAAGCATGCGGATTCCATGCAGGCAGCAGCTGGGTTATGAAATGAACCCAGAGTCCAGTCCCTCCTCATTCTTCTGTCTTCTCAAAAGTCTCGAAACATGCAATGAACATAATGGTCAGATTTTTTTAAGTAACAATATAGGGTGCTTATCAGTTTACTTATTTAATTCTTTACAGTGATCTGACTTTTTTCAAAGATTCTTGACATAGATGTTTCAGTATAGCATAAATGAATACCTTTGTATTAGAAATTTCATGGCTGGCAAGAGTGGTCGCCATGTCCCATGACAGTAATGACCCTATAAACCTATAAAAGTCGTGTACATGCTACGATAGGCAGACATGGTCCTCTTTAGGGCATAGAGCCGTGTCATTGTAGAGTGAACCCCATAAAAGAATTGCATGTTGAAGACCTGTAATTTTCCAAACATTGCTGCTCCTTTGTGTTTGTTTTTAAGTAAAGCATTCACTTTAACATTTCAGAGACATTTTTGTATTAGTTCACCATCAAGTTCTAAACCAACTAAATCATATCTTCTGTCCATATGGCAGAGTGTGTCTTCTTAGTTTCCATATTAATCCCAAAAATCACTTCTAAGATTAAGTGCAGATTACGAAAGTCTCACCTGCTCTCTGAATGATCCAATTTCCACCTGTCTCAGGTGGGTTATCACTGACACCAAAAGTCAGCTGAAAGGAGTTGAGGTGCTTTAGTGTCTTACATTTAATAAAAATGTAATGCATTTTTAATGGATCTAGCATTCAAAGACTTGTGAGGGAATAACAAAGAATTCCATCAAGAATGTAACAGTCTCTCTCAATCAGCTTCTTAAGATTCCTTTCTTGAACACCATCTGCACTGTCAGAATTTACTGTCCCTTGGAGTACTCCCTCTTCCCATACTAGAACTCAGAGATACCCTGATAGATAATCTGAGATAGATAATCTATCTCTCTCTCTCTCTCTTTCTCTTGATCTCTGTCTCTTACCATGACCTTCACTGTGTTGTTTTCCTGTCCTGCATTATTTTGGCTCCATATTTGCCCTGTAAAACCCCCTATTCAATAACGACTATCATACAGTACATGCAGCTTTCATGAGGGATTCCCCCTATAGGTGAATGTGGCAGGACATGATGAAGGGTACATTTTATTTTTAGCCTGTCATGTAGCTTTAGTCTTGACATCATCACACTTTTCACTCAAGGTATGGTTCTGTGTGATTGATTAGTAACTTCTTTTACTCGTACAACGGAAAAATTGTGAATATATTTTTGTGTACTTTAGACAACAGAATTAGAAGAATAAGACTCATTACAACACAGTGAAATCAATAGCTTTATTGAAGAACTATATGTTTTCAGGATATGGGGACAAAATGAGAGTATCTAGAGGAAAATCAGCATAGACAGAAAGAATATGTAAACTTCACTAAGGCATTCTCCAGGCATTAATCACTATGCTACTGTATGGCCATTAAGAAATACATCATTTGTCAAGTATAATATTTAATACATGAAGAACATTACATTCTTGAAGTTTAGCATCTTTTGTTGGTTGTTAAAAACTGTTCTGGAAGAGAGAGAGAGAGAGAGAGAGAGAGAGAGAGGTTAGGAGCACACTCTGATAGAGCACATTGCCGCACCCACCTCATGACAAATCAACTGTGGATCCCAGATTAAGACCCGAGTACAGCCATGAAATGGGTTACACCTCAGCACCACACTAGTTCAGATGGAATGGAACCACTGTGAGGTTTTTTTTATGGTGGCCGGAGTGCCAATTCTGCTACCAACCCCTACATTTTTCCCTGCAGCTTAGAGAGCCTACATGCAGGGCTTGATGCAGATAAATGTCATATCCAGAATAAGTTCTGGAAGTAGTGTCTGAAAATATGCATTGGATTGATTGGCAGTATTATAATGAATTGGGCTAAGTCAAGATAGAACTTTTCCATAACTGAGTATGTTTTGTTCTTTTGTTGTTGGCTCAAGCAATTAATTTTGCAAAAAATTTGAGGTTTTCTTGAAAAGCACAATTAATGACTATAAGATGATGTTGATGATAATGATACAAATGAATCAGCTGAATTTCATAAAAATAATCATTGTAATTTATTCCATAGTAATATGAACTGTAATCAGATAATTTTATAATTTCAATATACAGCATCTCTACTTTTTGACAAAAATGTTGATATTGTCAGTTATTTGTTTAATTGCTTCCAATGTCTTCTATGTCTTTGTCAACTGATAATGATTTAATAATGTTTAATTTAAGGTTATAAACAGTATATTTTCAATGGTTATAGCCCTTTTCATATTTTGAAATATTTTTAAGAATGGTCTGTTGACAGTGGTTAAACTGGGAATTTTGGCACTTTGCTAATAAATAACATAATCTGCGTTGTATAATAGTGTTTTGTGCCTGTAAGGGAGAATACCACATCTGTTTTTTTTAGGAAACTATCAAGGGACCTCCCTTGCAAGAGCATTTAGGCAGCTGAAATACCACACCCATTTTATTGTTAAGATGTCAAGAGGACACATAAAGCCTTTAAGGAGTTCTCACAACTTCCAAATCTCAGTGTAACCCTTAGTTTTTCATATACAGTACATGCTCTTAAAACTTTTTATTAGTGCAGTATGCATTACATCAATGCTATGTAATACGGTATACTGAAATTAGGTAAGACATTGTAAAAACAGCTATTAAAAATCTTAAAAATGCAACTGATACAATTCAGTAAAGAATGCTTACAGAAACTCTAGTCATTAAAAAGTTCCATTGATTGATATTCTGTTTATGGGGTATGAAGGCAATTACAAAACTTTTGCAATGATTATTTTCACTTTTTGTAGACAATGTAGATATGACCTGTAATAAATGTGCAATGTATAATATCCTGAACTAAAACAACTCATCTGAGAAATTAAAAAGAAACATCACTTCAGTGAGACCAATATCAGACGTATTACAAAAATAAGTGAATAACTAACATGTAATGGGAATTAAGTTCTTGGAAACAGTGAATAATAAAGCCAGTTAGATAGAAATTATTAAATAATATCTCATAGTAAAAGTCTAGTCAAAGAGAGTAACAGTCAAAGAGTGGGTATGAATTGTACTGGAAGTTAAATGTCTTCTTAAGCAAATGAGTTTCAAATGGAATGTGTCAGAAGATCTAATAAATTTACAGAGACCTCTAACGAGTTAAATGCTAGCATGTGTGACTGAGGATCCTGTTATGAAACCAGTTGAAGTTAATGTAATGGATTAGAAATAGAAATACTGTACATGAGTTGATTCCTCAATACAGACAAAAGCACAATTGTATCATCAGAGTGACAGGAAAAGGAGTTAAATCTGTTTAGCTGTGCTTTATTGCCAACAAAGTTCTATTTCGTTGTAGTTGAATTTCAAAAAAATTTACAATTTAATTTCTACAAGGCTGTTCATACTCCAGATTAAATAACTGAGCATCTTCTGCATAAAACTAATACAAAACTCAAAGTCAAACATTTTATAGTGAATTAAGTACAGAGCTTTGAGGATCTGTTTACACAACTGGAGCTAACAATGTTGATGAACAAGTTTTGCCTAACGATGACGTAAGACTCTAACCAGTGGAAAACAGTCTCAGAGATGCTGTCCATTCCTAAAATTAATATAATTGAATATTTGCAGAAAAATGTCAATTTGAATCCCTCATGCTTTAATTTAGGCTTACAGGGGCTTGAGCTTAATTCGGCATGTTTGAGCATAAAGCAATGACCATCTCTGGATGGAGTACTGGTCCATGACAAGGCAAACATACAGTAATCATAGTCACTTATACAAGACCAATTTACAGTTGCCAATCAGCATAGCACATATGCAGAAATGTAGTTTATTGCTTTGAACAGCAATTGCCAAAATTAAGCTTTTAGTTTAAGAACATGACCCTGATTACATATCTCTCTGGATTTTATGATGTGTCTGGATACACAGTCTACTAAATAGCTTGGTTACAACTAAGTAGATGAAAAAGAAATGTGTACCTGTAATTGATACTGAATCATTACTATCATTAAAAGTGCTATATTGGGTTTTGTGTGTGATTTTTTTAATCTATAGGAGTATAGAATAATGCATTTTATTAATATTTACATAAAGGAATATACATCTGCATTCCCACAGATGGTGCACCACTAAATTGAGCAATGCTGCTAGAGATGTTGATATTTAATCATTTAGTTTGGGAGAAGAAGCCATAACAGGTATTCTAATTCCTATTTTATTTAAATATGTTAAGACAATTTTCAAAACAACTTTCTACCAATTACTAAACTTTACAATTGTTAAGAATTGTTAATATTCTCCCTCTCCTTTGTCTCTTCTCCATTGAGGAATTTGTATCACTATTTCCTTGCTCACTAAACAGAACTCATACTTTTTGTTTACAACTTTAAAATGTTTGGTTTTGAAAATTTAGCATCAATGTACACACTGGAACTCAGTGGTCCACACTGTGTAGAAATAGAAATTCTGGTCAGAAACTTTAAGAAAAGTATGGATTTCTGAAGACTAATGACACAGCACTGACAACTTTCATAGCAGTGCAAATATCATGCTCATTTATTTTTTATTTATTGCTCTGTTTAGTGTGTTTCTACCTTCTGTCCAATAGAAAATGGTCTGTTCCCCCATATGGTGACATAATTGCATATTTAATTTGAAAATAGATCATGTAAAGGTGTTTGATGGGTGGTAAAAAGAGACTTCGGCATGTAAGTCTTGAGCTTGTGTTCGGAATTCAAAAGTGACAAGATACATTTGATTTATCAATAGTTCAGATGCCTACTTTAATGATTACTCCAAAATGGCATAAAATGATTAAGGAAGCTTTTCAGGCCCAGCAGAGTAGCTGTTATACAGGAAAGCTGAGGCAACAGCTCCACCAAAAGTTATTCAAGTAAACCGATTATCTTTTTTTTTCAACTCACTTTTTCAATTCAGTGTTAAAATTATTTTCCTGATAACAGACTGAAGATGATTATTTCCATGTAATGATATAAAACACATGTGAACAAAAAATATTTAACATTTATTGTGTACTGTGTGGAGTGAAAGTGAAAGAAGGTTAAGCTTAAACTATATTATTCATTTGTGAGGCCATACCTGAAATATTATTTGCAGTTTTGGTCTCTGTATCTCAAGAAGTACATAACAATACTGAGGAAAACAAAGCAAAGGTCTATTAGACTTATTCTGGAACTTTAAGGAATCTGCTTTAAGGAAAGATTAAAGGAGTTAAAAGTGGATATTAGGGTGTTTCATTTTTCCAAAGATGTGATTTTCATATGACTTTGCTTACGCCCCGAGTCTCAGTGATGTAAAAGATATATATGACAAATTTCAAGAAGATTGGATAATATTTAGGGGTTGCACACATTGATTACTTTTATTTCAAACTATTGAAATTTCTAATAATTTCATCAATTTCATCAAGCAAGGTGGATGGCAAAGGTAATATATGCACTTAAAATTGTCCTCTTCACTAAACAGTTGAATATTCCTCAACGAGAATTGAAAGAAATGAAACAGGTTGCACATTTTGTCAGCCTCATATATGTTCGCTTCTGGCACGAGGAAATTGTAAGACGATGGGCTCCAAAGAATGATTTGGATATGCTACAGCTTCTGAGCACTTACCCAGATGCAGACGTCAAAAAAAGTGCTCTCACAGTTGCTAAGAGACACCTTTGGTATCTGTCAGAAACAAACGTAGGATTGGCTTTTTTGGACGAACGTATTACTCAGGCTGAAAAGGAAAATATGACTAAAAATTTAGAAACCAAACCTGCAAAGAAAAGGAAATGAAACGATTAGAGGGTAAAAACCTAGTTTTTGAAGGAAAAGACCTGAGCCATTTCATTACTAATAAAACAAAGACGTTCTTTGAATTGTTTGGGATCCATGACGTGACAGAATACTGCAGTGATTCTCTAAGAAGCCATGTGAACGCTCTTAAGATGGTCAATGATACCACAGAAAGAGGAATTGCTCTGATAAAAAAGTTTAACGAATCAGTCAGGGACGAACAACAAAAAACAATTCTTGTTGAGGGTAGTCAAGCATCACAGAAAAGTCGTCACCAAGCAAATAAAAGAAGGGATTGCATCGTTCAAAGTTGATTAATATAACACATGTTTTGCATACTACCTATTAATCTTAGTGTCTAGTTTTAACATTATTTTAAGTTTGTGATTTCTAGTTTTCCCAATAAAAGTAATTAACATTGAAAAATCGTATTTTTTGCCTACTTTTACAAAACTGATCAAAGTGTGCAACCTCTAAATATTATCCAATCTTCTTGAAATTTGGCATATATATCTTTTATATCACTGATATCGGTGCGTAAGCAAGGCCTGCAAAAATTTTACATTTTATTTTTTGCCTTAGAAAATGAAACACCCAGGTGGATATCACCTGTTACTTTAACAATAAGTTCTTTAAAAAGAACAAGATGGCTCAGATTTAAATTAGTTAAGGATAAATTACACATACTTAAATGTTAGGAAGTTCTTACTGAAGACTGTGAATACATGGAACTGGATGGCAAACATCTGAAAGTAGAATGTTTGACTTTATGTCTCAGTTTGACAATACTGTAGAAACACAGAAACATTAGGTTAATAGGAAATGACAGGTGTTGGGTGCAACAGTGTGTTCTTGTCAAACATATATTGTGTTCTTGCAAATAAATATTCTAAACCACTGTGGCAAAGAATTAAGCAAAAATCTTAAGTAAAATAAAATATTTAGTTGACAATACATGTTGGATGGCACAGTAGTATTTTTTCTGCAATGAGCCATATATATGTGTAACTTTATGTAGTGTGACTGTGAATGTACCTTGCTCAATCTGCATTTGGTTCCTGCTTTGTGCCAGTTGTTACAGGGATGGGCTTCGAAGCCCTGTGAACCTGGACTGGGTTAAGCAGGTATAGTGATAAATGCATTAATCAAAGGTACTGATTAAAACTAAGTAAATTAATTTATATGGTAAGTAATACAACTATTTCTGAATACAGTAAATTCTAATCTTATATTAGTGATGTCAAGAGCCAGAGAGGTTGCCTTAGTGACAGGCATAGCTTAAGAGTTTTTCAATTTGGATGATACATTTTTGAGCTGCCATTTCAATTCTTTAATGCGTATGAGGTTCAAGACAAGATAGCCTATGAATATACATAAATACAAAATATATTTTCAAAAAATTATACACAATGAAGTGTATTTTTAAAACATTTAAGAACTCACTAGACTTAGTATTATTACAACTGTATTGCAGAATTCTTACAATGATTTACTGTGCAATGCAGAATTTTAGATAAATTAAGTATTACAATGTCTGTATTGCATTTTAGTACAATATGAAATTTAGCACTTTAAATGAAGAGAAGCTTTAATTCTTTTACAATGTTTTTATATTGCTGACAATATTTTTATAATTAGATTTTTTTACTTTAGACATTTATATGTTATTCTGTTATATAGATGTACATAGGCGTAGTATGATTTTTATTTTGTACAGTACTGCATTTTTTCCAGGTGTTCTGCCATTTGTATGCATTTTAATTGTTTTGCAGCCTGATGGAATTATAGTGTTTTCACTAGCTAAATGCATTTCCATTATTTTGCAATCATACATTTTTTTATATTTCATGTTTATTTCATTTTGTCATATTTCCTTACTTTATAACTGAATATAAAAATGTTAGAATAAGAATACAAAAATATATATGGGTATGATGTTGTCTTTTCACAGCACAACATTTTGTTACTGTTCCAAGCTGCTTTTAAGAGTGATTATGCAACCAAGGTCTGTCATAAAATTAATGAGATTTGACTGCTTAAACTTAATTGTGTTGTAAAACTTGGAAGCATTTTTTGAAATGATCTTATATGACATTGTGTCGGTACATTTGATGTTTTCAGTCAGTTCCATCAATTTCATGACAGGCCTTGTATCGCATGGGGAGGTAATATTCATCTAGCCTATACAAACAAAATAAAATCAAACCTGAGGAAAACGAATTAGTACAAAGTTTGTGTGGAGGGTTAGGGAGGCATGCTGTGCCTATCCAACTGTGTGAACTCACTCGGAGGCTGTTGGTGATTTGTCAAATAAATCACCAGGTGGAGCTGGTGATTCAGGTAACAAAGCTTCTCGAACGTGAAGGAAACTTTAAGACTGAATTCTGCAACTGTAGTGCAATCTGTATCAGCTCAGTGGGCTGAAAAAATCAGAAAATGAATCTTGAACCTCTTTTAGATTAATAAACATTATAAATTTACAATAAAGTGTTATCATTTTTGAAGTTTTTACATTAAGCAGAGCTAATAATTTTTTAATCTGTAAGTTTAATCTAATCATATATAATGTAAATACATTTTTAAGATAAAATTTGATTTTTATTGCTTTGATTTACCTATGAAATTTTCAGGATTTTAAACTTTCAATACTTTTGTCTGTTCCTTCTGGTATCATTGGTATAATACTTATATGTGACTTCAAAGCAAAAGTGCATAAAGTATAAATTTATGTGTGCAGTGTTTGTCTTAATCTAAGCTGGCTGAAGTTATTTTTATGAAGTCTGCAATGTTAACTTTGTTTTAATTTTCCTTTACCTTGGTGAGGACTCATTTTGTAACTATTACTTGACATACATTTTCTTTATGTAAAAGAACAAATATCAAAAAACAGTGAAGGCAGAAGTTTTCAATCTACCAGATGTAGACATGACATGCATGGCACCTACACCCCCAAGTATGTTCCTTGACTTTTTCCAACAGACCATTTGAAGTCATCATTCTACTTACCATCTTTGCCAATTGTGTTGCATTAGCTGTTTTCCTCCCAATGCCTGAAGATGATACTAATTTGGCCAACTCAAGTCTGGTAAGTAT
The DNA here is from genome assembly GCA_026402145.1 of Polypterus bichir lapradei. NCBI lineage: Eukaryota > Metazoa > Chordata > Cladistia > Polypteriformes > Polypteridae > Polypterus > Polypterus bichir. The sequence continues at coordinate 84,873,076 of JANRMT010027041.1, forward strand.
CTAACTTTTCTATCCTAATAGCTAAATGTTGTGCATGATTATTGTTTTACTGTTGCTTGCTTTTTGAGTGCACTATTGTATTTAATGTGGAATGTTGTACACAGTTAATAGAATGCATGCCACAGACATTAAAAAGCAGATTTTTTTGATAGGTCTATACATATTCACTAAGGGGTAGACAAAGTATAGTGAATAATCAGCATACAGTTATTTCAACATCAGGGGCATTTTGAAAGGTGCTCCAGATATGCAGTAAGTCCTGTATATTTTTCATGTAGGAAGGAAAAGACAGGATTACACATCACTGTACTTACCATATTTATTGTACAGGGTGGGCCATTTACATGGATACACCTTAATAAAATGGGAATGGTTGGTGATATTAACTTCCTGTTTGTGGCACATTACTATATGTGAGGGGGAAAACCTTTCAAGATGGGTGGTGACCATGGTGGCCATTTTGAAGTCGGCCATTTTGGATCCAACTTTTGTTTTTTCAATAGGAAGAGGGTCATGTGACACATCAGACTTATTGGGAATTTCACAAGAAAAGCAATGGTGTGCTTGGTTTTAACGTAACTTTATTCTTTCATGAGTTATTTACAAGTTTCTGACCACTTATAAAATGTGTTCAATGTGCTGCCCATTGTGTTTGTGTTAACAAACAAAACCACCGCTATTGGTCTGACACTAACCCATATTGGATAGATCCCTCCAAGACTGTTGGAACAAAAAAATTGATGGTATGGTGTGGTATATGGGGTACAAAGATAGTGGGGCCATTCTTCATCAATGGAAACCTCAAGGCCACTGGATATGTGAAATTGCCACATGATGATGTGTTTCCCTCTTTATGCACTGAAGCTGGCACGTTCCCTGAGTTTTTCCAGCAAGATGGTGCACCACCACATTATGGGTGTCAGGTCCGAGCATTCCTAGAAGAACAGTTTCCTGGAAAGTGGATTGGTCGTCGTGGGCCAGTTGAATCTGACCCCCTTAGACTTTTATCTTTGGAGTCATCTGAAGGCAATTGTCTATGCTGTGAAGATACGAGATGTGCAGCACCTGAAACTACGGATACTGGAAGCCTGTGCTAGCATTTCTCCTGCGGTGTTGCTATCAGTGTGTGAAGAGTGGGAGAAGAGGGTTGCATTGACAATCCAACACAATGGGCAGAACATTGAACACATTTTATAAGTGGTCAGAAACTTGTAAATAACTCATGAAAGAATAAAGTTACGTTAAAACCAAGCACACCATTGTTTTTCTTGTGAAATTCCCAATAAGTTTGATGTGTCACATGGCCCTCTTCCTATTGAAAAAACAAAAGTTGGATCCAAAATGGCCGACTTCAAAATGGCCACCATGGTCACCACCCATCTTGAAAAGTTTCCCCCCTCACATATACTAATGTGCCACAAACAGGAAGTTAATATCACCAACCATTCCCATTTTATTAAGGTGTATCCATATAAATGACCCACCCTGTATTTTACTCTTTAACACCCAGGATAACGTAAGACAACTTAAACATATTTAAATCTCTGCTTGCCATAATCTGTTTTCAGAGTGCACTTAGAAATTTTATATATGCTAATGAATTTCTAAATAGCTATTGCAGGTATCTTGAAATTTGATCCCTATGCAATAATGACTAAGCCTTAACTAGAATAGAATCCATTTGTTCAGCAAATACTGTATTTGTATCTTTAGGGTTAAAATGTACTAAATTGTAAACAGTAATCCCATAGGTTATTATATAACTTGGTAATAAAGAATAAAAACATAAAGCAATTTTACCATTGGCTATTTTGATTTACTGTTTGAATGTAAAGATGTTTGTGTCACTCCTTTGAGTGGCTCTGATTTTAATGTTTCACATTCCTAATATCAACAATAGAGCTATTTTTTGTTTTCCAAATCACAAAGACATGTCAGGTTTTATAGTGAGTTTTATTGGTTCCTGTGTTGAATTCTATTCTGCTTTGATAGGCTTTAATAGGCTCTTGTATCTTGTATCCCTGACCTTGACTGAGCAGGTTTAAAAATGGATTGATAAATGCATAATTTGAAGACACTGCACCATTCAATAAATATAAATTGTTTTGTGAGATTAGATCAATAGGAGTCAGAGAAGCTGTCTTTTCTCTAACTTGGAATTCTTTAAATAGCGTGAGATTGTTTTTAGGCTAGAGGTTGTTAATAGTCATGGTAATTTCCCTTTATGCTAGATACATTGGATGTTTTTGTCAGCATAACTTAATCTATTTTTCCTTTGTATAATTGTTTTTGGGGGGTAGCACAAAACAGATGTTGTCAGAAGGATACAGTACAAGTTGGTCAGCATTTATTTCTAAGTGAGACAGATGCTATCTGTATATATGTTATACAGAAACTGAACTGAATTATACCTTTTATGTTAGAAGAAATCAGTACAGAATATTAAATCTTGTTTTAGGCTTTGATTTAAAGACTGCAGGCAGTAAAAATGTGTAAAGAAATGTGGGATGACAGAAGATTCAATAAATATTCAAGAGATCTCCAATGGGATGGATCAATGCATTTAGATCTGTGACTAAACTGATTAACTGTTCAGTGGATTGAACATTTCGGGTTATATTTCAACACTATTTTGAACATAACCAGAGAGTAAGAAATGACCAAATTTAAAATTTTATTTTTACTTACCTTTGACTAATGAATTTAATTTATTTTATTTCTGGCTTTTCTTTAACATGTTGCTAGCTTGCAAGTCATCTGCTATTCCAGTAATTTAGACATCAGGTTCACACATAACGTGGTTTATCAATCATCATGTTGCTCTTTTCAACTACTTGTATACATTACAATTGCAATTTGTTGTCTTACTGTACATTGCATTATACAACCACTTTCTTCCACTTCTCAAGTATGTACAGGATTCTGGTGATAACTAGTTAAACTAAAAATATTTTACTAATAAATATGGAATACACAATACAGTATGTATTTTCTAGGGTTGACAGAGATCATCTTCAACTTTGCCAGACACTATGCTGAAAGCTTGAGTTTTAGTGTATTTTATTGGAATGTTAGCAGACTAAATGGCTTTAGTATGGCTTCAACTGAATTTGACAATGGAAAGATGATAAATATACCTTATAAAATATCAATCAAAAAGGCACTTATTTTTATTATTTCTTTCCTGACTGTACCAAGTATCAATTTTTCAGGAATATATTAAACTAGACCTTATCCTGGCAGTACTCAGGGCTGTGCACTAATTGGGAAGTGTTATTTCATCTGCCATACACACACAAAATGTAATTTAAAGGCTCATAACACTTCTTTAGAGTGTGTGAGAAAGCCATAGTGTCCAGAGGAAATGCACATAAACCTACTGACATCAAACAGAAGGCACCCAACCTAATAAAAAAATCAAGTGTTCATTAGCTGGTAATGCAAAGCTTTACATGACATTGCATTGTCTTCCGTCAAATTACCTTTGTAATCTCTGTCAATGTGTAAAATCTTTCCATGTACTATTTAAAATGTATACAGATTGTCAAGTTAGCAAACTTATTCTGATTGTATTTGAAATATATAATATAATTCAGTAAACTTTCAAATTAAATTACATCGAAACAATTTCAATTACATTTATTATTTATATAATATAAGCCACCAAGATCCTGTCTTTGATTAGGTGGGTTATAAAATGAAAAATGTATGGATAATATAAACTGTCAGTTCAGTAAGGACCTAAACTAAATCATATTTGTTCTTTTATTTTGAATGGTTGTGTGGAAAGAATGGTTTCAATAGCACTGGCACAATTTGAAGAAAGTGATAATCATGTACAGACTAACAATAAAGGACATATAAATAGGGCCAAAATTTTTTTTTTCTTTAATTTTTTAATTTATGAATAATAATGTAGTTTGATTTAAAATAAAAATTAGACAGCCTAAACTTTCTATATTTTAATAAAAAATATACATTTCAGAACTTAAATTTCATGTGTGGCAGAAAGGGGAGGATTTCCTCACAGTGTAGCAACATATTTTATTCATTTATTTTCTTTGTGGAATTTATAAACGTTGATATGATCATCATGGATAGTGCGATTTATCTTATTATTTGCACATAGTAAGTTATCCACATTATAGTTTTTGTCTATTAACTGAAAAACAAATGTTGCTTAAAACCAATACCTGTCTTATTTAGGCTAGGAAAGCACAGAGAGAAAACACCACTTAGTTACTTCCTGTATGAGGTATAGAAGAAACTACAGTAACCCTTTAGGAAATAATATTATTTGTATTCACAAATGTAATCAATGTTTAGAGGTGAACTCCACGTTAGGTACATCTTTCCCAGCAAGCTTGATGATACTTGTACTCCAATGTTTTTCCAGCTTTTGGCGAGTGTTCAGCACCAGTGCAATGTAGAGAGAAACTAAATTCACATGCAGATCATAGTCATGATGGCTAAGATCTTAGATTAAACAATGTTTTGGGCTTATGTAACTTTTTATTTAAATAGGCTTAATTTAAATCTACTCTTTTGCATTTCAAAAGGAAGTTTGTTTTTAGGTGTGCTCATGGCTACAAGACTAGAAATATCAAAGATCTCCAAAATGATGTTCTTAATGAGTTGTATACATATTTGCATTGGGTTTTTCATATTTGATTATTCTTAATGATTTTATAATACATTGGCTAGAGTTTTCACACTGAAAGGTGATATAAAATTAAAAGTGAATGATGGCAAAAATGGATTAAAAAGAAGGATGCCTGAATTATATTGAGGTGTGTTAAATTCTTTTTCCTGGTAAGTGTAGGTGAAATAAATTATTGGTTCTATGCATGTTGCATTAGCATAGATGTAACTTTACTTTTAAGGCCATAACCAGAAAAAGTGAAGTGCCATTGATATTGTGTTCATGCAGATAGTATTGTTAAATCCTAGCAAAGAGTCCTTACCTCTACTCTAGGTGTCTTCTGTCTCAGTCCTAGAGTGGCTTCAGTGACTGCATGTTATTGGTTCAACTAATTTTATAAAATGTATGCTAGTTTTTTTTTTTTGCTTAAACAGTAATTCTTGACGTCTAATTAATAAACTGGTGACATGCAATCTTGGACCTACTGCATCTCGTTAGAACATACAACATTAAAACATTAGAAAAATTTAGACAAGAACAGACCCTTCAGACCAAAAAAATATCATCAGTCTTATCAACTTAATTCTTCCAAATAAAATCAACTTGAGTTTTGAAAGTCCTGGAAGTTTACTGTCTACCACACTACTTGGTAACTTATTCAGTGCAATTATGGTTCTCTGTGCAAAGAAAAACCTGCTAATGTTTGCAGAAAATTTACCCTTGACAAGTTTTCAACTGTGTCCACATGTTCTTGTTAAACTCATTTTAAAGTAACAGTCTCGATCCACCATACTAATTTCCTTCATAATTTTAAACACTTCAGTCATGTCAACTGTTAATCTCAATTTGCTTAAACTAAAAAGGTTCAGCTCTTTTAATCTGTTCTCATATCTTATCCCCTGCAGTCCTTGAATCTGAGCTTCTAGCACTTCTTCTTTGTCTTTTTTACAGCTTGAAAACCAAAACTATACACAGTACTGCAGAGGAGGCCTCAAAGTGTGTTATAAAGCTTGAGCATAACCTCCTCTACACATCGTGCTATATAACATAACATTCTGTTAACCTTCTTAATGGCTTCTGAATACTGTCTGGAAATTGATAGTGACAAGCCCACTATGACGCGTGTTTTCAATTTTCAGATCTCGTATTGTGTATTCAAATCTAACATTTTTACTTCCTACATATAATACTTTACATTTATTTACATTAAATTTCATCTCCCAAAAACCTGCCCAAGCTTGTATGCTGTCCAAGTCCTTCTGCAATGATTCAACAGATTATCCACCTAGCTTGGTATCAACTGCAAACTTAAACCAGCTTGTTATTTATATTCCGATCCAAATCATCCATCCATCCATTATCCAACCCACTATATCCTAACTACAGGGTCACAGGGGTCTGCTGGAGCCAATCCCAGCCAACACAGGGGCAAGGCAGGAACAAATCCTGGGCAGGGTGCCACCCCACCGCAGGGCACACACACACACACACACCAGGGACAATTTAGGAACGCCAATGCACCTAACCTGCATGTCTTTGGACTGTGGGAGGAAACTGGAGTACCCATAGGAAACCCATGCAGACACGGGGAGAGCATGCAAACTCCACACAGGGAGGACCCAGGAAGCGAACCCGGGTCTCCTAACTGCGAGGCAGCAGCACTACCACTGCACCACCGTGCTGCCCTCCTATCCAAATCATTTATATATATTTAAAACAGCAACACTAGTATTAACCCCGGAGGTATACCACTCTTAACTTTACCTAAATCTTATTAAGTTCCTCGCACCATCATCCTCTGCTTCCAGTGTTTAGGCTAATTCTAAACACATCTACACACAACACGCTGAATTCCCACTTCTTTTAGTTTGATGCCCAACATCTTAGGTGGTAACTTATCAAATGCTTTCTGAAAATCAAAATGAATAATATCATATGCACCATTCGTATCATATCATTTTGTTGCTTCTTCATAGAACTCCAGTATGTTAGTAAAACATGACCTCACTCATCTCCCTCTAGGACCAAGCTTGAGAATTTCAGTGTAGTTTTAAGGCAACCCTGATATTGTAAATTGCAGAATAATAATTTGGTTGTGCTTGTTGCATGTTTTAAAGAAAAATAAATCTAAATGTGAGCTAAAATCTTTATGCAAACTTTTTCAGAATTACAGTGATGCTAATCATTAAGTAGGATGTCACATTCTTAAAAAAACAGGATTAAATCTTGACATGTTTTTGCAAAAGGTGCCTAACGCTTTATTACTGTAACTGTTTAAAGTAATCATAAATGAGCAATCTTCTTGTATTTCTCCTCTGTCTTCTTTACCACACAGGAAAAAGTGGAATATATCTTTCTAATTGTCTTCACCATAGAGGCCTTTTTAAAGATTGTAGCATATGGATTTCTCTTTCACCCAGACGCCTATTTGCGGAATGGTTGGAACATATTGGATTTTATCATCGTTTTTGTTGGGTAAGAAGTATGGAATTATTTTTTTCAAGTTGGAAATTAACAAATACTTATGCTTTTTAAATTTGATGAACTTGGATAAAAGATTAGATTACTATTTATTTCCAGCAAAGGTCAAGCGTTATGTAGTGCGGTCATATGAGTGAGAGAATGTTGTGACAACTGGAGAATTGTTGGGGTGCCAACATGGCCCTCCTTGTTTACTTGCAATCTTAAACAAAAATAACACTTGATGGCATAAACAAAGTATCAAAAGTAATCACCACATAAAATGGGTGGCTTCTTATTAAATCAGCTCTGTCGTTGGGTCGGCCAGGTTCAGAGCTCCTTCTTTCAAGTCGTCTCCCTAATAAGTGATTTGGCTTTTATCCAAATACATAAGTAGTTTGCAGAATGGTGTAACAATACATCTACTGCCCAAGGAACCTCTTTTTATTTTGAATTATATCTTAACATGCATTTTTCATAAATATTGCATTGAGAGCATTCTGATAAATTCTCCACTGGCTTGGTTGGGGAATCTAAATGTTAGCAACAAAACTAGGATAATTGAAATTGTAAAATGGAACAGTAAAATAATATGATTCTATCAGTCAAATCTAAGCAAGCAAGTATTGTAAAAGCAGTGTATTCTTTCTGACAGAACTCATCTACTATATTACAAATTCCATTTTTTGCCATTATGTTACAGGTTCATGTTTCCAAATTGTTTCAAATACCTATTCATCCAAACTACTATTAATCTTCAAAATTTGTTTTATTTTTATAAAGGTCCATGGGCATTTTATATGTAACATTTATGAGCTGATGTTTTATCATACATATTATATTCACTGGTATACTTTATTTATTTGTACAAAGTTATGTTTGATGATTGACTTTTTGTTTGATGTGTTCATAATGTGATGTATTGGTCTCTCTGTGAAACCCTGTGACAAACCAAATTTCCCTGTTTGGACACTAAATTTTAATTTAAATTTAAATTTGAATATTTAGTGCTTTCAGCATTGTCATCCACCTTCACTGTTTAACTTTTTATTAAACTCTCAAATACTGCATTATTGTCACTTATAAACTGTGTTGTTTAAACATTGCTCAAAATATGGATTCCATTTTGTAACAATTTCTTTGACTGAATTCAAAATTACCCTGCTAAGAACAACCTGGATGATGTCCTGCCTACCCTTCCTGTGTTGCAGAACAGTATGCCAGAATTTGATTAATGCCACAGCTACAGCTGTTGTTTTACTATTATCTTTCAGTCAAACACAGAAACCCTGCTGCTAACAATGCATAAAAGACATTCTCTTGTTCCATTGTTATAGAATTGACACCATGTTCTTGATGTCTCCAGAGATGCCATGCCTTGTACAATATGAGCAACATTCAGTTTGTTGAAAACCATTTACTACTCTGTTTGTCAGTCTCTCGAGTGGAAACAGAGTCTTTAAATTGGGTTAATCATTGGGAGATTAGTCACCGTGGTCTCTCTGTTTTCAGCCTTTTCACTGTAGCCCTGGAAGCCATCAATCGTATCGAAGGAATTGAAACTCCAGTTGGTGGCAAAGGGGCTGGATTTGATGTGAAGGCTCTTCGAGCTTTCCGGGTCCTTCGACCTCTGCGCCTTGTCTCTGGAGTACCTAGTAAGTCACAGCAAAATGTTTATGTGATATATTAATATATTCGAATGGGATAAAAAGGATGCAAGAAACATGCATGCAACATTATAGTGAAAGCTGCCCACAGTGAAATGTTACAATTTGTAATAATAAAGCCAAAACTAGCCCCTATATATATATATATATATATATATAGTATATTTTTTATCCCAATGGAAAAGCAAACCACTAATCCTGTCTGCAAATATTTTGACAAACATAAAACACACATGTAATGGGCACAAACAAAAATTGTTTGATGTTTAGTTACACTAAGCTGGAAGCTGGATTTACTCAATCACATTTTATCTTGTTCACCTGTTCTAGTGTGGAGCTATGTGTTATAAATCCACAGATTTGTTAAACTTGTGTCTTTGTAAATTTATTCTAGTGACTCAAGGTAATACTAAAGGTAATCTAATTGTAATTTCTAAACTGTTATAAATGTGTTTCTGTTTCGTATCTATATGGAGTCCCTGAAGGAGTGGTAAGCTGTTCTCTTAATGTATTTTATAGTATGTAATCAGTATGATTATGTTTGCATCTCTAGGTTTACAGGTTGTGCTGAATTCTATCATAAAAGCCATGGTGCCTCTCCTGCATATTGCTCTGCTTGTTCTTTTCATGATTATCATCTATGCCATCATTGGTTTAGAGCTCTTCAAGTGTAAAATGCACAAGACATGCTACTACAGTGGCACAGGTTAGTCCTGCACATGATTATTTCCCAAGCTATATAATTTCTTTCCATGACTATTCCAAATTATGGGTAGAGGACAATTGTCTAATGTGCCTATATTGTATACTGTACCGTTTGTTAAAAATGTAAAGGATGGATCTGTTTCTTTCTGAAATGTATTTCTTCTCTCTTGTTTTTTTAAAGAAATTGTCGCCATTGTAGAGGGTGAGAAGGCAGCTCCATGTGCAGTGGGAGGGCATGGCCGTGAATGCCTGATCAATGGGACTGAATGTAAAGGAGGATGGCCGGGACCCAACAATGGCATCACACACTTTGACAACTTTGGCTTTGCTATGTTGACAGTATATCAGTGCATCACAATGGAAGGCTGGACTGATGTGCTTTATTGGGTACTTCAATTTTACTTCTTTCATTGCTTCCAATTACCTTCATTTCTATTAGAGTTTTTTTCATAGATTAAAAGTGAATAACATAATGTTGTAGGAACACACTTAGAGACAGCCACAGTTTTTGGGAAACATTTATCCTCAAGCTTGTAGAAAGAAAGAAGAGTACCATATTGTGAGGATATCACCAACCATAGTTCTGTTACAGAAAAATCCCTTTGACATGAGACAGATGAAGTGTAGCAAGTTGGTTCCTGTTCTTCTCTTGCTTGTTCTCTATTCTCTCTTCTCTCTGTCTCTCTCCCTCCCCCTTTCTTTCTACAACCATCCAGATTGTTTGTGTCAGCTGTGGAAACATGGGGGGCTGCTTTTATGACTTGCACATAGGGTTAGGGTAGCCATTTGATAGTGTGTATTCACTAGAAAGAGAACAGACACAGAGTTATGATCTAGCTTGTAGCCTCACCCCCTTTAATATCTCATTCAGAGGCTTCCTATAACAAAAATGTTTAAGCACTTTAATTATAATATCTTTGTAATTGTTTTGTTGTATCCACGGGCTCCTTGCATTGAAACAGAATCAGGAAACTACAATGCTTCACAGCCTTCCTGATCTTGGCTTGGTATTTGTTTCCCATGCATATGAGCCTTAGCTATAATTGTCTTGTGTTTGCTTCATCTATGGGTTCCTTTACTGTGTTTAACTGCTTAAACAGGGGTATATAGTTAATTGTGAAGAGCTCCAGTAGCATTCATTATAGCTTAGAAACAAATAAGCTGTCAGAAGAGCAAACATGCAAAAGTAAAATTTAACTTTCACATTGTACTGTTTAATTGGTGAATGCTAACATTGAAGAACCACAATGTTTATTCTGTTAGTAAAGCAAATAAACTGAAATGTCATGAAAAACAGCTATAGGGCCAACTCATACTAACCCATAAAAAATTCATTTTGATTATCAAAAGCTTTAAAATTTTGTAATGCAAGAAAAAGGGGCTAGAAAGATTTAAACTAGTATTCGCCATCTGTTGTGTTTAAATCGTAAATGAACTGTTATATAAGGCCTACTTAGAAGAATCTTAGTATTTGTGCTGTTACTGTAGCATTCCATGTAAAGTACCACACTAACAAACAGAAAGACTGCATTGCGGACTTACAATATATAGACCCAGAGATGGAGCTTGTCATTTCTCCTGTGCGTTTTTTGGCGCTCCTCCTACAATCCAAAGGCATGCTACTAAATCCCTGGTGACTCAAAATAAGCAAATCCTGTGTACCTACTTGTACTCTATAGGGCACTGATATGTCGTTCAGAATAGGTTCCTACCTTGTTTCTGTTGCTTCTGGAACAAGCCTTAGCTACCTGTGGGCTTAGTAAATGGTTAAATGAAAACATACAGTGATTGATGCATGGAAATATGCATGGAAGTTTATTTTCACCTTTTCATGCTACATCCTACAAAAATTGATTGACTTTTTTAACTGTTTGATTAGATTTAATGCATGTGCTCTAAAAGATATTTCGCCAGCAGTATGCAGTTTTTTGTAAAAAAAAAATTGCATAATGTATTCTAAAATGAAGACATTTTGCCAATAAATTTTTGAATGGTTCCCACCCAGCGTTCTACCAGTGGTTCCTGATTAATTCATTTTAAAGAATTAACTGGAAACAAGCTTTGGGATACAAGAGCAGCATTAATACTGTACTTCCATACTGGTTAATCCCTTCCTTGGAGGTACATTCGCAGTGTGCGCAGTTACAATCTATGTTGTTTTTTTTTCAGTATGAGAGCACAATGACAATCTTTGTGAATTGCATTGGACAGTGGTAAGAAATGTAGATCTTGTTTGCTTGATAAGAGGCAAGAGGACTCCAGGAAGGGACTAATCTGTATGTCTTTTACAGTTCATGACAACGAATGAAATCATGCATATCTTATAAGTACAATTACACTAGCTTGTAAATAAAAACAGTCAACATCTGAGAACAAATCAGAAAAGATACTGTCATCTCTGAGGCAAAAAAAAAACAGTTGTGGCCACACTTCCTTACTCGCACTAGCTGCAAGAAGAAAAATATTCAGGATATGTACTTATGGTAACTGGTTGCATCTTATGTCATTCAACGAGAAAAGAACCACAAAGAATAATAGGAATGTGTGCTGGAGAGGCTAATCTGTGAAAATGTTTCTTGATCCCTTGTATATCTGAGCAATGTTCTATTCTTATCTGTTTATTTAACAACCCTGTCAAACCATGCTTTAAATAAATAATTTAATATTTCTCTAGACTCCTGGGACAACTGTTATACTTCCATGAATTTCAAAGTAATAATTATAATAATAATACATATTATTTATGTAGCACCATTCCCATGATGTAATGTGTTCACCCCTACCTCTTCTTTCAGGTTAATGATGCAATTGGAAACGAATGGCCATGGATTTATTTTGTGAGTCTCATTCTCCTTGGATCCTTTTTTGTGCTCAACTTGGTGCTTGGTGTCTTGAGTGGGTATGTGAAAACATGATATAAAAGAGTCATTTTGCTAGTTTCCAGTGTCCTCAAATCAATAACACACAAAGCATTGTCATCTGTTTTTTATCCCTAAGTGAATTCACCAAAGAACGTGAGAAAGCCAAATCCCGAGGAACTTTCCAGAAGCTGCGAGAACGACAACAGCTGGATGAGGATCTTCGGGGTTACATGGACTGGATCACTCATGCAGAGGTCATGGATCCTGATCAGGTGCACAGAGAAGGTATGTCCATTTTTTTAACTCATACAAGTCTCACTTTGCTCAACAGGCTTTTATCATGTTCATCTAATGTGTCAGTGCTGATAACAGATAAAAAATACCTTAAACACTTGTTATAAATATTTCTTTGATAACTCTTACGTATTAGAGTATGCACTGAAACAGTTTTGATCTTCCGGTAAGATTTTAAGTTTTAGTTTCTAATCATAAGGTATAGGAGAAACAGAATAAAAGTTTTCATGAGTATAGTATAATAACGCAGTGGATAATATTACGTTTAAAATAGAAATTTACAGTTTTGTGAATGACCAGACTATAAAAACACATTTTCATAATCAACAAATCTGTAACAGAAACATATATTTGCTATTGATTTTATAGGCTTACTGGCCTTGGATGATACTGGATCAGAGACTGAGAGCCTTTATGAGATTGAAGGGATGAACAGGTGCATCTTTTTGCTGTAAGTATGTTTACTAAATAGTAGATTAAAGGAAATAATTTTACAAATTTTGGAGCATGTAGGTGTCTACCAAACACACTCCAGACAGACTGGACACAATACAAATTGTACATTTTTTTGTTTTTTTTTGCTTTTCTAAAAGTTGGACCCATATTGGATTACAACCACACATTATATTGCCTTGGCATTCCTTTTAATAACCTGACCACTTACCATTGGATGCAAGTTTTCATCCCAAACCATTTCTTCTTTAAATTGAATTCCTACCTTATTTAAGCACATTTTCCCTGTTTCAGTGTCTTCTTGCTTTAAAACTGAAATTACAAATTGAAACAAACATGTAAATGCGTGTTAGATGTGGATGACATATAACCAGCTTATTAATATACAGGTTATTTAAGCCATTATTTAGTAATGAGCGTTCAATTGGGTATATAAATAAAGTAGAACCTCAGAGAGAAAGAACTTTATTTGTCTGTATGGGGGAATTTTAACTTTTTATAAAAGCTCATTAAATTGATAGATAGATAAATAGATAGATAGATAAGAATATATTTATATATACATGCATTATGATCTGAATACACACAAGAAAGACTAAAAAGGAAGAAAATTAAAAAGAAAGAAAAACATCTGACTTTGTAGTTCCAGTCACAGTAAAGGAATGTTGGTATAAAGGAGCCTCAATAATGTTTCAAGACCCACTTCTCCTGATGAATTTGTTGGCTGAAAAACTCAGTGTGTCAAAGACCGGATGTGCCGCATTGTTGATAATGGCACTCAGTTTTGTTTTCAGTCTTTCTTTCGCTTCTACCTCCAGGAGTCAAGAGTGTGTCCCATAACTTTGTCTGCCTTTTTAATTAGCTTGTTAATTTGGTGGGCCTCTCTTGAAGTGATGTTACCTGTCCAGCACATCACAGCATAGAAAATTACACCAGCCATCACAGAGTTGTAGAAGATGTGAAGAATGTCATTGACCACATTTATAGAACTCAGCCTCCTAACAGAAAAAACAAGTATGAATAAAAGAAATAAAAAAAGAGCTTGAATAACTCTGATGTATCTCCTGTCCTTTAGCATTTAATGTTGCTTGTATTAACACAGGCATCTGCTCTCTTCATCATTGTTAGTATTTGGATATAATTAAGGCAGTAAATTGCACAGAGAAAGGGAATTTAAAAGAAAATGGCAAAATATAAATATGCTTGTAGAGAATGGCCAAAAATAGAAATATTTATATTTCTAATTTTCTTACACATGTAAATGTCACATTGCAGCACTTTTCTAAATGCACTTTTCTAAATGTAAAATAAGAGTAGGAAGAAAGGTCTGCTAATTAAAAAAAATAAGAGTAGAAAGAAAGGTCTGCTAATTAAAAAATGAGAGAAGGACAAAAACTTGGAAGCCCTGGAAGAAACAGAAGACTGGACTTGAAAACCCCTGTGCTAACTCATGCAATGTGACTTTAAACTTGGCATTGTCATAAGATACCACCTTTGCTAAAAGTCAGCATGTAAAATTTCTTCTAGATCTGCCATGGTCAACTTTAAGTGCTATTATTATGAAGTGGAAGTGTCTAGGGGCAACAACAGCTCATCCACAAAGTGGTAAATGACACAAACTCACAGTTTGCCTCTGAATGCTGAAGCACACAGAACATAACAATCATCTGTACTTTGTTGCATTGCTCACAACAGAGTTCCACACTGCCTCTGGTAGCATCATCACAGAACTGTGTGTCAGGAACTTCATGAAATGGCCTATAGGAAAATTTTACTGCTCAAAGGTTGGTCTTTGATGGCCCATGAGACTTAAAATAAATTCTCATTTATGATTCATTTAAGCATTTAAGCAAAATTTATTGGGAGAAATAACTTTTGACAAAAAAGAGACATGAGATACAACTGAGGTAAAAGGAATCAAAATTGTGAATTTGGTTTGAAAAGCGTGCTATATTTTGTGAAACGTCTTTCTAGTGTTGTTTTACTATCTTTCAAGACTTCATTTTTAAAGTCTTAATGACTATTTCAAACTGCCTGGTTTTTCTTCCAGAAAAAACTATGATCTAATTGGAGCACCGCAATGTAAGTTACAGCAACTAATAGTATTCTTCAGAAGCAAGGACTACAGTTTTGTAATCATAGTAAAGTGCCTTATTACCACAAACAACTGTCCATACATTTCACTATATATTACTCACACTTTCACTATATATTACACAATGTACATACTTTCAAATTGCAAAAAAAAAATGTCAGGACACTACTTGGATTGTCTAAGCTCATTGTGCAACGTTGCTGAGATCTCTGTTAAAACTCAAGAGGAGACATCTGTGAAAATACCAGGGTATTTTTTTCAGGAGAAAAAAATCTGAATAACATGAGACAAAAGAAAATATCTCCACTAAATGTCTCGATTTTGTTTCTTTCTGATCTCATTGTTGTCTAGGAGAAAACAAAAAGATATTTAGGAGATCTCTTTTTTGATTTTTCATTGCTATGGAGGGTTTCCATGGCCAAGTAGCTGCACGTAAGCCTAACTTCATTATGAGCAATGCTTTGATTAGCCTCTGGAGCAATGGAACCGTGTTCTCTGAAACGATGAATCACGCTTCACTATTTTGAAGTTTGATGGAAGTATCTGAGGTTGGCAGATATGGAGAATGCAACCTTCTTGACTGCATAGAGCCAAAATTTGTTGGAGTAGGGATCATAGTCTGGGGACGTTTTTCAGCTTATGGGCCAGACCCCATGTTTCTAGTGAAGGGTACTGTTAATGCTACAGCATACAGAGACATTTTTGACAGTTTTGCCCTTCTAACTGTGTGCCATCATTTTGGGGAAGGCCTTTTTCTGTTCTTGCATGACTATGCCCCTGTGCACCAAGCTAGGTCCATAAAGACATGGTTTGATGAGTTTGGTGTGGAGGAACTCTAGTGACTTGCACAGAGTCCTGAGGTCAACAATACTGAACACCTTTGAGATGAACTGGGACACTGTTTGTCAGCATGGTCTTCTCATCCAACATCAGTGTCTGACCTTATATTGCTCTTTTGCCTGAACTGGCACACATTCCCACAGATTCACTCCAAAATCTTTAAGTGGAGGCTGTTCTAGCCTAAAGGGGGAACAGCTCTATATAAATGTTTGTGGTTGTGAAATAAGACGTCCCAAAATTTTGAATAGGTGTGATGGTCAGGTGTCCACAAACTTTTCACTATATAATGTATTACTTAAACTATTAGTATGTCATGTCACATAAAGAATTTGAAAGAGAAAATAAAAAAATGACATGCTTGAAGTAATAGTAAAAATAATTAAACATCCATCCATCCATTATCCAACCCGCTATATTCTAACTACAGGGCCACGGGGGTCTGCTGGAGCCAATTCCAGTCAACACAGGGCGCACACCACCCTCATACCAGGGACAATTTAGAATCGCCAATGCACCTAACCTGCATGTCTTTGGACTGTGGGAGGAAACTGGAGCACCCGGAGGAAACCCACAGAGACACGGAGAGAACATGCAAACTCCACGCAGGGAGGATCCGGGAAGCAAACCCATGTGTCCTAACTGTGAGCGCTGCCCACTGCGTCACCATAATTAAACATGCAAGAACAAAAATTTTTTTCTCCAAAGGGAAAAATAAAGAAAAACAGCATAGTGCAGTGGTTTTAGAACAATAAAACAACTATGCTGCTGCCTCCCAGATACCCTACTATGAGTGTGAGTCCTGTGCCTTTTTGTTTATAAAGGTTGTTTGTTCTCCCCATGTTTTTATACTTTTTTCCACTATGTCTCCAGTTTTTTCCTACATTCCAATGATGTGCTGTTGAGATTGATGGCAATTTTGAGAACTTTATGATGTAATAGCACACTGTTCAGGGCTGAGTCCTGTCTTGCACCCAGTACCACCAATGCTGTAATTGTCTGAGAATTTGCTGTCATGGCAAGAATATTTTTTTCTATACCCCTTTAGTGGACTATGTTTAGGTAATGAAAGGTTGTCATGTACTTGTGTTTAGAGTTAACACATTAAACTAAGTTGTAAGTCAGATTTGAAGGAGAATAACCACACTTTGAAGATAAAATCACACAGTAATAATTTGAAATTATGAGATAAATGCACACGAGCCCCAGAGCAAAGCGCCTTAAGTACAGACATAACTGTGAAGTGAGGAAACAAAGCAGTAAGTTCTAGTACAAATACTTCCTTGTAAATTCTATGCTATCTATAAAATACAGTTGACAGTTGTTCTTGCCATGTGTCTGAAATTTAGATGATGTTGGAATAATGGGGATATATTGGAGGTTAAGTTTCAAAATAGGATCAGTTTTAGTTACATATGAAATACTAGCTGAAGTATCTGGTGCTGCCTGGGTATTTGGTATAGGTATAATGGGTTCAGGAAAGAAAGCAAGTATTTGTGTTTTTTGAACATCGACCCTTTCTATGCTTTCATAAGTTAAGAATTTGTTCTTTTTGTGTATGATTGGATTCCATAAATTGTAGAAATTCCTTGCTAGGTTGTAACATTGAACCTTACTTCTTTGTATTTCCAGGTTTAGTGTGGTTTTGTGGATAAGATGTTTAATCTCACATTAGTAAACTGGATGTCTTATGGAATAATTGAACCATTGTTATGGCATGTAACCTGGGCATATCTACCTATGTTTGTGTTGTTCCTTCTATTGAACCCTAATCATTATGAAACTTCTGAAACTCCTTAAATTCTGCATAAGTTGGGTTAACTGTAATATTCATTCACAATTTCATGAACATCCACTCAACTATTTCAGAGTAATGATGATTTTTGTGGTGTTGTTCCTCCCATTATGGCTCTCCAATGAAATTCATGAAATGGCATGAAACTTATCTTTTAAATTGCATGAATAATAATGTAAAAGCAACATTTTGTAAAAGTATACATAGCTGTTTTTTTTTTAGAGATCCTTGATTTTTGTTTTTGGTCCACCGTCACAACTCAACAAACCTGCAGTAATTTCCATTAAAGTCAGGTTTTTAACTTGTATCACCATTAATAAGCATACAAAATTTTCCAAAGTTTCAGTATTGCATTTTTACACACCCCACCCCATCCATTACAACCACCTTTCCAATTAACTTTTTGAAATGTCATGTAGTCTAGATGTTAAATTTGTTCAGCTTTATTATACATGTAAAATTTGATGAAGAGTGACACAGCTCTTTTGGAATAATGAATATATTTAGGGTTGCCCCCTCATCACAGTATTTTGAGTTGGACCAACAGCAACCTTCATGCAAAATTTTATGAAAATCAGTTTAGCTGTTTTTGCATGATTGGCAAGCAAACTAACAAACAGAAAAGATGTAATCTCAGGGTTGAAATTTTAGTGTGTAAAACTCATAAATAACATTAAACAAAGCCAAAAAATTAAAAACTAAGGGTATTATGTTTTTATTTATATGGATTATATTATCTTCCTAGTAAAATGCTTGCTAAAGACACAACTCTTTTTGTGACCCTTTTTTATTGGTAGTAATAAGTTAGATTGCAATCACTCAGTTCAAATTCCCACACCTGAATTAAATCACCATGAAGTTAAACAAAAATTTCAATAATAGTTTTATTGCAGTATTTCTTGAAAGCATAATATAAGTGCTACATGTCTATTTTCAATTTCCATTAAGTTACAACCATTTTAAAGTCTACATAGAGTGACAGTTAAAAACAACTTTGGGAGTCTTTTTAGGAATAAATATCTTGTTCAAAGAGGAAAACTGGAAAGGACCAAATATATACAATTAACTGGTTTAAAATATTATTTTACACTTGGAAGGAAGGATTTCGCTCCGATAACTAAATCTTAAAAGGAAAAGCGGTCTCTAGTAATAAAGAGGAATATATTGGTGGAACAGCTAGGATTATGTATTAAATATGCTGCTTGTTTGTTATACATATCGTTTTACATCGTTTGACCACCCAACTATAATGTAAAGCAGGTCCCTGCCTTGTACCAGACAGAGCATCCTGCCGACTACGCCACTGTGGAACGGGACTTGGACACAGACAGACGGACATCGTTTGACCACCCAACACACTCCGGTCCCCTCGGGCGTCCCGGCTGGGCTCCACCCCCAGCCGCCTGTGACAGTGCCCCGCAGTCAGCGAAGACCCGTCCGTCAGAGCGATACATCCCGAGAGGGCAGCACGTCCCCGGAGTGGGTCCTACTCCATACCCAGGGCCCACCACGGCACCCTGGGACGCACCCCTTCCGAGGCCTTCTCGCCCCTCTGGTCTGCACTGCTCTCGCTTCTACGGTCCCCGCCAGCCGGGGCACCATCCGGTCACCGGTGGAGAATCCTCCCACGGAGCAGCCCGTTCCAGGAGGGCAGGTTCCCAACGGGGCAGGTCCAACGGCTCGTCGGGGCTTCAGACCTGTGAATAAACAAAAGGGAGGGCCAGAAGCGCTGCCTGGACACCCGCACCGGGTGTCCCTCTGATCTCTACACCTGCAGCGCTCCCCCCCCCCATCGGTAGCCCCCAACTTGCCTGTTTGGTGCCTCCGCCGTGGGTTCCATGCCCGTCCGTTCTTTGCTGTCGGGACTGCTCTCGCAGGCGGCTCCTCCACCCGCCCAGGATTCTCCTTCTGCCTCCGCAGAGGACGGCCCTTCAACGTGCGCACCCAGCGACACGTCCGTTCCTGTCGGAGGAACCGGCATACGCCCCTCAGCTCCTCTTTCCTTTCTTGGACACCCTGACGGTCTGGGTCTGAGCACAACGAAATCTCAAATCCAGCCCCGTCTGCGTCCATGCAGACCGACGGGAGACAGCTGCAGGCTTGGAGCGCAGGGCGCTTGGACCCGGGGCACTCATCAGCCCTTGTCCTGCCAGCCCCTTTGATCTCGCTCTCCTCTCTCTGTGGGCCGCCTGCACTGCCGTGTCCGCTGTTGGAGAATTGCGTACTTGTTGCCAGTCATTGTTATCACGGCCGTTTTCGGCGACTTCTCCCCTATGCTGTACGGAGAGGGCAACACTCACCTTCCCCGCCGTACTCCTCTGGCCAAAGGCTCCAGCGTTGCGCCGTTCCTCCGCAGCCTTTGGCGTCCCAGATGATGTGATCACCGTCCCCCTCAGCTTCTCCAACTCCACAGAGAGACCACGTAGCACCTGTAATAAAGGCGACTCAGCGGGCCGAAGGGACTCCTCCGGCTCGCGCAGAGCCACCAGCAAGAACAGGGAGACAGACGTTGGTGGGCGTACCTGTCCATCAGCCGCACACGTCGTCTGCCTCCCGTGGGCCACTCCCTCTGGCCCAATCGGGTCTCTCTCAGGCACGAGACTGACATTCCTTGGTCCCGCCTCTACTGTATACAGTCATTGGCGGGCACACAAGACACACCGGCCAATCCCGTGCCTGTCTCCCCTTCTCCAGGTGCGGTGGCGTGCCTCCTGGCAGCCTCGCAGCTGCTGCGATCTTTTGAGCTGCAGCGGCTCCGATTTCGCAGCTTCCACTGCTGCCGCCCACGTGCTGCCGATGGCCTGTGGACCGGCGTGCTCCCGCCATGGACGCGGATCCGGATTGTCCCTGCCTGTAGAAAACAAGGTAAGTTCGACCCTGAAGGGCCTACTACCGCAGGGCAGGGCACTTACCTCCCGGATCCCGTCACTCCGAGGCCCCTGCCTTGGTGTGGCCTTCTGCGTTGCAACGCCGGCCTGTCCGTCCTTTCTGACAGCGCGACTCTCGGAGCCCGCTGCACTCCGGCAACGCCCGTTCTCCTTCCTCCGCACCCGGGAAACATGGCCATTCTGCGGACCGGCGGCGGTCCGTGGGGAGAACGGCTCCCGCGGGGTTGTGCACGCGCCGCTCCTGCGGCGAGTGTGTGGGGTCTGCTGCTGCGCCGGGCCGTCCACAGAACTATAATGTAAAGCAGGTCCCTGCCTTGTACCAGGCAGAGCATCCTGCCGACTATGCCACTGTGGAACGGGACTCGGACACAGACAGACGGACATCGTTTGACCACCCAACACACGTTTATTATGTACAATATTTACAAAAGTCAGTGCACAAACCCAGTGCCTCCAGCACCGATCCCCAAAGTCTGGGCCTCTCACACAGTCACTCAATGCCTCTCTTCTGACCGCCTCCAGTCCTCTCTCCAGCTCCATCCTCTTCCACCCGACTTCCGCTATCGAATGCAGGGAGGCGGCCCCTTTTATCACACCCCGGATGGGCGGAAGTTCGGCTGCGCACCCGGAAGCCCTCCGGGTGTCCCTTTTCTTCTTCGCCCCAGCACTGTGGCGGAAGTGCTGGGCTCCAGGGTTCTTCAGGCACCGGGGCGCCGCCTGGAAGTGGCCACGGGCCTCTACAGGGTTGGGCTTCCAAGCCCCTTACCCGAGGCCACCAACAAAACCAAGGCGGTCGCCCCCTCGTGGTCAGGAGGAGGCACCAGCCTTCCTCCGGTCCCCTCGGGCGTCCCGGCTGAGCTCCACCCCCAGCCGCCTGTGACAATACTCATAAACCTGTAATAGAAAGTATCTTAATGTTTTCTCATTCTGAGAATCAGCTTTCCTCCATCCAGCCTTCCATCCATTTGCTGAACTTACTGAATCCAACAGCATGGTTTCAGAGTTGGAGCCTGTTGCAGTGGTATATAGTATAAGACAAGAATCAGCCCTGAAGGTGATTTTACTTCTTTGTACGACACAGTCACACACACCCACACTCACGGTAGGCCAATTTTGAGTCTCCGGCTTGCGTAAATGAAACATTCTTGGTATCTGTGATGAAAGTAGAGTCTTCTTCTTCTTCTTTCAGCTTCTCCTGTTAGGGGTTGCCATAGCGGATCATCTTCTTCCATATCTTTCTGTCCTCTGCATCTTGTTCTGTTACACCCATCACCTGCATGTCCTCTCTCACCACATCCATAAATCTCCTCTTAGGCCTTCCTCTTTTCTTCTTACCTGGCAGCTCGCTCTATCCTTAACATCCTTCTCCCAATATACTCAGCATCTCTCCTCTGCACATGTCCAAATCAACGCAATCTCGTACCTTAAAAAAACTCTTTAAAATTTCAAAGAAACTGCAAAAAATCACGCAGTGACTAAGCTGGAAGTCCACAGTTAAATGAAGTGAATGCATTTAAGTTTTTGCTTTAACAAGATCCTTTCTGCCATTCTTTTTCAGACGACAGAGTCGACGCTGGCATAGGTGGTTTCGCAGAAAGTGTCGTGTCTGGGTGAAGTCCAGTTTTTTCTATTGGCTGGTGATCTTGCTGGTGTTCCTTAACACACTGGCCATTGCAACAGAGCACCATAACCAACCAGAGTGGCTTACTAATGTTCAAGGTCAGATATTTGTAATACAAAGTTATAATGAATGTTTTAGAGGAGTAGGTTTATAAGTAGTTTACTCATAATTAAATTAGACTGTTTTTAGACTCTATGTGACTTGTCTACAATTGCAACATTTTTTGCTGGTAGCCTCAATTGTTTATGTGAAGAGGTATCCTACTGCAAATGGTAAATCTCATTGTGCTTCTCAGGAATAAACATCCTTTCAAAACAGTTAATGAAATCTTAAACCAGATGTCCATTAGAGGCTCCCTATAACTTCTTAGAGCATGGATGCAAATCCTGAACGCATTTTAAGATAGGAAATTGGTCTTAGATACAGACATTATATCCAGATTATTTCCTGAAATATGTTAGACAAAGTATCAATACTTACAAAGAAAGTGGAGGTTTGATTGTATACCTTTATATTTGGTGAATTGTTAAAATGTATGGCAAATGAATGTTGAAATGCAGTAAATAAAATGAGTCCTTCAAGATTTGTATTACATCATTTCATTTAAAGCACTTCTACTTAACAGTATCATTTATTTTTTCAGTCCTATATATCAGGGAAGCCAACTCCAATCCTGTAGAGCCACAGTGGATGCATGTTTTTGTTCCAACCCAGTTGCTTAATTAGAAGTCAATCCTCACCGGTAACAGATCTTATTTAATTTCATGACTTGTTAGTGTTTTACCTCTACCATGTCAGTTCTTTCTTAAATCATAGATTTTGTTTTCTTTTCTAATGATACATGTATCATCCATTTTGAAGCCTAAAACGAATGAGTAATTTTCAGTTCTTCACTGTCTCTTCAGTTTCCTTCTGAGTATTTAATTAAACCAAATAGTGAATGATAAATGATGGAAATGGAGATAAGCTAGATGTAGAATTGCTGATTCCTTTGTCATTTGCATCTTATTGCTAATACGGGACAGTTAAAACAATAAATACAGCTATTTAAGAGTAAAATAAGCAATTAAGGGTTCACAATTTTAACAAGAAAGACAACTAAAAAGAATCAGAAAAAATGTTAATTGAGCAATACGTGCTACATCAGTAGTGAATGATTTCTCTTGAAGCAATTGGGTTAGAACAAAAACCTGAAGCCACTGGAGCCTTCCAGGACCAGCGTTGTTCACTTCTTATTTAAAGGGCCTGAGTCTTAAGTAAAGTTAATTAGTAGCAAAAACTAGTCACTAATTAAGAAAATGGTTAGAATGAAAACCTGTAACCTCCAGGATTGGAGTTGACCACCCTTGCTATATACACTTTACTAATTATTGATTAAGGAAATCCAGAAGAAGAATGTGATTCAGCATCATTATTGTTTTCCACTTGCTCTAAGGGGAGGCCTGCAGTTGATAATATAATCCTTTATATTTAAATTTGTTATAAAGATTTTTTTTTTCACAGTGGTATATAGTAACATTGACTGGGTTATGGCTTTAACTAGAGTGAAACATGCTAGATTACTATACCTGCAATGTTTAACTTTGTTCTTTTATTCCCTATACAGACACTGCTAACAAAGTTCTTCTGTCACTGTTCACTGCTGAGATGATACTCAAGATGTATGCATTGGGGTTCCAGTCTTACTTCATGTCCCTGTTTAATCGATTTGATTGTTTTGTGGTCTGCATTGGTATAGTGGAGCTGATCCTGGTTGAAATCGGTTTAATGTCACCTCTAGGCATTTCTGTTTTGAGGTGCATCCGGTTACTTCGCATCTTTAAAATTACCAGGTAAGCAGCCACAGACAGAAATGGAACAATAAACATCAGAAAGAAAAGTAAAGAGTAGTATCTCTCAAGTGACTTGACTGCTTCACAGTCATTACTGGGCATTTCCATAGAACAGATGCATGTTATGTCATGATTAATTATAATCTCTGTGTTTCACAAATATGTAACTGGTAGGCATCTTGATATTCATTAGTTGAGATGCTTACTGTCGTGCTAGAAGTTGTTTAAACCATGAATTCCTTCATCTGACTGCCATTGTTGAATTTTTCAACCATTCAATTTCTACAGTGCTGCATCAAAACACTAAAGGACAAAACCCAAATAAAGTGTACATATTTGTATACAAATCTGTTATCTTCTCAATAATACTGTGGCCCATTTTGGGTAAGCTCTTGAGCTGACCCCTAAACCCAAAATAAAACCAACAGGACCAAAGAATATATAAAAATAAATGTATTATAAAGTATAAATTAATAGAGGAGTACAAAGTATTAAAGATGTAGTAAGCTAAATAAATAAAATCACAATTCTAAATCATCTCTAGACTTACATATACAGGTGTTTGAAACCCATCTACCATGTACTGTATGGTGTCTAATGCATAACATAGTATCTCACTCTTTCCACCTTTTCACATTCTCCTACTCTACTTGCTAAACACTTGCCAACATAAATTCGACTGGCCCCAAGTTGGTCATGGTCATATGAAGCTATAAATTGCTTACAGACTGCTCTTAGAGCTCCCACTACCTGTCCCAGATGTCCCTGCCATTCTGAAATACATTATAGGAAGGAATAGGGTGCCACCTATAGGCTAGGCAGACTCCTACTCCATTTTTGTTTTTCATCCAAAAGATCCAAATCTAAACCCCAGGTCAATATTTTAAAAGCTTAATCCTTTATAAGTCAATAGAGTACTAGAGTGCTACACTATCTATCTATCTATCTATCTATCTATCTATCTATCTATCTATCTATCTATCTATCTATCTATCTATCTATC
>JANRMT010027041.1:84906879-84919592 GCA_026402145.1 Polypterus bichir lapradei
AGAATAAGAAATCAGGAAGGGGGCAAATAGTTTTTCACACCACTGTAGGTGTCCCATGTCTATAGTCAGGCTCAGTGTTATTTTTATTAATTTCATGCTCTTTATTTCAGCTCAAAGTGGATGAGTTTGAATCCAACGTCAATGAAATAAAAGATCCCTACCCTTCTGCAGATTTTCCAGGCAAGGATACCTCAGTTGTTCTGGACTGTCTTTCCTTTAGGCAATGGTTACCAATACAATTTTTTTTTCTTTCTTATGTTCTAATTCAGGTGATGATGAGGAAGAAGAGCCTGACATTCCCCTAAGCCC
Source organism: Polypterus bichir lapradei (assembly GCA_026402145.1). Classification (NCBI taxonomy): domain Eukaryota; kingdom Metazoa; phylum Chordata; class Cladistia; order Polypteriformes; family Polypteridae; genus Polypterus; species Polypterus bichir. The sequence continues at coordinate 84,907,189 of JANRMT010027041.1, forward strand.
TAGGCCCCGTCCCCTTGCAGAACTACAGCTTAAGGAGAAGGCTGTTCCAATGCCAGAAGCCAGTTCTTTTTTCATTTTTGGGCCACAGAACAAGTGAGCTGTTTTTGGCCTGCAATATTTTCAGTGCTGTAGAAAGTGATTTCTATTAAGCGTAGAAAGCGTCACTAGTTTGGGCTCAGTCCCCATACCCTGAATTAACTCTTCACTGTTTTTCACCAAAAAGTCTAACATTGCTATTTTATAGGAGGATATTGTAATAGATGGAAGATGATGAGCACTTTTACATTGCAAAGAATTAGATTCTAGGTATAGCATGGCATTAAGAAGGCACTGAAATGTAGAAAGGAATATAGGCAAGTGTTTCATCACTTCTGGAGGCATAAATAACTGGATCATTCTAATTACAGTATATACAATTATGCAAACAAAAACTGAACATTTCTATAAGACAGAATTTAATCTTTGAATGGAACATAATTTATTATAGCTAAATAATGTAAAAAATTCTCATGCCAATTCCAAGCACTATCATTAACACAACACTTTCTTCCATATTTCATTTACTTATCCACAAAGTACAGCTGCTTTGCTCAGGGACTCTAGACATCACCAACATCAACCTGACCATAAACTTATCTTTCTGTGTGTTGTGTCTACTGATATGTAAGACATATACTGACAGTAAAACATTAACGGTGTACCAAATAATAATCTCTGTACAAGCATCACAATTACTCACTTACTTTACTTCAACCACTTTTTCTGCCGCAAGCAGACCAATTCTGGCATTAGGTGCACTGGAGCAGAATAATATATAACAGTACAATATAAACCTTGAATTGATTGTTGTTGCTGTTGTTAATTCAGTAAAACAGGAAGTAATTCCTGGTCAGATTATCTCAGCACTTCTGTGTAACTGTAAACTCATCCATCCACTCATACCTTCATCCACCTTTACTTCCATTATCAAACCTGCTTAATCCAGGTTAGTGTCATTGGGCAAAGTGGAGTTGTGAATCTAAGTACAGATTGAATAAGCCTGCTTGAAAATTTAAGGAAGAACTCTTGAGTTTGATTTGTGATTCAACTTTAAATTAAAAGCTATAATAAAATTGCAGTTATTAGTTAATCCTAAACAACATATTTTTAAGATTATGAAAGAAAAAGCCAGAAGACCAAAAACATGGCACGGGATTTGACTGGAGACTGGACCCATGAAGTAGCAATGGTATCCACGGAAAAACCATCCTATCTATAAAAAGTGGTTAGAGTACTGCATACAATCAGTCTCTATTGTCTCTTGCAAGATAATTAAAATATTTTAGTAAATTCAAAACTCAGAAGGTAGACTTTTAACTAAAACTGCAGTTCCAGAATACATAATATTTGTTTTAAACTATTTCCACTGGCTTGAACTTGTTACACAATACATATATAGTGGTCTTCTGAGGGAATGACAGGTTGTAACAAAATAAATGTTGTGACGCCAACCCTGCCATCCCCATTTACTTCAGACAAAAATAAAGAAAGGAAATGCACAATGGCATCAAAACCACAGCAGATCATAGTGTCCTTCAAACCTGAGGCAAAGTAATCTTGTTATTAGATAATGTAGGAGCTCCATTTTTTTGGTTGCTCTGTCATGAAACGATGTCTCCTTCTGGGTGGTTTGCTTCTATGGCCCAGTGACTAGAAGGGACAGAGTTATTTGCCCTCACTGGGCATATTCTGGGTACTGTATAGGAAAAGGACAACAACGTAGTTAGTGACTGCTCCCATCTCTCGGCCTGGATTAGAACTACATGCCTGGGAGGAACTTAGGGAGTGACCCTCTGGCGCACATGCACAACAATATATATATAAATACTGTGGTATTTTGCAAATCTCAGAAAACTGTAATATGTAGGCACTTGGTACCTCATCATAATGGCCTAAAAATAAGTCACCAACTAAAACTAAGACTTAAGGTTTTCCAATAATGCACCAAGTTAATATTTGTATTTTTTAAGCTCAAATATCGCATTCCATTGGTGCTACTTTTGATCCCAGAGTGAACAGAGCTGCTGTAAAGCATGTGTTCTCCTCAGATCCCTGTTAATAAGACCATTCTTATTTTTTTTTTTTGTTTCCCACAAGGATTCGGAAGCTTTGTCACCGGATTGTCAATGCCACCACCTTTACCAACTTTATCCTCCTCTTTATTCTGCTGAGCAGTATTTCTTTAGCTGCTGAAGACCCCATTGATCCTGAGTCCTTCAGAAATCAGGTAACATATCCTGTATCCAGCATTTGTTTTGTGCAAATCCCTACACCTGTATACTAAAATCATTCCTACTGCACATTTGAAGATGCCCAGCTGAACTGAAAGTGTAGTTATAAAAACTGTAAATATGACATAATTGTGAAGTATTCCTGCAAAGCAGCACTGTGCTATAGATGCTTTTGTTGTAGTCAGGGTGTAGCAGCCTTCAAAAATCACATAAAAAGATTTTCAGTACTTTGTACAAATAAAACACATTATTTATACAGAACCCGGATGACACTGAAGAGTGTAAAACATCTCTGATAATGCAAAGACATGCCTTTGTGTCTTAGTATAAACAACAAGTTTTACAAAACAACAATTCAACATCCAGGAAATGTGCTAAAGTTATCATGTGTAATACAGTAGATAATGTAAGGAAGTAGATATTCTGATCTTAAAATCCAAAGTCCAAGCAGCAGAGTAAACAGGTGTGAAAGGCGCTATATAGGCGCCCAACCCGACACAGACTTACAACGGAGACACATGTAAAACAAAAGACAAATTCATTTTTCTTCACCTTTGGGGAATGTCTTCCCCATGTTCCACAGGCACAGCACAGTCCCAAAAAGCACACAAACCCAAAATCAAAACACCAGTACTAAAGTTCATCCTCCTCCTCCCGACTCAGGCTCCTAGAGTAGTGGCTGCTGGCCCTTTTATAGCTCACCCAGAGCCCAGAAACCCCTGCAGCACTTCCTGGTGGCCACCCCAGATTCCAACAGGGCTGTGGAGAACTCCGTCTCCCCCAGAGCCGTGCGGGTATCTGAGGCACCACAGTCACACAGGGGGGCTGCCACCACGTGGTCAGGGGGAGGTACTGTGCAGCCTATGCTTGCTCCCCTGGAACATATAGAGAAGGGGCGTCCGTCACACAGGCAAGAACCAAACCAGGGTGGGATGTCAATTGATGGCAAGGCACCTCTCATGCTGAACCAATTTAGAGTCACTAATTAACCTAAAATATGCATTTGAGATGTGGCAAAAAGGAAACAGCACAAAGAAGACCCAAACAAACACAGGGAGATTATGTAAACTGAACAAAAACAGTATAAATTGAAATTAAATCCTTGGATCTGTGAAGTAATAGTGCTAAGCACTGTGTCACCCAATATAAAATATGGACAAGTACATAGAACACTTTAAGATTGTTGGTAAAGAACAAATAATCTGAATATTTTTTATTAAAGGTTTGAAGCAAATAACTTATTTTTGAATAGACAAAACCCATCAATAAAAAAGTTATATTCCATCTGCAAAATATAGAAATACCATATTTAAATTGCTACATAGCACCTTAAAATAAAAAACAGACATTGCCTAAGTGATATCAATTGCAAATCCATGCAAGCTTGTGAAGAACAGTTCACCCTACACAGAATTTGTTGCATTCATCATTAGATGGAAAAGATCAGTGACTGTCACAGTCCCCATGAGCAACTGATAAAAGGAAATACAGTAAATGATCAATAGTGTACCTAGTTGACTTTAATACCAATGAAGTGGTGGCGCCATGGTAGCGCTGCTGCCTCTCAGTAAGGAGACCTGGGTTTGCTTCCCGGGTCCTCCCTGTGAGGAGTTTGTATGTTCTCCCCGTATCTGCGTGGGTTTCCTCCCACAGTACAAAGACATGCAGGTTAGGTGGATTGGCGATCCTAAATTGTCCCTAGAGTGTGCTTGGTGTGTGGGGTGTGTGTGTGTGTGTGCCCTACGTAGGGCTGGCACCCTGCCCGGGATTTGTTCCTGCCTTGCGCCCTGGGCTTGGCTCCAGCAGACCCCCGTGACCCTGTTTTAGGATATAGTGGGTTGGAAAATGACTGACTGACTAACCAATGAAGTGTTTGAAATTACAGCATTATAACTTCTTCTTTAGGAGGGTACACGCCTTCTGGACCCAAACCAGAATACATACTAAACAGCAAGGAGTGTTTGCCCTGTTGTAATCTAAACCATATCTCTGGGCATATAGAGCAAACTATAAACTTAGTCAAGATTTAACAGTGGGTTCAATACCTGCTGGAAATATTGTATGGTACAGCTTGGGGTTAATTTTGCTTATAATGTAGTTACACAGTTTGTTTGTGATTTACTTTATTCTGTGATCCATAAAAATGAACAAGGGTACTGTATGTTTGTATTGTCTCCGTGTTACTTTACATTTTGTACATACATTATGACAGAACGTATTGTGTAATACTCTTGTTTTAAAGATGGTGAAGGTACTGCACTGCTTGTTTTTTTACCGCCTCAGGAACATTTTAAAAATTAGATCAGAATTCTTTTGAAAGTCTGTATGCTAACATATCTAAGGTAAATATAAAGATAATAAAAGTGATACTCATGGATATGTAAGAAAAAAGAACAGTAGTCCTATCTACACAAACAAACATCTGTTTTAAGAAACATAAAATTGAACTGCAATACTATTCAACTACAAGAGTCATTGAGGTCAAGCAAAGATCTTTTTTCCTAGAATGCAGAAAAATGCAAAGCATTACTGTTTAGGGGAACGAGTAGCTGAATTTGAACTAAACACATTTCAAACAAAATATATTTAAGTCATTTTTTATTATATTTTACTGTATGTTTTGCCATGTCTTTTGTTTGTAAAGTAATGTACATAATAAAGCTTTACTTGACTTTGGATTTATACAATAATACATTGTCTGTCACACCTCTAATTCCTTTCCTTTCTTTTTGTCTGTTTGATTTAGATTCTTGCTTACTTTGACATTGTCTTCACTGTGATTTTCACAACTGAAATTGTTCTAAAGGTATTCTTCAGAGCAATCTTTTTTATGCTTTTAGTGGAAAGCAATTTTCATATAGAGCACATGTTTTTAAAGTTACTCCTTTGGTTGCTGCAGTCTTTACCTTTTTACTGTTTATAAATACTTTTTTTAGTACTAGAGTGTTGTACAATGTTAGCCATTATGGATGTAGTGAGAAGTTAAGCAAAATGACACCTTTTATTGGCTATTTTTAATATTAACCAATAAAAGGTGTTATTTTGCTTAACTTCTCTCTAAATACTTTTCAAAAGAAACACATTAATACATATCCTTTAAGTGGCAGAAGACTATTCTGACAAATAATTTCCACTTTGCTTTTGGTCAGGGTCACACCTCTAAAAAATGAGCTCTTTGTGGCAACACTATGCCTAAATATTAAAAAAGACAAAGTTAATACATCTTGTTGGAATTCATCAGCACAATTCCTCAACAGGCCATATGTGGAAATTTACCCCTTTAAATTAACATAGTAAATATGATAAAATATCTGTAATACATTTGTAATATAGGTACAAGATCATTTCAAAGGAAAACGTTTATTTTTGGTACAGATGTTAATATTTTTATGGTAGCATATTAATTGCTCATCACCTCTGTTATTTCTAAGATGCGTAAAACCTTTCTCTAAATCTTTTCCTAACTTTTCTACCCATAAAAACTTTTCTTTTTTCCCAAATGTGCAGTCTTGTAACTCCTTGACTGAGATGTATCTCTGCCAAACACTATCAGGCCGCACTATTCTTTGTTCACGGTTCTTAAAACCTCCAGTAAACATTTCTTAAACATCCTCTCCCTTTTCATTCCCATTTCCAATATCCACTTCAATCTTATTGTTGTGTTTTGTGGAATTGTTGACATAGGGGAAGGTTTTTGGGTGTACTTTTTAAAAGATTATAAAAATATTAAAAAAATTATAAAAAGTTACAAGGATTAAATTATTTTCAAAAATATGATTGTGTATTGCTATGTGATTGGTAAAATAAATTATGTGGTTGTATTTTAAGAACTGTAGAAAACATGGGAAAAAATACACATTGATATACTGTAAATAAATTCACATTCATTTTCTTTAAATTTGATCACAAGACGGGGACCAGCAACATTACTGCTGGAATTTGTATCATACTTATGGTTCACTATTAAATGTGCAGGTATCTGTGTTTAAGCTGCTTCACTGTATTTTCATATGTAGGTACCTGTGGCAGTTTAATATGTAGTATTTGAATCTAATTTCTAAATATTGACCTTGCTGAAGTGGATTTCTATGGTTGGGTAGTAGATTCATTATAACGTAAAGACTCTGTTTAGCTATTTTCTGCAAGAATATGAAATATTTTTAAAACCTTCATAATAAATATTCATGCTTGGAATGCCACTGTTTAAGCCTCTTTGGGATACTGAGATTAGTTACATTGACTTGTACTGTTTGGCCAGAAGATGACATTTTTGCATTTAGGTGGCAATTTATAGTTGAGTCACTAAGAATGACTTTCTCACCCTCTTTCTCTCTCTCTCTTTCTCTGTCTTTCTCAATCCTCCTCTCTCTTTCTCTTGCTTTCTCTCTCTCTCTCTCTCTCGCTTTGTCACTCTACATGAAGATGACCACATATGGTGCATTTCTGCACAAAGGTTCTTTTTGCCGGAACTACTTTAACATCCTGGACTTGCTAGTTGTTGCTGTGTCTCTTATCTCCTTTGGTATCCAGTAAGTTATACTTTCATATAACTCCTTTAATTTAATATTCTGGGGATTTAAAAACTCAGAAATTTTCAAAATTATAAACACTCTCCTTGTATCCTTATCTCCAAGAGGTGTATGTCGAATTGATTGAAAACTCTAAATTAAACTGCAATAATTGCAGGTATGTCTGTGAGAAGGTCATTATATCTCATTTGGGGTTTGGGTTTTGTTTGCTTCTTGATGTTCCTTGCATTTGCATGGTTCATAAAGTAAATGGATAGATGGAAGGGATCATGTGAGTTGTTGAAGAGGAGACACTCCTGCTCTTATAGGTAAGGGCATCCCAGACAGTGTCCTAGACTTAGAGAATGATTTTTAGCTCAGAGTATTTGGCAGTTAGTCATCTTCTGCAGCATTGATATTATGAATGTAAGATGCCAAGGTTTTGTTTTAAACTGAAGATAGAGAATTTAGGAATATCAACTTGTTTCTGATTCAGTTAAAGTGTTAATCCTCAACACTGTAGGCCCTTCACATGCAAGAGGATTAATGAAATCTATGAAATAGATGAGACACACAATACATAGAATTTGCTTATTTAAAAAAAGTATATCAAAACCAAAGACATGTTCTGCTAATATGTATTTGTTACAGTTCACTACTTTTTTATTGTTTTTACATTGCTGTAGTTTTTATTATCTTTATTTTTACAGTAAATTACTCAGTTTTACATATAACTATCACTAACATAAACTTTACATAGACTAGTTTTCCTTGGTGGTGAGAGTGCCAGTTTAGAGCTCAATACACATAAAGCACATTATTTTGCTGTGATACATTCTTTTATTAGGATGCACAAAAGACATTTATCATTCTTTTGAGTGTCACTCACCATTATTTTCATTATTTATTTAGAACCTTTTATTTTATGAGTGTACATTTATTTTAATTTCCCTTTCTGTTTCCACATTTTTTTAATTATTTTTCAGGTCTAGTGCCATCTCTGTAGTAAAGATTCTGAGGGTATTGAGAGTCTTAAGGCCCTTAAGAGCCATTAACCGTGCAAAAGGATTAAAGGTTAGTGCCATTCCCTACAAAGAAGATAGAAGCAAAATTTAGTGGTTATGCTTTCTTTGTTTACAAAGTGTGCCAAAGAAATTCGACAGAAATATCAAAATATATCATGTAATGTAAGATTTTTTTTCTTTTTGTAAGATTTTTCTTTTCTTGTGCTATGGTTGTTTCACACATGTATGCAAAGAGAAAATAGGGTACATTAAATCCTTCCACCACTTCATTAATTTTTCATTCTATCTAATTTGTAGTTTCAGAGAGCTGGTTCCAATAAATAAAAAATAAATTTTTAAATCCTAGATACAAAAAATGATTTTCATTACAAACACAACTCTGATATTTCACCACAAAGGAAACAGTGCTTAATTCTACAGTGTGCCTATTATGACTGAAGTTGGAATCAAGGTGTATTTGAGATGTGCTGACAGTCAATGCTCCTCTGTAACTCTTGTCTGACAGGCAGCCTACACTCTTACTTCTGAAGGTAGTTCCACACTTATATATTCTATCATCAACTTGAGTCTTGAATATTTTCACATACTTTTGCCAATAGTTGGTTTGGAGCTTAGTAGTGGAAGAGAAAGTCTTACTTATAATAAATTTCTCCATTTTTCTGATTCCTACCTTTAATTTATAGAACAATGTGCATATTCCCAGATTTAATTTTCAGAGAGTGTTAAGTGAGCTGTAACAAAGGACTCATATGTAATACTTACAACATCAACACAATGAAGCTGTGCATTCTTTACATTTCTAATGTAAAAAATAAAGGTTCTATGCACTGAAAATGGAATGTTGTTTACACATGTATTTTTAAATCTGTCAATCGTTATTTTTGTTATTTTAACACATTTTCACAGGGTCTCAGAGTCTATTATATACAAAGAGTATGAAAAACACATTTTTGTTGAATAACTGTTTTTTTGCTAAGTATTTGGAATTTATAAAAACAGTAAGAGAATACAAAATGCTTCCAGAATGCAAGTAAATTCTTCTAGTTTGTGATCAAAGTTGATTTTTGGTTGACTAAATTTTTGTCTTTTGTTTTATTCTTAATTTGGCAGCACGTGGTGCAGTGTGTGTTTGTTGCAATCAAAACAATTGGGAATATTGTCATTGTAACCACACTTCTGCAGTTCATGTTCGCCTGCATTGGAGTCCAGCTGTTCAAGGTGATTCTCAACCCCTTACGCTCTTTTGTTTGACTTGTTCTAGGTTTCAGAGTTGGTCTTGTATTACTCTGTTTATGTATGCTACACTTGTTTAAAAAATCACATCTATTACAAGTTCAAAAAACATATTGGGAGACTGTTTCAATGATCAAGTTTTTGTTGTTTATTTTCACAATACAGTTGTAAGTATGAATGGAGATTTTCAATATTTTCTGTTGCTAAATTGGGCAACTACAGTTTTGATGTATAAAACTGGTTTATTACAGTATCTTTATTTTAACAACTTCAAATATTTTCATTGTTCTGAATCCTTCTCTCCATTTTATGTTTTAGGGCAAGTTTCACATGTGCACAGATCTCTCTAAAATGACAGCAGAAGAGTGCAGGTACAGTCATCATTGGATAGTATTTTGGATATGCCAGGATTATGCTTACAGTTTTGTTCCTTTCCAAGATAGAAATCAGCTGAATTCTAACTTTAAAACATATTCCTTATGATAAAATAATATAAATTTAAGTTAGCTCCAGTAAAATGAAAAACATTTTGCTTCTCTCTGGTTGCCTGTATTCTTGTATATCTTTAATATTCAGTCAGATCTTTTCTTTAATTGTAGCAGTGTAATATAGAGGAGAATGTGAAGGAAAATGTCAAGTTTAGTGTTTATTTAATTTCTTTGGTATACAATCTAATCAATATACAACACACAAATTAAATGGTTTTATATGGAGGAGTAGGACAGCATGCATTCCATATTTCTGGGGGAAGAGGCTAATCAATATCTACAGGAAAGGTGTAGTTCCAGTTATTGCTTCTAAAATTGGACTAACCAATTACCAAGCTCAATAAACACTTTTTGACACAAGATATTTGATATTATACAATTTCCTTTAATTAATATTTAAAATATTAACCAAAATTTTGTATTGTTTTCTCACTCAAGTTATCTTTTATCTAACTGTAGGTTTTGGCCAAAGACATGTAAGCATTCAATGAATAATTTATGCTATAAGTGCCCTCTCATTTGTCAGCCTTTTGAAGTAACTTCCTAATATTTATCCTTAGAAATCCATCTCTCTATTATAAAAAAAATCTTGGAAGGCTTGTAAGGAGATGATTCATGATTTTCTTGGAGACACTTTAACGTCCCACGAGACAAGGCATTTAGACAAAAGGACAGTAGCTGTAAAGGCTTTTAAATGGTCGACGCACAGCGGGACAAGCAGAACACGCAGCTCGGCAGCAGCAAGCCAGCAGTTGATCCAACCACATCTTCTTAGCATGCGTTCAACCCATAATGCGAGCAGCAGAGACAAGAAGTGGCTGACGCGTAGCGCACCCGAGGGAATGAGGGGGTGGGCAAGTGAAGCGTGTGTTAATAAAAGGATAAGTGTTAGTGTATATATCTGTGTGTCCACCCTGTTATTCCAACACATGGCACATCACAAACATTAACACTGCTTTTATGAATCCCATACCAAATGGTATGTAACATAAATATGTAACATAAATATATGCATGGTACACTGCAGATATTAATGTTGTGGTCTATATTGATTACTTAGATTCAACCTGTCAGGTAGCACAGCTATTAACAATAAAGCAGCTGTCAATCAATGAGCAAAAGCATAGTTTATAATGCTTTTCATTACAAGAAACCTTCCTTAAAATTTGCTTTAAAAATTCAGTTAATGTCCAAATACAAGATATGAATAATGCACAACTTTCATTAAATTATATTTCTTTATTACCTTCTGTGTTTTTGAACCATTATTTTGCTCTCATGACTTTCTTCTAGCATCTTTCTGTAGCCATTGTGCTTCTCAGTGTTTTAAATTCATCTGTATTATAACTTTTTGCTTCCCATTTTGTTTACATTCCAGTTCCAGGTTTTGATTGTTTGGTGTCCTCCCGTATCCCAACTCATTAACACAAATCAGCCTTTAAGTAATGCAGCTAGCAGTTCTCCCCCTCTCAGATTATCTGTTACTCAACAAATGATCAACCATAGAGATACAAACTGAAGGCATAACGTAGACTGGGCTGACCGTGCAACAGAGTCATGCCAGAAAAAGTATGACTTTTTTCACTCCTCTAGCCTCTGCTTGATGCACATTAAAATTTTCTAGATAAAGCCATCCACTCTGTTAAGCATGAGGCTGTAGAAATGCAAGAAGTCATGTGTATTGTTTCTAGGTGAAACAAATTTTGTGGTACCTCTATTTCTTTTAGAGCTCATTGTTGTTCATTCATCTAGTACTATTTTTAGTTTAGGATTAAGCAAATTCAAGACCATTTCAGAAGGTTGAAATTCATAACCATTTTTAATCTGAAGAGCAGTAATTCACTAGCTGTGCCTGTCAACATCTCTTCCTTCTCCTTTTTAGATTTATCAGGGGCTGCTTGGTGGTGTTGTGAGCTGATTTCATATTATTTTGTGTACTAAGCCTTAGCATGTTTTTCTTGAGATTTTGTGTTTCTTTTAGGTTTCGAAGTATGGAAAATTAAATTTTTTATTGGTTTTTGTATTTAACTATTATCAACAGTTGTTGAAATGATTCTGCTTCATTTACAATGCCTTCATGTTTGTATGCGGGTGTTGCTGTTTGATGAATTCCATTACCTTAACACAGCTTACAGTTGCTGGGGGGTGTCTCGGAGGTTGCAACATGATACAGTAATAGGTCACTATTAACGTACATTCCTTATCCAAGACTGTGGAAAATTGTATTTTGCTTATGCTACCTTCAAAAACAAAACTATCTGTTACCTGATCTTTATGCCCTGTGTTTTTTGACTGTTGTTTTGCTTTTGTCAATGGTATTTTTGACTTTCCAGTAATGACCCTACTCTTTATTTTTGACTGCATTTCTTCTTCTCGTTCTAATCTTTTAAAAGTCCTTCTGTCCTTCTGCAGACAGCTATTGTGGGGAAATAAATGTGACAGTACTACTACTGCTACCACAGCTACAGTGTTGTTCCTTTTTTGTCCTAATCTGTGTTAAAACATTTTTCCTGTGTTTAGTCATTCATCCTACTGACCTTTATCCGACTTTCCATGTTTTCCGACTTACTGCCCCTTGATTCACATATTTATAGCAGCATCAGTAGCAGCTCTTGGCCTGTTTTTCTTGGGTGTAACTTCCACAATAACAAACAGTCGGTTCTATCACTAAATGGTTACCATTTGGCATTTGAGTGGAGGTGAAGTCTTAATGTAGGATATGTAAGCATTCAATATCATAATAATTATGAATCAGGAATTAATAGAAAGAAGCAGGAATTGACACAGGCAGCAGAAAATACTCCTCTGATTTTCAAATATTCTTTCCCTTCTAGCCTCAATTAGCCACTACAAAAATTATATATATATATATATATATAT
>JANRMT010027041.1:84920615-84934834 GCA_026402145.1 Polypterus bichir lapradei
TATATATATATATATATATATATATATATATATCAGTGAAATTGAGATGGAAGCCCCAGAAACAAAGTAGTCTACTGTGTCATTTAGCAGGAAAAATGTCAAACTCAGGTGTATTGATCGTTATACATGCTACACTACCAGCTATTTTCCCATAAGGTATGCACGTAATTTAATCATTACTGTTTAACAATAATGAGCTTTAAATTAAACTAGAAGTCATGTACTGTTCCTCCAATGTGGCTGTAAAAATTCAGAAAACATGCCAAATTTTTCCTTCAAGCTATATTTGATTATATTATTTATATTAAAACACCTCCCTTCCTTCTCTCACACACATAATAAATTATCATGTGTTGTGTACTTATGACTTGTAGTCAGTATATGACAGTATTGAAATGACATAACATGATAGAGTCAGATGATTCTGTACCTAAACTTCCTTACATTAAATTGGATAAGAAAAGATGAAGACATTTTTGTGGTATTTTTTACTTTTCTCTTTTTCAGAGGCGAATACATTGTATACAAGGAGAATGACTTGCATCAGCTGGAGATCCGGCAGCGCATGTGGTACAACAGCGATTTTCACTTTGACAATGTGCTATCAGGCATGATGGCCCTCTTCACTGTTTCCACGTTTGAGGGTTGGCCACAGTAAGTTCATCCAAGTCAGACAATTGTTCAGTTTCTTTGATGCACAAAGTAAAATATTTTAAAACTGTGACTTTACAATGCTTTAAACATACAGATGTGTATTAGGGCCACAGAGAAGAAAAAAACAAGAGACACAATGAATCTCGAAGTTTCAACTTTAATGTTGTAGTTTATTTCATGATTAAACTGAAAAAAATCATGCATTAAAAAATGCATAAAAGGTTTTTTGCATTTCAATCTGTCAATACTATCTTATAATTTGCCTTTTTCTGAGAATTTTTATGATTGTGTATGTGCAAGACACAACATGATAAAAGTGGATTAGCGAGGTTGATGAAGTAGCAAGGTTGCCCACTGAAAGAAGTTAAAAGGTCTTCATTGAAAATTTGGGTATAGCAATGAAGACAGCATCAAGTAATGCTCCAGACTGATGAAAACCATGAACAGGAGTATTTATCAGGATCTGACATTCCGGAATAATCAATTTAGAATGTAGATTATCAAAAATTCTGCAAGGAGCAGTGTTATTTTGCTTTAACTCCATACAAGGATGGCAGTGCTCTTGTGCATGGTGCACAATATCATTTGATCTTTATGGGCATAGCTTTCTTTTTAAATAGAGTACTTTTACATTATCTTCTGTTTAAATGTATTCTGAATTTTAACATTTCATGAGCATTATTTGTCCTTTAAATTAAAATTCACATGTTTATGAAGTCTTCCTATTTGTCTGACAGGCTTCTTTATAAAGCAATTGACTCCCACACAGAAGACATGGGGCCCATTTACAACTACCGAGTGGAAATGTCCATTTTTTTCATTGTTTACATAATTCTCATTGCCTTCTTTATGATGAACATCTTTGTGGGCTTTGTTATCGTCACCTTTCAGGAACAAGGAGAGCAGGAGTACAAAAATTGTGAGCTGGATAAAAATCAGGTAAGATACCTGCATTATTTTTAGAAGAGCGCTTGAGTTGTCAGCATTCTTGCTCAGAAAACTGCCACTCATATCCTGCCTATAGAAAAGCTCATCAGTGTTCCTTTTCTCCATTTCTTGTTCTTGGATGAATGTACTGTAATGCTATTATTCAACTTGATCTCCATCATGGTTTTGTACTGGTGGAACTATGCATCTTCCATCTGTTTTCTTTTTTTATCCATGTCCTTTTTTTATCCATCTTTTGTCATTGTCTTGCTTTTGTGGATTATTAAGAAATATTATCAAATGAAAATTGTTAAAATACAATTTTCCTTAAAGAGTCTGACTGTTTTTCAGTAACCAGGCATAAGCATGTGCTGCATATGTCAAGCCATAGAGTGCAATACTGCATCTTGAATGTGGATTTTACAAATATATCAGCCAAACCTTAATTATTGATTTTTTATTTTTTGCCTTGCAGCGTCAATGTGTACAGTATGCATTGAAGGCCCGTCCATTGCGTCGCTATATTCCAAAGAATCCCTACCAGTACCAGGTGTGGTACGTGGTTACATCGTCTTATTTTGAGTACCTGATGTTTGTGCTTATTCTTCTAAACACTATCTGCTTAGGCATGCAGGTAAGTAATTTGACCCTTTAAGTAATCGGGTATTTATTTCACAGTATGAATTTTCACAATGTTCTTTGCAAATCAATGTAATAAGTACAGTGCTCTTTTCTACTGCCTAACTATTATAAATTACCTTATACCAGATTCCACTGTGTTCTTACCACATTTTTGTCATTTGTAGGCATGCAGACGTTTGGTATATATAGTAATTTGTCCAATCACAAAATTACTCCTATGGAGAAAAGGAAACCAGTTTTACAAGTGAAAAAACAACTCTGAATACTTCCTATTAGCAAAAGAGATAGGGTGGAGGCTACAAGGTCTTAGGTTAATTTAATAAAATGTGTTTTGCGTAGCTCCAAACATTAAAGTGAGTTTGCTTTCTTATTATAATGTAGATTATAGTGCTCAAAGCATCTCCAATATGAAATTTTGTAAAAGTCTTTGGGTTAGTGTTCAATGTAAACATATGCCATGTGCAGAAAAGAGTTTAATTCTATGTTTATTTTGTGGAATTTTCTTTACTCCCTATAAGCATCACTTCTTAATACGTTTTAGATATGATGAACAAATAAATAAGACAAATAATGAGAATACATTGATGGAAGAATGGATCTGAGGCAGTCTTCCATGCCAAATATTTTCAGATCAATGATGTCTTTAGATACCTAAAGACTGCCCACCCTATGCCCATCACTTATTTTCAACCAGGCTTAAGTGTGGAGACTGAGATGGTCATTGTAAAACATTGATTTTGTTTTCAATCAATGATTTCTTCATGATTCTTGGACTTTAACTTTGGGTAAATGTAGTTCTAGAAGGCCCAACTGTGAATCTACTAAAGCTTTCTGGCACAGGCAACAATTTTTGTGCCAGGATATATGGATATTATGTAGTGGTCATAAGGCCTTTGATACTAAAAACGTCACTGAAGACAAAAGGCATCATGCCTGCATTAATGATTCAACAACTTATTTTTAATAGCAGGTATTTTAATATTAGTGTTTTTCATCTTTCTTCAAACAGCAAACATGATGATGGTATAAACAGACCAATAGTTCAATTTTGGTATGTTCTGGCTGTAATATCCAGTTTTAATCAAAATGCCAATGGCACCTGACAAAATATTTGTAGATTCAGCTTTTGAGTGTTGATTTAGAAATTTGATGTCCTCAGTATGCAGTTAGACACTGCAGTATCTTAAGTGTGACCCTTGGAGTTTTATTTGCCTCCCTGCCTCAATATGCATGGAGACAAAATATATTTGCATGGTCATCATTTTAAGTTATTAACTGTTTTAACAGTTTAACTTTTTGATTGATATAATAGTGACTAATTGAACTGTTTTATGTAATTGTTTGTATCCAGTGTCTGATTTGTGAAAAACAATTAGTATGTTTTTTTATATGACTCTTCTTTATGGTAAACACTAAAATGATGCATTGTATATGTTACCACTTTTTATGGCAAGTCAGATATGAAAAACAATTAATTTGTATGTTAATTAGCAGAACATTTTTACAGATTTGCAGATTTTCTCTTTCATTAAACAAAGGGTACCAAACAAAATAAATGTACATCCAAGGTTTAAGCATTAACAATAAACAAAGGCTTCTCATTAGAATAAATACATTTTTACTCTTTGGAGATGTAATACAATAAGTCATTAACTGCTGTATTTATTTTATACATCGTTGATGGAATAAGAAAGTATCTTAAGTTGACTTGAGGCTTGAGCCAAACCACCTTGAACCTCATCTTGCCTTTGGGCAAGACTATTACTTTGAGCAGATAAAGGTCCTCTGTGAGAATAAAATTCAACTATGCCCAGATCCCAGCACCTTTTGAGCAAATACAGTATTAAGGCTATCTGAATTGCTGAGCATGCTGCATAATAAACATGGTAAAAAGAATAACCAAAAACAGTCTATCAATCAAATCTTCATTCAGTAGTATAGTTTGTTTCTCATTTTATAGGTACATAGCATCATTAGACTGTTTTGAGTCTCTCATTATGTAGAGAAAATGTATACTCAATGGCTGATCTTTGTTCTTTGTCTGCTCTGGCATCAAGCAGTATATTGGCAAGAAATAGGCAATCCACCTGTTTTATGGAAACACCCATGTTTCTCATGATATTCTTTTTTGCTTTACTCTTGGTGACTAAGTTTGTCTAATTTGTACTTTTCTATTTGCCTACTACAGCACTGTGGCCAGTCAGAAGAAATTAATTACATTTCAGACATGTTAAATGTGGTCTTCACTGGCCTTTTTACTCTTGAAATGGTACTGAAGCTAATGGCCTTCAAAGCCAAGGTAACACTATTAAGCCATTCTCAGATCTTGTTTCCCAAGAAAAAATTTTCATAGGTGATGCCTTGTTATGCATATACTGTATTTTTACAGGGATACTTTGGAGACCCCTGGAATGTATTTGACTTTCTAATTGTCATTGGTAGCATCATCGATGTCATCCTCAGTGAGATTGATGTGAGTAAAAATCTTTCTTTTGGAAAGTTATGAGTGATGTGTTGGGTAATAATGATAGGTCAAATGGATGTTCAATCATATAAAGCAAAGGCATCACTGTATACTGTATGTTACACCATTTACCAGTTGGCTACAATGTGGTTAAATTAACTAAATGCTAAATAGCTGACGTCTGTGAGACTGAAAACTATTGCAGGTTATAATAACATTTGTTTACTTTGATTTGCCAAATCCTTGTTGTAAACCTAACTAAGCAGTTATTTAGTAAAATTCTGGAAATTCACGAATATATAATTTCATATAGGAGCCATTTTCATGCTAGAAATGAAACGTCTGCCAACCTTTTGAAGAATATGTTTCTTTAAATGTGTTGTATTTATTTTAAGAAGTCCTCTTCAGTACAACTTGAATCAGCCAGTTGAAATGTTTGATTATCTACATGTTTTTGCCGACTATGTTATCATTTTTTAATTTTTATATAGTAGTTTTATTCCGTAACAAAACACATTTAAATAAGTACGGAGATATGTAAATGTATTTTTTTCTTAGGTAAATATTGATAAATAATTTGTGTATATAAGGAAAAAGAAATTAATGTTAATTTTGACTCCACATGTGCCAAAATGTATCCTGTTTATTTGAATTCTCTGAAAGTTATCTTAACCTTTTCCTTCTTTCCTTCTTCTTGTTGTCTTCATTTTGTTTTTAGTCCTTCCTTGACCTTTTTTTAATCTGCATTGCACTGCTCTTCATCCATTTTCTCCTCTTTTCCTGGCATAAGTAGTTGTTCTATTACTTTATTACATAACAGCTTTTAATTTTGTATCGTGTTATAACCTATTCCTTTTTTAGTATCCCTAGTTGCATTTTACTGGCCAATAGTTTATTACACTCCTTTGTCTGAATGGGGCTTAGGATTAGTGGCAGCATGCTTTTCCTTAATACCCTTGAGATGACCTTTAAACAACATAAATATGTTGGCATTCTAATTGTCAATGCTTTGTACTGTAGAATGGCATTCTAATACTCTATATTTTATAAAATATATAGAGTAAAACTATATAACTGGCAAAATGCTGGAAAACCACCTAACCTCTTCTCGCTTTTTGTTTGTTTGTTTGTTTGTTTTCGTCATTCCATCTCTGTTTCCTGCGTTCTCTGTCCTGTCTGATATTCTCCCCATTTAATCCTCTCTCTTGCCATCTTTTTCTGTGCCTATGACTTTTATCTGTCTTTCTTTCTACTCAACAGACTGCGCTTGCTTCCAGTGGGGGACTTTACTGTCTGAGCGGTGGCTGTGCTGTAAATATCGTTCGCACTCGCATGAGGCTTGATGTGTACCTGTTTGACTCTGGCTTTCTCTGCCTGTCCTGTTTGCCTCCTTCTTTCTTGATCACATGAGTTTTGTTTTTGTATCTCATGGTTACGATGACTGAGGCAATGAAGAGTTGATGAGCTTCTTGGGCAAGAGAGCTCATTCTCCTACCTGTACTCTAGTGACCTTATTGCTGCAGTCTTAGGTCCACAGATAAAACTTTTCAATTCATTACCTAGGCTTTATTACATTATTTAAGTCTGCGTGCCTAATCTGCAAAAAATAGAAGGAGTCTATTTTGTCCATACAGTTAGCCTTAAAAGGTAAAATAGTACTTTAGTTTAATCTATGACAAAGTCACTAAGTAGTATATGAACGAGAGTCTCTCTCTTCACACCTCCCTGTTGCTCTCATTATTTCACAAATACACAAAACCTTGACCTGTTCCTCTTGCCACTGAACCCATAATCTCTTCTTGATTCTAGGCTCAACATAGATCTTCTTAGAGTCACTTTTGATGCTGTTACTTCTAGTGTCATGTTTAGAATTCTTTACTTATAGAATTGCCGGGTTAGAGCTAACTCTAGGTGACCCTAGTATACTTTATCTCCTATAAAAGGCCAGATATTGTATACCTTATTATTGAAACAGCACTCTTCCACTCATGTCAGGCTGGAACAGTATATTATCCCCAAGCAGCTCAGAAGGACAGTATTTTCTGGTCTGCCATTCCTATTGCCATTCTCCCAAGCTGAAGTCCATGTTGAGTTAGAAAGATACTGTGGCCAAGCTCCCATATTCTGATGTCATGAAGGTTCTACAGTATATTTATGTATGTGTCTTCTCCCATGTTTACCAACACAACATACTGAAGTTGTTAGTTATTCTGCCTCACAGTTCTAAGCATCAGGGATAACTTACAGACTTGGTATGCACCTTTAGCGTGCCCTGGAATTACTCACAGGGTTTTCCTCAACCCTTTAATCCTATTAGGTCATGTGTCATTTCTAAACTTGTGAAAATCCTTCACTCTAGCTTTGTCATTTCAGATTTTTTAAAACTTCTGTTGTGGCTTGACACAGTAACATTTGCATGCTCCAGTACACATAAAATAAAAGAAATATGTTTCTAAAAAGCCAGGAATTCATAAAAATTGTTAATTAGTTTACAGTAGCCTTATCTGTTATTACTGATGGCTATAAGATAGACCATTGAGTTTAGAGACACGCATTTAACAAATCTTTTGTAAAGGAGGCTTTATATGTATGCAGCTGCATGTTGTCATTGCTTTTTGTGCCATGTCTTTATTGTTTTTGTTGTTTGCTGTATAAACCTGTGATTCAGAAATCCAGGAACTGAAATCAGAGAGTCGAATGAAGCTATCTTCTGTCTCTGGATGTGCAAGATCCTTGGAACACCACCCCTATTGCTCAGACAAAAACGAGTTCTGTCATTCAATCTGTGCAAAGTAAAAATTGTCCAAACATACAACCAGACTTTATCAAGGCAAAAAGCAGTTTTTTTAAGTTATTACATAATTGTTGTATGCTGTTTGGAAAAATGTATGAAATGGTACAATTAGTTCACATATCCAGTTTAGTGCTGCTTGTTGCAACAAATATAATTTTCAAGTTTGCTGACAAGAAATTATTCACAGGGAACACATAAATCATCAATGATAGCATATGGATCTGGACATGACTGTTTTATTTATACCAACTATTCCCACTAGTAATAAATGACATTATCGACCTGTTATTCGCATAATTGGCTTTATTAACTTGTAGGACTGTCTTTAGGGAACAACAGTCCTAACATTGGTATATTTTACTGATACAATTGCGAAGTTGACTTAGGTAGTTTTAGTTTATCAATATCTTGGTTTAAGCTAAAGCATCAAAAGCAACATTTTTGTGAAGGTTTTTCATTTTTCATCTACATATTTCACAGGAAGCATTTTCAAAAAATGAAGTGAAGGCTGTAATCTATTTATGCAGTCACCACAGTATTTAAATGAGAGGGGTCTCCTTTTGCTGTTTAACAGCTTAACTGTTTAACTGTTCTGCTGGCTGAAAGGTTAATTTGAATTGTAGCAACCAGGGGATAGGTGAAAACCAAGCCAAAGGCCATAACTAAGAAGTTGGTCGTAAAAACATTTCTAACAGAATTATTAACCAGAACTCAAAGTCAAAATGAAAGCAAAGGATCTAATCCCAAATGAAAGCACACTGTACAAACTGGGTGTTATTTTAAAATATCAACTAATCTGGGATAAAAGAACATGCACAACATGGCACAAACGTTTTAAATAATGATGTCACCGTGTGCTGCAGAAAAACCCTGGTAAACAAAACCATGACCAATTGAAAACAAAACAGTTTCCTTAATGGCAGTGCCCATTACAAAACACATAATATACTGTATATTCTGCACATTCCACAATCTAAAATCCAAATCCTTATACAGAGTAAAAAAGTTCTAAACCCAGAAAATCAAAAATTAAAAATTATGGGACCTACAAAACAAAATAAAAGGAGAACAGAAGAAACATGTACAGAGTCATCTTATAGCCTGCTAATCCTCTAAATATTAGGCAGATGGTCCAGCAGCATCAAGGGGGCCCACACATTAAAGATGTAAAAAACAAAATTAGTAGAAGAATTTATAGAGTAATCATACAAAAAAATAATACAATAATTAGATATACAAAACACATTAAATTAAAACAATAAAAGACTGGAATTGATAAAATGATTTACATAGAAAAACAGCCAAAACAATCAATAGAAAATAGCAAAATGAGTAAATTCAAAAAAATAAAGAAAAAAAAGAAAGCAAGTGTGTAAGCAGAATTTAATCAGACAAATTAGCATATGACGGGGGCTAATGTGATTGTTTTACTATTGAAAAGGGCTATAGGCAGCAAACCAATTTCCAGTGTTTTTCAAAATACACAAATTATCTGGTAGTAAGAACATGCTTCCAATCACCCTATGTTTGGTCAATTTTTTCTGTTCATTATTTATGATTTGAAAAAATCTGTATTGCTCAATTTATCTGTTATTTGAATTTATCATTAGGTTGATTTATGAAGCTGTTTGTAATATGCTATTTTGAGTCATTTAAGATATCTAATGTTTGATTTAAGCTTTCATTGTCATGGATATAGTTATACATGCAAGCTGACGGTACTTTTTTAAAGTTGATGTTCAGTCACATTTGATAGTCTTTGTAATGAATATTGTTGGCATGATTAATATATATATTATATTGTAGCTGCACAGTTATTTTTAAACGTTTCCGGATTTCTTGTTGGTATCATTAACTGATAGTTGTGGTGCTGCTGTTAGTCCAGTCCTTGATTATTTTTGACCTTGGTGGCTAGTGATATCATTTTGAATATGTAGTTTTGATTTCAGAAGAATGATGACAGTGTTTTGTGTTGCTGCTTCATAATTCCATGACACTGGGTTTAAATCAGGTTTGGTTACACTCTGTATAGAATTTGTTTGCACTCTTTGCATCTTGCCAATCTTTTTCTAGGTATTCCTGTTTTCCTCTCATTTACCAGTCAGTTTTATCTGAGATTTTAAATTTACCTTGTATATGTGAAAGTGTGTGTGTGTGTGTCTGCTTGCGTGTGTGTGTGTTTGTGTGAGAGTGTTTCCTGCTCAGGACTGGTGATCCTTGCAGGATTGGTTTCTGACTTAAGCAGAATACTGTTGGAATAGCCTTGAAGCCAAATACCACCCCCAGCACTGTGAACTGGATTAAGCAGGTTCAAAATGCATGGATGATTTTCATTTTGACTAACTTGTTATAAAATTTCTTATAATTTGTTGATGAAGGCATACATAATTAAGTAAGTTATTCTGATATTGGTATAACATTTTGTAAATGGATCCAGTCTCAAAAAAGCACCTCTATCTCTGGAGAAGAATAAATTACCATTTTAAATTGTGTGATTAATAAATATTAATATATTGTAATACCACTTGTATAAGGTGATTCTAACAAAGTTTCATGCTTAATATTACTAAATGAAATTTAGCAATAGTTTAGTTTAACCAGTGAAAATATTAACAGAGATCTAACTGACAGAAAGCAATGGCTTGGGTGACCTTTTGGTTCTGTATGCTGTTTTAACAGAAAACACCCTTCCAAAAGGACGTTAAGAGTTTATTGCTATGCCAGCCATTAAGATGAAAAGGACAATGATTTTATAATTTATTAATATTTGTCCAAAAATTCTACTGCTAATTTATGAGAGCTAGATAAATGTTTTTTTTAAGACACAACATATTACTGCTAGATTTGAGTTACTTTTTAACATTCTCAGCTAAGATATCAATGAATAAATCTGATAGTAAAGAGAATTAATTTTGTGATATTATAAAAAGCATATGCAGCAAAAAAAGAACCAAAAAGGTTTTGTCAATTGCATTCACAGTGAGAGTAAACACTGATCAATGTATCCACCTTTATATGGGCTTTATTGTATCCCAAAAATGTTCAGATCTATTGAGGGTTTACTGCACCATTTTACGCATTTTACTTATCCTTAAAAGAAAAATGGCAACTTCTCATGAACCAGGTTGGTGCTATGTACCTTTAGCTGAAAATAATTTAAAAGTAATTTCAACTTTACTGAGATTTTGTATCAGGTTGGTTTCTTATCAATGTGTTGAGAGGATTTCTTTAACTTAAGTAACACAGTACTTTAAAAATAAAAATGTATTACTCTTTCAGTTTTGTATTATAGATCACCATATCTAAATTACCGTACTTGAGGTACAAACGACTCCAGGACTTTCAGTTAAAAGAGACTTACTTTCAGGAATTAAACTTTATTTTTAGAAATAGATGCTAGTATTTTTATAGTACATCAATGGAATTGGATGCATACCTACAAAACCTAGCCCAAGCTGTGCATTCCTATTTATATCTTTACACTGGTGTGTTTTATAAATGATATATGTCAATTTTAATGAAAAGGTATAATTAGTGGAGTATTTGTTTGTGTACTAGAAGTAACATTTTCTTATCTTTCATTGGTTCTTTAATAGTAGAGGAAGGATAACTTCACACCCAGAAATAGACCCACATAAATATGTGTCTTCTCTTTTGCTTTAAAAGCATTATAGCTTTGGTCTTTCATTTGTCTTCCTTTTCAGTAATTTTAATGATTCATACAAATTGTGTATTAATTGTAAATGTTTACGTTTTCAATGTAATATACTGTATATCGAGCACTTTTGTGTATTTATCGATCCTTTGATGCAATTACAGTAGCTATGGAATGATGACCTATTACAATACCATCAGTGAGTAGTGGAGAAGTTTGCAGATGCTGTTATGGATATTGCTTGATCAAATATGTCTGCTAAAACTAGTTGACTAGTATTGTGGTGCCAGACTCAACCCCTTGGAAAATTATTACATCATTGTTCAGATGGTTTCTTCTGCCAGACTAGATAAATTAGGCTGTTACAGCCAAATTACTATCTATTTTTTCTTATTTTAAATCCTTCTTAAAGTTACTGTTCACCAGGGCCTGCATTCTAAGAAAAGATAAGAAAATGAATTTGAATACACAATCAGAGACTCCTGAAGGATAAATGAGTTTAGAGGGCCAATGTGCTTTCTAAGAGCAACTTCAGCATCTTGTGGTGACTGACAGTACAGTATATAATATTATTTCTGTTAACACTGCCAGCTACTTGACCCGCTAGATACTAGTCAACATATAACAGGACATTTTTGGCTGCTATGTCTGTCAACAAGAAATGATAAGCCAGTCATGCTGAAGTTTCCAAATGGACAGCCCACTGGTAGCCGGCCTCTAAACCTTCATTCTGCTTAATTGTGTTTCCCATTTTCTTCACTCTTTTTTTCTCCATTTCTATTTTTTTCCCTTTTATGAAGGAATCTGAAGACAACTCTCGCATCTCAATTACTTTTTTCCGACTCTTCAGAGTAATGCGGTTGGTCAAGCTGCTTAGCCGAGGGGAGGGAGTGCGAACATTGCTCTGGACATTCATCAAGTCTTTTCAGGTGAGATTCAAGTACCAAGAACACACATTTTTGCTTGTGTATAGTTGAAATTTGAACTCTACCAAATCAGTAGGAGAAAACCACTAGGTGGGAATGTCTGAGCTCTCAATAATTAAAGTATTTCATAAAGAGTTGTAATAGGAGGTTGTGCTGTCTTGATAAACCTCTGCATCATGGAATTCAAACGCATAAGTGTGTTCATAGAATAAATACAAAAGGTGGTAATGAAGACAGGGTCAACGTAAAAGTACAAAGAAACAGAACTGAAACAAAATCCTTTTGCTGCTCTGGGCTGAGCTGCAGTATGCAGATCTTGTGCACCTATCCATTCAGTAGAGTGACTTCCTCACCTCAAATTACAGTTTATCAAAGCACCTCTTTCGTTCTCTAGACCCTTGCCTCTTACATTTGCCAGTTGACTTGTCAGTTTAACTTGATTCTTGCCTATATTTTGAAATAGCTGTTGTCCTGAGGTCGCTCTAAATTCCATTCCATAGTCACTTGAGATTACGTCCATATTTGGTCTATAAAGTATCAAGGTCACTTAGCATTTTATATAGCCTTTACAGCAACACCTTTTAGGCAGCTTTGGGGCTACCACATTTAAAAGAACAACATGGTCTTATTTCCATTATAAGATGATATGCTGCCATATGCTAAAGTGACAGTTAACAAATGGGCTTTATACCAACACAAAAATCAGGACCGAATAACATACAATTCCATCTACCTAGACTGCCCTTTCACCTCAGACTAGCCGGCCAGTTTATGTCCTACTTGTGTTGACTAGTTTATAGAATATACTGCACAGGGGGATAATCCAGCAGCTTAGCCAAAGTGGTTCCTAAACCTTTGGGGAATTCACAATGAACTGCTTAAAGAAAGCTGGTTCTTTCTTTAAAGCACTAAATAATCCTTGACTGACACATTACAAACAATTATCAAAATGTTAAATATTAATCTACATCACATTTATTTTACTAACACCCATGTAGCTATTTGACATGGAATATGTCCTTTTGTCATGGCTTATGTCATTCTTTTGTTCTGTTTTTATTTCTAATATAACATGTATATTATTGAGACTCCTTGACCTCTTCACGTGTCTATAATCTTTTGCTGATCTTGTGCAATGGATTGTCTGATGCCATTCATTTTCCAGTAAGTAAAAAATTATTATCATAATGCAGCCCAAAAAGAAGATTATTAGCATAATGACAGCAGAGCCATACATAGACAAATAACAATGGCCGTGTGACAAAAAAGTAATCATTTTTGTTTCCATTCAAGCATATCTTCACACATGAATATTACTAAAAGAGAAAAATGTAAAACAAATATCTATACTAATAAACGGCAAAGCCCTCACTCACTGACTGACTGACTGACTGACTGACTGACTCATCACTAATTCTCCAACTTCCCGTGTAGGTAGAAGGCTGAAATTTGGCAGGCTTATTCCTTACAGCTTCCTTACAAAAGTTGGGCAGGTTTCATTTCGAAATTCTACGCGTAATGGTCATAACTGGAAGCTGTTTTTCTCCATTTACTGTAATGGAGATGAGCTTGAAACCCGTGGGGGCGGAGTTTCGTGTGACATCATCACGCCTCCCACGTAATCACGCAGTAGGTAGAAAACCAGGAAGAGGCCCAAAAAGCGCTGAAGAAAACATGCATTATATAATTGAGAAGGCAGCGAAACAATAAGAAGCGAGCGAGTGACATATACAACCATATTCATGAGTTCTGCTACTTCGGAAACAAAGCACGATGTAAACCTAAACTTTAAATTAAGTTCATAGACAGGCTGCCGCTAGCGTTTGTAATTTAGTGCCTGCCCATATAAGGCCGTCCGTCAGCGGCAATCCAATAGAAACACTGCCACGGGTAAATATTGACGGGTGAAGGACTGTGCTTATGCAGAGGAAGATGAGATGGGCAGGGTGGTGTTTGGCACAAACTCAGCGAAACTGCGAGAGAAAGTTTTAAGTGCCTGGTCTAAGGTAACATTAAATACAGCCATGGACATAGCACGACATGGCACCAGCACAGCTGGGAAACTTCGATGCATGTACACCGAGCGGCTCACGTGAACTGACGCAGTGCACAGACAAAAAGCAACAGTTCCAAAGAGCGCTGAACAAAAACCGAATT
>JANRMT010027041.1:84935234-84957101 GCA_026402145.1 Polypterus bichir lapradei
AATAAAAATTCCTTCTATTTAAAATTTAAATAGAACTTGAACAAATATCCACGCAGACTTGCACGTAAGAGCGGGAGTTATCCGTTTTAACAAGCAGCGTATTGCACTGATACGAAATAGCTGTGTGTGTATATATGTAGATTTGTATGTATATGTATATATATGTTTATATATGTGTGTGTGTATGTGTATATATATATGTATTTGTGTATATATATGTGTGTGTATGTATGTATGTATGTATGTGTTTGTATATGTATGTGTATATATGTAGATATATATATGTATGTATATATGTGTGTGTGTGTATATATATGTGTATATGTATAGATATGTATATATATATGTTTATGTGTGTGTGTGTAAATATATATATATATATGACAGCAACACTCATCACTCACAACAGTGACAAAACAATTACATTGACAATCATGTTACGTTATTTTCAAAATGTTTCCTTTTCTTTTTCATTGCTTCTTTAACACACTACTTCTCCGCTGCGAAGCGCGGGTATTTTGCTAGTTGTTAATAAAACAATAATTGTCATTTAATACAGAGAAGAGAATTCCTAGGCATATCATTGTCAATGTAAATGCTTAATGTGAGCATCAGTAAAGCTGATAGATATGATGATTTTTAATAGGAAAGTATGGATGGTCATTTAATTTAGTCACATGACTTATGGTGTCAGAGAAGGAATAAAGTAGTCAAAAAAGATTTAATTGATGCAGTTTATTTACCATGTCTTAAATAATTTTTTTTAAGTAATGCTTTTCAGACAAGCTCCACAATTATCAACACTTTCTTCTAAATGATTTTGGAAATTTGTATATCCCGGCTTTTATTCAATAATTCAATAAACTGAGTAGGAAAAAGTTGAGTTGCATAGCAATTTCTTACTAAAAGGAAATGTGCTGTTTGTATTTTATATACGGTTGATGAAGAATTCAGCAAACAAGTCAGTGTAAAATGTTTAATGGTACTGACTGGCCTTGTGCTAAATGTAGAGGTCTATTCTCTACAGCTTATCTTACCTTTTTTATATTTTCTGTTTTGTCACCATTCTCAGTGGTCCATTTAACATGTCTTTAATACTACTAATAGACTGAAATCTATCGAACCACTTTAAATTAGTGCCACAAGAAAGAATTCTTTCATGCCTGGGCACATTAACTTTAATACAAAATCTTCTTTACACTTCTGTTACAGATTTTGGATTCACTGTGTGCGATAATGGCGAACATGCAATGAGGCACCAAAACTCCATTTAGCATGCAATACTGCCATGGCACTTCATATACCCCCACCCTACTCACCTTCTTCTCACAACACACCAAACATCTTCACATTCTTTTGTAGTACTATTTATTTTTATTTCAATATTTCATATTAGCACCACTGTCCGTTTAATTCAATGCTTGTCTGTCATTCCCACCTCTCTCACCCTTTCTTATACATATCTTTGCTTGTCAGTTATCTCAGGTTGATTGAGGTACAGTTCTACTGCTTGCAAGTATATGTTGCCTTTTAGATAACTACATTTCTGTAATCCTGCAGATACTATCTTGTTTTTTGTACTTCAGGACTGTACAGATCAGTCTGGCACAACCTATTTGCTTTACTTGGATATGAGGCACTGAAGAACCATTGATTTTACAGTATCTATTTTTTAAGTCATGACTCATTGATTTTAGTTAGGATTGACTGTGTTTTTGTTTTTAACATTAATATTTCACTTTGTTCACTTCACCAGGCTCTTCCTTATGTTGCTCTACTGATTGTGATGCTGTTCTTTATCTATGCAGTCATTGGAATGCAGGTAATTTGTCTTACTAGAATCTTCTCCCAAGCCTAGGTTCATAGCAGACTGGAACAAGTTCGTCTTTAATACTGTGCGGTATTTGTTTCCACTGATTGTCCTTTCAACTCTGATAAGATTCCCAGTCCCAGCACATGAAAAGCATCCCCATAGCAGAATGCTGCCACTACCATATTTCACTGTAGGTATGGTGTTTCTTGAGGCATTGGCAGTATTAGTTTTATGCCACACATACCTCTTTGAGGTCTGGCCAGAAAGTTATATTTTGATCTTATCTGACCACATAACCCTCTCCCACATCTCCCATTATGTTTCTCATGCCATATGTGCTTTTATGTGGACCTTCTTTAGGAATGGCTTCTTTTTTGCTACCCTCCCATAAACGCATGTTTTCTGGAGGGCTGTTGAAATTGTGGACCCATGGCCCTTCACTCCAGTTTCAGCCACAGAGCATTTCAGAGTTCTGAGAGTGACAGCTGAATTTTTAATAGCCTCTCTCACCGGTCAATGTCTTACTCTGATGTTTAGTTTTGAGGGATGGCCTGTTCTAGTAAGAGTCTGGGTGCTGTGATGAACCTTCTACTTTCTGATGATGAATCCAACAGTGCTCAACAGGATGTTCAAACTCTTCAATATTTTTATAGCCATTTCCTGCTTTGTGCATTTCAATGACTTTGTTTCTCACATCAGCAGAAAGCTCCTTTGTCTTCATTTTTGTAGTGATTGTCCAGCATAGACTATTGTTGTTACAAAGGGTGCTTTTTATATCCAGAGAGATATAAAGGTCTCACAAGTAGTATCTAGTTATGTTTAATTATGGTCAAATGACTGTCACCTTTGTGATTAATTTATCATTTGTATAACCCTGGAGCTGCCAAAGCAAAGAGGTTTAAATACATATGCAAGCACTAATGTTTGTGATTTCCTTCTTTAGTTTAAAATCTGAAGAAAATGGTTTATTTTCACTTTGGAAATGTATTGTTACAGCATAAGAGTTCACATTAAAAATACTTAATAGATAAATAAGTGAACAAATCTTTTTGATTAAATACTTTTGCATGTCACTGTATTTCAAAAAGAGTATGGGACAATAAGACGTTATACTAAAGCACTACTGCAAACTAATTGGTAGTTCAGCTGCTAACATTATGGAGTTTTAGTCAGAAATCAACTTTTTTATGAAAGTGAACAGTGTTATAGCCTCTGAGCACAAACTGTCTATAAATACTAAAATAATGCTTGAAGTTTGGTAGGGTGGGAATAATTTGTTATTGGAGTGTGTGGAAGGTGTCTTGTTCAACAGAGTCAAGTTTGCTCATTGTATTATTGGTATTTTTGTACCAGTAATAAGTCTAATGTTTTGGATGGAATATTTGCTGCATTGAGGCATATTATTATCATATCTTGTTTTTCATTCTAGGTGACTGAGTTGTACTTTTAAATCAGAACTGGTAAACATTTGCACACTTCTGTTGGGAACAGTATTTTGAGCATGTTTGTTTATTTCAGGCTCTGAAATAGAAGGAATTTATTATTAAATTTTTTATAGCTCATTGTCTGACCAGCTGTAATTTGTAGTTTTTCTCTCTAATATATTTCTTCAAGGTGTTTGGCAAAATTGCTTTGGTGGACGGAACACAAATCAATCGCAACAATAACTTCCAAACCTTTCCTCAGGCTGTGCTTTTACTCTTCAGGTGAGTAAGAGGTATACAGTTGGTTGAAAATAGTACATGACTTTTAAGAATTAAGAGAAAAGACTAACCACTATATGACATATTCAAGTGCCACATTTGAAATGGTACAGCATCAATACTAATTTTGAAGGATGGTTTTTATGCACAATTCATTGCTTCTCAAACTTCAAGTTAACACTTTGCACTGTGAATAAACATTGATATTGAACAAAGACACAAACTGCTTTATTAGATTGTTCATCTCCCCTCCCTATATACCATATAAATCGGCAAGCAGAGTCACTTTATAGATTAACCTGGTGGACATAAATCAGATTAGAAAAATCATGACTAATCTTTCCAGACACAGAAATCTAAAAGGATAATTGACAGTTGTAATGTTAAGAAAACCGCAGAGTGGTACATAAGTATTGTAGTCAAGCATACTTCAAAGGTATAGTTACACAGAGGAAGAATTTCTTTTTTTCCAAATTAATTTGGAGAAAACCAATAATATTCTCTTACTGTACTGTATATAGGCCAACACTTAGGTTAACTTGATAGTACTCATATTATCTCTTCTATATAGACAGGAATATAATCAAACAGTGACCCCTGCTTCTCACTAATGACATTAACCCTCAGCATCTAATGCAAATGTACATGAAGAAATCCAAACACTGGCCCCATGTCATGCATAGAGTCAAACAACAGAAACATGGAACCAAGCTTGATATATCCCTCAAAGTCACTTCTCAGATTCTCTCTGTGATAAAGTTGATCAACTGCTCTGCATTTTCTCCAGACTGACACTAAGATGAGGTTAACAGAATCCCTATCTTCTGTTCTAGCGTCACATTGCACTTGAAGATGTCTTGAAAAGCAGTGATAACTGTACTTGACAACATTCTGTAAATATAAACTTATACAATAACCAAATATAGGTCCCAGTGAGCTAGCTGTATATCTAGAGTATACTGCAGGTGCGTTAGAGAACATGGGTAAAGCCAATAGTCCCCTCACCTGGAACAAGGTATCAGTGGTACCTGTTGTTTACTTGTTGGTGCTGCTGTTCA
Organism: Polypterus bichir lapradei; assembly: GCA_026402145.1. Classification (NCBI taxonomy): domain Eukaryota; kingdom Metazoa; phylum Chordata; class Cladistia; order Polypteriformes; family Polypteridae; genus Polypterus; species Polypterus bichir. The sequence goes on from JANRMT010027041.1 coordinate 84,939,809, forward strand.
TGGTGAACCTGGTGTGTGTAAAAATATCTATCCATTACAGCCAGATATTACAAAGGTTTATTCTACACATTTCCACTACTACACTGAAAAAAGTATAACATTGATGGTGTTCATTCAACGTAAATTTTCTCTTTCAAGCAACTTAAGATTAGTCATTTAGTGTCGTAGCTTGAAATATTTGGTTTCAGATCTCAATCAAAGTAAAAAAAATGTTTGTACCAAAGTAAGTTATGGTGGAGGGAATAAACGTAAAAATCCTATTTCAGTTAAAATAATATTTTAGGTTGTTCATGTGCTGTGTTTGAGGGGTCGTTTGTATATTCTTCCGGTTGAACTTTCCAGCATGATGGCTTTCCAACTGCCAGAAAAAAAGAACAACTTAAAAAATAGATTAACTTCAGTATAAAACAAGTGAATTGCACCCAATCACTCTAAATGTTTGCCTCAACTTAAAAATTGTGGGATCAATAAGCTAAAAAGAATTATATTGGTTCAGATTGTAGAGAAAAGCCAAACAAAATGACACCTTTTATTGGCTAACTAAAAGGATTACAATATGCAAGCTTTCGAGGCAACTCAGGCCCCTTCTTCAGGCAAGATGTAATCAGACTGAATCATTACCAAACTTTTTTCAGTGTACAGTCCACTAAGCAGCTCAGATGTTAGTCTAACAGAAACTTCCATTTTCATTCTATCATTAATGATTTGTAGTTTCTGCACATTGCAGAAGAAAACTACTCTGCTTTTCTCAAGTTAGAATCTAGGGTATATGGACCAAATATTTCAATTATTTTCTAAATAATAAAACTAAACTGTTGCACACATTTTTAGTACTGCATTGTAATTTGTGATTTTTTAAAATTAATGAAACATACTAAATTCAACTCAGTCCGGCAGAATAAGATAATTGACATATAACATTGCATTACCTGTCAAATGTTCTCGGTACAAGACTCCATTCATCCATTCTCAAGTCTGAATAAAGTGAATTTAGGTTTAGGGGTGGAGGCAGCCTATGTTTTGGGGTGCTAAAGAATATCCCTGCACTATTAGGGTCAAAGCAAGAACTAAGCCTAGATGAGGAAATAGACTACTGTATATATAACACAAACAATGTATTTTATAAAAGTATTACAAAATTATACTGAAGTGATGTTTTTCAAAAAAGGATTTTGCTACCTTTTTATATTCAGTCTTTTTGTGTTAAAATTATTTTTTTCTTTTAAATAACAATGTTACAAATAGGAAAAGACATATTATTCTATTGAATTCAGTTATTTAGTTAAGGACGAATATATCAAAATGTCTTTCTTCTCTAACCAGTTTTCAGATTTTTTTATGGTCTCGATTTCAGTTATGTGACTATACCTTGCTTCAAATTTTGATGAAACTTTGAATTTAGAAGAGCTTCCAGTTTCAGCCTTGAATGCAGTTCACTCTAGTTTTCATCCATGACTTCAAATACATAAATTATTGCTTGCATTACCTGTATTTTTTTCATAAAAGTCACAAATGTGTAGATTTTATTGCACTGTGTTTAGACAAATTCCACCAGTGAATTATGAATTAAATAAATGAATTGTGGTTCTTCTATTCTTGTTAGATGTGCGACAGGTGAAGCCTGGCAGGAGATCATGTTGGACTGCATGTATGGGAAACTTTGTGACCCCAACTCAGACTTCCTGCCTGGAGAGGAATATACATGTGGCTCCAGCTTTGCTGTCTTCTACTTTATCAGCTTCTATATGCTTTGTGCCTTTCTCGTAAGTAATATTCCACAATAATTAGTAAAGTACAAGGCAGGGCATTATTAATTATTTGGCATATTTAATTATCTTGAATTTTAACCCACCTCACATTGCATAGCTATTCTCCTGTGTTTAAAAAGAGTTAACGTCTAATTGATAGACAAACACCAACTCGGCAAACATTATGTAAATTCAGTCAGCTTATAGCTTGTGTATCCAGTCTGTAAGGTGCCCAAGTCTGAGTGACATGAAAACCTTTCCAAAAAAGAGTTTTTGTTTTTTTGGGAGTACAGATGTTTCACAACATCTTAAATAGGTGGCTAATACATTTTTTTAAAATGTTCAGAAATTAAATTTTTAAAATGGTGGCATAGTCTAAAATGTGTTAACAATATTCTGAGTGATTTATTTCTAAAATCCTAGGTTTCATTATGAAAGATGCTTTTCCGTTAGTTTTCATGTAGGTCTACTATTGTTTAATTAATGTTATAAAAACAAATCTTGAAAGTTTATATGCGAATGTATCACATCTGTGAGCTGCACAGAATGGCAACTTCATTTTAAGAAAATTATTTAAGATCTACAATGAAACAGAAACAGACAATAGACAAGTTGATAGATTTTATTCTTGACACGTCTCTTTTAACTTCATGTATGTTGCTTAATACTTGGTGAGTATAACCTCACCTGCAGAAATCTTTGAACCTATTACGGTGACCAGAGTAAAAGAGACAAAGCACAATATTTTGTAGCTGGATGTCTGTCTGGGTGTAATGTGTGACAATTTATAATGTGAACCTACATAATGATAGGAATCTTTGCCTTCTTTTCCTAAAAGTAAAAGCCAAAAAAGGAAATAATCGGAAAATCAAACATCAAAATTCCCGATAGAGATTCTAATTTAATATGTGCCTTGTAAAATTTTAGGGAGACTGATATTTACAAATGAATAAAGGCTAGTCACATTGTTCTTATTTTTCTATAGATTATAAATCTATTTGTAGCTGTTATCATGGACAACTTTGACTACTTGACTCGAGACTGGTCTATCCTTGGGCCTCATCACTTGGATGAGTTTAAGAGGATATGGGCTGAGTATGACCCTGAGGCTAAGTAAGCTGTGTGTTTTTATCTAAATATAGTTTGTTTATTTAAACATCCACAGACACTTCTGCCTTGCATAATGTGATTTACAATGCTGAGTATGCAAATTGCACTTTCTCCACTAGGGGCCGCATTAAACATCTGGATGTAGTGACATTACTGCGTAGAATTCAGCCCCCACTTGGCTTTGGAAAGTTCTGTCCTCATCGAGTCGCTTGTAAGGCAAGTATGGATATTAGAGTAGAAACCAGGCTATATACAGTAAATACTGGAAGGTTACTGATTGTGAGAATTATTTACCCATTGAATTTTTGCTGAATTCATTAGCTTCACTTTACAAAATGTAACAGGTGGTTAATACAGATACTCTTTTTTATGTTGGTAAAAAGGACAATAACATAATCAGTGTATAGACAGCCTTCTTATCACTCTCTTTTTCTATAAATTAGATTCACTCTTCAAATATTTTATTAAATATGAAATAAGAACCATCAACAGATTGGTTTTAGACAACCATATATCTGTGAGTGCCTTCTGGAAGTAAACTACTGCAATAAAATGTTGTATGGGGAAACTAGTTGTCATATTTATTTCTGATCATATCATTTTGAAAATTGTGCATGGAATCTCTGTTTCATCTTTCAGAACCATGAAGAGATATGTACATTCATAAATTGGCAACAGTCCACATTAAATAAATTCTGTTTTTGTATTTGTGTTTTGGATGTTGTGATAGGCTTATTTTTCAACACATAATCCTGACTTAGTAAATCAAATAATACAAGTTATTCATAACATAAGGATAGTAGAAGATGAATGTATGCAAGTATGTACTGATGGACAACAACAAACAACACAAAACATAAATCTGTGCAAGCTTAGTTTGATCTTTTTCTCTCCTATAGAACATACCAGTGTAATAATACGCATAACTTCAGTCAATCATTATGAATTTTATTTTCTTAATTCTTACCTTAAGAAGTATTCTGCAAATATCATTCCTCTTCTTCTTCCTCTTCTTAAGAATTCTGATCTTTTAGTCAGTCAAGATGGATAAGTTCTATAACTAGTTATTAAGCTTGAAGTATCTGCACCATGATGGTGCTGTTGATTTTCTCACAGCTAGTCTGTACTGGTTTATTCACCCAAACACAGCTCCCCTGTGTGTGTTTGTGTGAGAGAAAATTTTATAAAGAGAAATTTATAACTACTAAAAACATATTCTTCACAAAAGTTATTACTTTTTGGTTGCAGTAATAGCAATAACCAAATGACATTAGCTGACTTTATCCTAATTCCCAAGTTACAATTAATAGTTCTTGGAATCAAAGTAGTTGTACTTATGGTTTGGTTCTTGTTGACTTTGTGTGTAGTTGATGACTTGTTCCAGTCTTTCTGAGTCAGCAGTCACTGGCATACATGGAAGGATGTTCAACAAGACTTTTCTTTCTTTGTTAAGAAGCTCTTCTCCTTCTTTGCTTTGGTCACATCTTTTGGATGCAGGCAGTGCAGCAGTTTTCTCTGAGGTTTCCCACATACAATGGTTCTCATTTGATAGTATAAAGTTTCATCTGCTGGACAGTCAGTGATCAGTCAGCTCTAATCATCAGCAAGAAGAATGCATTGCTTTTCATATTGTCTGTCTTGCTTTACTTTAGCAAGGCTTAGACTTGTAGTGCCCTTGCCTAACTCTGTTACAGACTTTGTTATGGCCACATTCCAGGCAATAGGTGACCTGCTATGGAGAAGAAGTTATGGCCAGGCTGAGAGCATATAGAGAGTGCAGAGATAATGCATGCAATGAGTTATATAGGGAGGCATGGACGTCTTGCCATTCTTTTCTTTGGAACACAACATTTTGGTTGGCAATTGGAGCAAAGTTTTCTTCTTCAAGATTGCCAATTGTTGAGTTATGGCTCTTTGTTTACTGACCAAATTTTTAAATGGTGCATCATGGCGACATATGTGGATGTCATTTGCTATGATTGATCAGTGTTATCAGATGAGACAAAGAAAGTGCATTCCAAAGAGGGGCCCCGTGAGGAAACCTAATGCTTTAGAAGTTAGGAGGGTGTGACACCTGCCTTTTAAACAACAGACTTGTGTGCCAGAGCAAACTACTATAAATTGGGTAATTCCAGTCTGTTTTGTGCTGTGCAGTGAACAATGTGTAGTATTTCTGGACTGCCACCCCAAGGGGAACCTTGGACAAAATAAGAGTAAGTACCACTGCTCTTCTGGAAACTGGAAAAGATTTTTTTTTCTCTCTTTTCTAACAGCGTCTTGTCTCCATGAACATGCCTTTGAACAGCGATGGCACTGTTACTTTTAATGCTACTCTGTTTGCTTTGGTGAGGACTGCCCTAAAAATTAAAACTGAAGGTAAGCACAGCTGTGTTCTCATAATATTTCTCCTATTGAGAAATTGTCTGTATTATTAATAATTTCAAGCCAATAGAGATCACATATTATAAATGTCCTACAAGTACCAGGCAGTCTGATGGTACATGTTGAGCATCTTTCTTATTTGAACAGAACTAACCTAACTAAAACAAACATCTTCCCTTTCACCATTAGGTACATTAATACTTTATGGTTTTACTACATGAGCTGGAACACAAATGCAGACCAAACCACAAAGTTATGTGTCAGTAATATGACTCCTTTAGGAAGCAAATGTCCTAATTAATGAAGTCAGAACCATTTCAGTTTTGAAAAGAGATCTGCATATCTGTTTTGTATTTTTTGTGTATTTTCTTTGCCCGTGACGTTTGTGCAACAGTAGTGCCTGGGAAGGAGAAGTAAGTTTGATAACACTATTGCTTAAGTCAAGACCTATTCCTTTACACTAAATAACTCAGCCCCCCTCTCATTTTGTATTCAATCAATATATAGGTTTTGTTCTAACAATATTTTTTTATTATATAGGTAATTTTGAACAGTCTAATGAAGAACTGAGAGCCATCATCAAGAAAATTTGGAAGCGAACTAGCATGAAGCTGCTGGACCAGGTCATTCCCCCAATTGGAGGTTAGATTCTTTCTCAGTACAAGTACATCTTGTATCTTTAAATTCCTAACCAAAGGAAATAGTTATGGCTTAATCTATTCTCAGACTTGCTTAATCCAAATCAAGGTTGGTAAGTTTCAAAACCTATACTGGCAGAATTAGATACAAAGCAGGCATGTGGGGTATCAGTTGTTTATTCGTAATGAAAGAATTAAATTTATTAGTTCTTGTTAATATCGTAAAACATGGCTATAAGACACATGTTGATTCTGCTAATAGATTTATAATACTCATTGTTTTTAAATAAGTGTCCATGTAAAATGAGAGTGAGATTGTTTTTACTAAAGTTTGGAGGTTAGTAATACAGAGAAGAAACACCACCAAGGATACCACACGTGGCCCCTTCAGAATGTCACAAGTCATTTTCTAACTAACCATGCTTTTTCCTTCTCTGACACCTTGCTACGCCATTGGTACAGCATGTGAAACTGAGTTTCAACTGTACTTGTCACTGAATAGTTTTAATACTACTCTCTTAGAATAAACATCTTACTCCTTCTGTACATTTATTGTGGTCAAACAGTTCAAGTGCAGGCATAAATATCAGCAGCAATAAACAGTTTTAATGGTCAGTTGGTATACAGACACTATGGTTGGACACAAATAAAATGCCCCCACATTAAATGCTTCTTGTCCACCAAAGTCCATTTATAATATCACTCCACACTACAAAGGATACATTGCTGGTCATCTCTTCAGAATTTGCAAGACTGTTTTCTAATGTCTCAAAGAGTGCTTCCATTTTTGTTACAGATGATGAAGTGACAGTGGGAAAGTTCTATGCCACCTTCCTCATTCAGGATCACTTCCGCAAGTTTATGAAACGCCAGGAGGAGTATTATGGTTATCGGCCAACAAAGAAGAGTGCAGTTGAGATACAGGTATCATTTATTGATGTGTTCTAAAATCTCTCTAGACGTTTCTGCATTTAGATCTTTGCTTTGTTTCTCAAATTTTGATTTTTAAACTGTGAACTTCTACTGGTTTAATCTGATACTGCATTACTGTCTGAATATGTGCTTCTTTGTGGGAAATTGCTTTAATAATGACACATTTTAACTAAACGCAAGAATAACCAAGAGCTACAGCAAAACAAGACTTCAGAGTTGGTTCCAGTCCTTTTTTCATTATATGAAAGAACTCTAACTATTGCATTACTTGTCCATTAATTAAATCAAATGTCAGAGACTGATATTTGTATACTACCTCACATCAAATATCTGAAGCAAATTTTGGCAGTGCTGAATTTTTTTCCTATTTTTATCTACAATGTTACAGAATACATCTGCATTATCTCCATATAAGATATAGAGTAGGTATCATATCTCCTATTTTCATAAGTTTATTGGGTTCAAACACATATGTATTTACAAGTCCAAAATATGGTTTGTCTTGCATTCCTGATTTGCATGTCATTTCTATAGCATCAGCTGGGGACTAAGCTTATGGCATAACAGTACCTTTGGTTTTACCTCCCAGGCTGGGCTGCGCACTATTGAGGAAGAAACTGGGCCAGAGCTGCAAAGGGCCATCTCAGGTGATCTTACAGCAGAGGAGGAGTTGGAAAGAGCAATGGAAGAAGCTGGAATGGATGAGGGCATCTACCGGGTGAGAAGGGTTCAATAAATTTGAATGGACTTTATGTTCTGGACAGCTTTTGTTGTAACAGTCATTGTTATTCATAGGTTATGTTTTCTGATATCCAAGTTATATGGTCTTACATGTCTTAATCTATAATGTTGCTTCTATAATTGCCTTTCTGTCATTTTGTCTCTTTTTTCCCTTGGATGAGCCATATTTATTTCAAAATGCACACATGGAGTTTCAAGACATGTAACATTGCACACATTTGATTGGCTATCTTGTCCTAATTTTGAATGACTCTGATCAAACTGTTTGATCTTTTAAGTACCTCTGCATTCCTTCCTTTCTCAAGATGTAAACTAATTCTGTAATTCCTATTCCTATGGCATCTCTCCATTCCCACGTTATAAATTAATTAGAACAGGTTCTGTGGCATCTGTACTTATATCCCATTCCCAGGTCATAAACAAACTGAAGAAGAAAGTGTCTGGAACATATGCATAAACTACTGGTACAATACAGGAAGAATGTAGAAGAAAGAATGCTTGCAATGGCTTTAATTAAAGTCCTGTAAATTCAGTTCATCCTGGTTCATTTGAGCAAGATAAGTCAAATTTAATATAAGCAGTCTGCAGTTAAAAAATTGAAGATTTTCCACTCCGGGACACTGGTATCTCTAAATTGGCTCTGTATGAGTGACTGTGAGTGTGTGTGTGTGCGTGTACTTGCGTGTGTGTGTGTATGTATGTGTGTCTGTGTCTTTGTCTGTGCGTGTGTGACCTGTGATGAACTGGTTTCTACGTTGCGCCCAATTCTGACATGATAGTCTCCAGCCTAGGCAATTAATGGATATATGTTTTGTTTTTCTAAAAAAAACTTTTTGCTTTTACTATAACAATATGGATTTAAAGTTGGCTTACAGTTTTTTGTTAACCAAACAGAAAATGTTTCCTAAATGTTTACTCTTGCTTCCAGAGGTCAGGTGGTTTGTTTGGCAACCATATTGATCATTTCCCAATGGAAAGAAGCAGTCCTATGCCATCTCATGTCACCAGTCAACGTCCACTGCAGTTTGCAGACATCAGAAATGAAGATATCGAGTCCCCTCCAGATTCTGCTTTTCTTCACAATGAGATTGAGTTTTTCCCTCTTCAGGATAATGTCAAGAATACCAACAACAATGCAGTAGACAGGTAAACCAACCACGTACCTCACATACTCCTTAAAGATTTGCTGTAGCTGTTACACTGCAGTTTGAATAAGTTGAAATAATTAGTCCTTTTTTTCCAAACCCATGTTTTACACATGCGTTACATTCATATAAACAGTTTATGCTTAAAAAAAGTGGCCTAAACAACATATTAGTAATAAGTACAAATTGCTTCCCTACCCTTTACTTTTTTCTCATGTCTAACCTTGTCTGCATAACTTGCTGCTCATTTTAAGGTTTGACTATCAGAGTGAGACTGCTAGAGAGCAATCCGTAACTACTATTGATGAGTCCATCAATTGTAGACCTCCTCAAATGAAGAAAAGCAATAAGCCTGGTGAGTAAAGAATGACTTCTAGCCTGCATGGCTGGGATGTGCATCTTTTATTAGTTGCTTTACTTACATATGTTTCTGTAACGTCTTCCCCATTCCCACAAGTACACAGCACAGTCCCAAGCACAATACAACACTTTTGTTTCTCCTTTTCTCTTTCTTTCTCCTTCACTTTCCCTCCAGCAAACTTTGTCTTCCTCCTCTCGACTCAAGCTCTTAGTGTAGAGGCTGCTGGCTCCTTTTATAACATGCCCGGAAGTGCTCCAGGTGCTTGATGACCAATATCCGGCAGCACTTCCGTGTGTGGTGGAAGAGCTGTTCTGTAGGGCTCAGCAGCAACTACAGCACCCCCTGGCAGCCCCCATGGATCCCATCAAGGCTGCACCAAACTCCAACTCCCATGAAGCCCTGTGGGAGTCCGAGGCACCGCTGCAACCCAGGGGGGCTGCCATCTAGCATTATGAGGGAGGTACTGTGCTGGCCAGGCTTGCTCCCCTGGTCCATACAAGAGAGAGGCGTCCCAGCTGGGCAAGGGCCCCGGCCATCCACCACAGGAGAAAGTTATAATTTATGGGAGTACAAATACATTTTTGAAAATCTAATGCTTTAAAATATTAATTAAAAAGGCAAACTGTAAATGTGGCCAGTGACTCTGTAATATTAAGAACATAAGAAGATTTTTCTCAGGAACAAAACAATGAACCCAACTTGTCAATCTTTATTCAGTTGACTGTATATTAATACCTGTTTATTAAAATGTTGTCAGTGTTAATGCTTATCAAAATACACTGATCAGCCACAACATTAAAACCACTGACAGGTGAAATTAATAACATTGATTAACTTGTTACAATGGCACTTGTCAAGGGGTGTGATATATTAAGCAACAAGTGAACATTCATTTCTTGAAGGTGATATGTTGGAAGCTGGAAACATGGGCAAGTGTGAGGATCTGAGCGACTTTGACAAGGGCCAGATTGTGATGGCTAGACGACTGCGTTACAGCTTCTCCAAAACGAAAGGTCTTGTTCAGTGTTCCCAGTATGCAGTAGTTAGTACCTACCAAATGTGGTCTAAGGATGGTCAATCAGTTAACAAGTAACAGTGTCATATGCAGCTAAGGCTCATTGAAGCATGTGGGAGGCAAAGGCTAGCTCATCTTGTCTGGTCCCACAGAAGCTACTGTAACAAATATTGCTGATAAACCTAATGCTGACCATGAGGGAAAGATGTCAGAAAACACATTGCATTGCAGCTTGCCTGTCCATCACTAAAAGTGCCTACAATCTGCAGACGAGCTTCAGAACTGGGCCGTGGAGCAATGGAAGAGGTTGGCCTGGTCTGATGAATCACATTTTTTTTTAGATCATGCAGAAAGGCAGCTGCGTGTGTGTCATTCACCTGAGGAAGAGATGGCAACTGGTTACATTATTAGATGAAGAAGGCAGTATGATGCTCTGGGCAATGCTCTATTGAGAAATCATAGGTCCTGGCATTCATGTGGATGTTACTTTGACATGTACCACCTACCTAAAGATTGTTACAAATCACTTACACCCCTTCATAGCAGTGGTATTCCCTGATGGTAGTGGCCTCTTTCAGTAGTATAATGCACCTGGTCATACTATAAAAATTTTTCAGGAACGGTCTGAGAAATACAGCAATGAATTCCAAATTCATCAGATCTCAATCGAACATTTGTGGAACATGCTGGAAAAACAAGTCCAATCAATGGAGGCAGAGTCATACTGTATATGTGTGTGTTCAATACATAGTTTATCTGCATTGCTACATGTTTATTGAATAGTATCCTCAAGCTGATTGTAAATTACTTAATGGTCCATTTCTGTGTAATTTAAACACTTCAACAGCTGCAAATACATTTTTACAAAGTCAGTTTTATTGTGCTAGTATAGTAATCATACATTTTGCTGTTTAAAGCATACAACTATATTGAGTTCACAGAAAGCAAACCACTCTGATAGAAAAAATTTGCACTAAACTGCATGTATGTGGCCATTTTCTTTGCTGGTGAAATTTGTGCTTTAATAGTTCAGCTATTCGATCCTCACTTCCAGCTCTCTTTGGCATATTTGTATTTAGAAGGCATCCTTTCACATGCCTGTGGAACGTGTTGGGAAGTTCTGAGCACTCATAAGTATGCAGACATATATTTGTAGATATGCTGTACATGCCTGCCTTTTTTTTAAAGTTGTAAGTGCATAATAACCAGTTTTATGATATGTACCAATTCACTTAGTAAGATTAAGTTTAAGAAAAAGTGTACTGAACTTCCTAAAGATGATTTAAACTGGTTTAATGCTTAAATCAGACTATGTAAAGATTGGTCTATTATATATACTGTTTTGAGTTTTACAGTTATTACTCAGAATACTGCACACATTTACTATACTGATAAACTTGAATTAATGATTAAAATATTACAATTTTGTAAATATACTGTATATTATGTTTTTCCATACTTTGTAATCGTATATGCTACACTAAATTATTACAGCTGGCAACATTCTGGACTTGACAATGGAAGTGTTCTATATACAAATACATTGAATTTAATTATTTTGAATTGCATCAAACAATGTGATTTTGCTTTTTAGTTAGAAGCCTCTCTTTTCATTTAAACTACCTGAAGCACTGCCTAAATCAGCAGAGAGAGGATGATAACCTGTTTTCTGAAATTTCAGTCCAGAATCTACATCGTCAGGTAAGATTTTAAACATATGTCACTTGAAAGTAGAAACATAAGAAATGTGACTAGCTTAGTTGATGTATATTGTAGGTCAGTTAGCAACATTGCACATTTGAGAGAAAAAATCATAGAAATATGTGCAAGAATATTATTTGTGCACTTTTAACATTGTGTATGCTGTAATGTACAGTATATGTATTTAACTAGTGAAACTCACAGACTTTCAGTCCTAAAATTAACATAGTTCATATAGAGCAAGCCTGCTGTGGGCAGGTGCCCTGCCCGGGATTTGTTTCCTGCCTTGCACCCTGTGTTGGCTGGGATTGGCTCCAGCAGACCCCCATGGATGATGGATATAGAGCAAGCTGAACTTTTTCATGTTGGCAACACATGCTTTTGTTTACATCACTAAAAAATATAGCTTTACAGTGATCATGCTGGTAATCTAACTTTCCTAAGTAGTACTCTTCAAACAAACATTGATCTAAGAATGTAAAAGCACTGCCTGCATATGTTGGTTAATTTTGAGTATTTGGTGATCAGCCTTTTCTATTTTGGCAACACATACTTTTACTTCCAACATTTATTCATGATCTTCAAAGAAACATCAATGCAAGATTGTAAAAGCATTGTTTTGATATGGTCAGAATTTCAACCATTTGGTGATATACTCGATTGCTTCTTACATTTCTGTACGTAAAAAACAAATTAATGCTAAGCACGTTGTTTTAAGATGGTAAATTAAGGAGCCTTCCATCTAAGTGTAGATAAAAATAGCAGTAAACTCTCCAACAATTGCTTGCACATGTACAAACTCACACTTCCTTCTGGATACTGATCATGTATGTTAAGTCTGTATGCATTTCTCCATTTTTGTTGTTCTTGCATTCTGTATCCCACACTTGATGTTCAGCAGAAGGAGCTGAACCTGTTCTTCCTATTATGGTGTTCTTCCTAACATCATCGGCCTCTGCCATTTCCTTGATGCTCAGCAGTAATCACCAGTGTTCTTTTTCTTTCCCACATGTCACTTCATTTGCTAATCATTTTTCTGTAAAAAAAACCCTCAAGCGGAAGTCAGTTTCAGAGGTTGATGCCTCCTCTGATTTTTTGTATATTCAGCATGTAGGCGTCATTACCTATTGATCAAGTCTAAGAACAAGACAGACAGGCAGACCTTAGCATTTTATAAATACAAGTTTTTGATATTTTCATTTACTGCATGCTTCCCATACTGTACAAAGTTCCTTGTAAATATTTAGTTGCCATAGTTATTTTATAATCATCTTTGTTCATCACAAATCTTCCAATTTGTTACAGGATGACAGAAGTTCAGTGAGGTGCAGCAGCACTTCTCTCCCAACTGACTGGCTGTATCAAGGTTCCCAGTTCACAATGAGAGGCACCCCAGTGCTGGCTACTGACCAGCTCATTCAAGAGGTTAGATCTCCTCTGTTTTATCTGCTAATCATAATTATAATTCTTTACATTTATATAATGCTTTTCTCATTTGTCAAAGCACTCTCCATGCATGGAGGACCCAGGGAGCAAACCCACAATCTCCTTACTGAAAAGAAGCAGCTAAATAGATATAATAGTTTTATTACATTCTTTTATAGTCTGAGATGGACTGTGTTTGGATTGAGCGTCAGGGGTTTTTGCAGACAAACATCACAAGCTGTCATGCTGATTTTACACTGTAGTTGACTGAAGATATGCAAGTGGAATCATTTAATAGAAGAAATGTTTGGATTAAGTGATATCCTAAAAAGGACAGAACCATTTCAAGTTTGTTTTTCTTATGTAGGCCTTATTTCTTCACCTTTCATGTCTCCATAGGTGCTGATTGATGGTGGACTAGCCGCATTAGCGAATGATGCAAAGTTTATAGCTGTCACAAAGCAGGAAATGGCAGATGCAATTCAAATCGACTTGTCAGAAATGGAGGGTGCTGCAATGGTTCTCTTGAATGGGCGAAGAGGTCATGTGGTCCATCCTAACTCCGATGAATCAATGAACACTCAGTTGTAACCCTGAATGGAAAGCTGCTGCCTTGATGACACACAATGTCTGCCTGGATGGTGGTACTTCAGGCTAACTGTGTACTTGAACGTAACAGGTTATACTGACATGACTTCACGCTCTAAAGGGAGTAGCCTGCTACTGAACAGAGCGCTCCCAGTGTGGTGGATTGACAGCTGTCCACGAGCAGGGTATCATCAGTGTGGAACACCAAAGCTCATACACTAGTTTCACAATTCAATAAAAAGTAGAGCGTTAACAAAAAAATACAAAAGTTTTTGGACATTTTTTAGGTTGAAAACAAAAGTATTTATGTATATTTTCAGATCATTACCTTTGCAGATTAGAGGGTTTAAACCAAGAAAGCAAAAAATACAAAATCTATAAATAATAAATTTCACTTTGGTTCTTAAACTGTGAGACTTTACTGTCATATGAGTATTCTGCTCAATGTTGGGCCGCTTGGTTCATTGTGGTAACTGAGGCCTGTTTTTATATGTTCTGAAAGATACAGTACATTCATTTCACTTTCACAGACTTTACAAAAAGAAGAGATTACTCACACTACTTAAAACAGGTTTCTTATGTAAACCTATGGCAACAACATGATTTTTTATTTATTTTTATTTCTTCTAATAGACAGTGAGGATGTTGATACAACTGGATCACTCAGTTATACATTGAATGGGTGTTCTGGAGCCCTCTTGCTTACAGTACTACAGGTGCAAGAAGAAGCACAAGGTACACGTCAGCCAGAGCTTAAGAGGGAATGGTATTAGTCTTATTCAAAAGTCACATGTTTTTTAAAGGCATGCTTCATTGTCACAGTAAACACTACTGTTGGGGATGATCCTCAGTATGTGCCTGTAAATTATTTGAAATGTTGACTATCTGTAACAGCCCGGTAATTAAAAGCTATTGAATGACCTATTGCTACATCATTTTGTTTGGCCAGCAGGACCAAAATGCATCCATTGAAATCAGTCTAGCTACTTTAAATGGAATTTTGGAGTAATACCAAAACTTCCAATAGTTCTGCCTATAACAGGGTCAGATAATGCAATTTACTATTTTGAAAGCACAGTGGCTATCTCATTGTGATCTTTCTTTTCTGAGCTAGACCTTAAAAGGTAGAATAAAAATTCCACACATTATGTCAGAGAGTGTTTTAACATTTAGCAGGAAGACATTGGAAGAGCTTTTATGTGGTTAACGTGGCTTCAGGCTTTGATGGAATAAGGTGCACTGCTTCAGACTGGTTGAGAAAGACAACCAACTGATTTCTTTACTATATATAAATATTTATACAGTATATTAAAATAAAATATTGTTATTTCAGGGCTTTCACGTGCCATTTCTGTGTTGTTATATACATTGAAGACATGACAGTGTTTGATACTATAGCGGATGATTTGGCTTGGATTGCAGAGACGTTTATTTGTAGTAAATGCATATGCTCACTGCTTCTAGATGCTCATTGAAATAAGCCTAGAGGCTTTTTTAACCTTCTGACTATAATATTTTGAAACATACATGATGAGTGCTAATAAATGTTCATTTACATGTTTACTATTTTTAACACTTAAGTGCTTGGTCTGCAACATTTCTTTTTGGCCCTACTACAGTTACAAGGCTGATGTACTATCCAACTATACGCTCACTTTTTTTAGCACAGGGCAATGGGGAAGCAGAGTCTATCCGAACAGCATCAACCCCAAACGTGAAATGGACACCAGTCCATCACACTCTCCTACACAAACTAATGATGGGCTAATTTAACTTGTATGCCTTTGATATGAAACAGGAGACACAGGAGTAAGGTACACTTCCAGACAGAAAGTGACTGGGCAGGGAACTGAAACGACTTCACTGGGGATAGAAGGAAACAACGGTAAATGATCGAAGCTGCTGCACCGTTAATTCAGCAATAACAGTTGTGACTGTAATCCTAAAAGTCACTTGAACGTTGTATGTAATAAAGACCTGCACCATTTTTTTTTAAGTTTTATAATCCTTCTATGATAAATAGCAAACAGCACATTGACAGAGGGTCCCTGAAAGCAGAAATTGAACGGCTTTTTAAAATTAATCTGCTTGTCAACGTTGGTGAAGACTGTTCTACCAAGACTTTTTAAGCCACTGTCATGGTGCTGAAGTAACACATTTTAAAATAACTTATAAAAAAGATTCTGATTAATAAGGGAGATGTCATGTGTCCAGAAATAAAATATTTTATGGAGACAAACATTAAGGCTAAAACTTGTGAAATACTTTCACTTGAACTTGGTACTTATTCACATTTTGATCAACTCACAAACCACCCCAAGGTTACTATGGACAATCTACAAGTGTGCCTAGGAATACTCCTGCAAAGTGCCTCAGAATGAAATATTTGTTTGAATATTTTCAGTTTAACTGTAAAGTGCATGGACTGATTTTTTTCCCTTTACTCAGATGAAAACATAATTGATCTGCGAGGAGCACATTGTTTGCCTCTCCTCATCAAACTCATTCATCTTCTTTGCCATCTCACTCTCTGTTCACTCATTAATGCTTTTTTGCTCAGTTGCTGTCAGCTTGTGCTGCTTGTGTTTTGCTGTTTGAATTGGTGCCTGCCATCAACTTCATTTTGATAGAGTGAACCTCTTTTAGTAATGCCAATAAAAAGAAAGCTTAAAGGTAAAATGGTTAAGAAATGCTTGTCATTCTTATTTTCAATACCTCAGAGCCTCATACACCTCTGTTAGATAAATAAAAGTGAGTAACTTTGTAAAGTTTACAACTAAAACTATGTGCTACCATGCATTCTGAAAACAGCTTCTGTAGGATTACTAGCACATACACAAGAGATATAGTACTGTATATATTCAGTGGGGAAAAAAACACTTTTTAAGGATGTGTAGCTAACAGTAGATTGTGCATTTGCTTTATACATAATGTGAAGCTTTTGACCGGAAAGGGCAGGAGTACTCAACTCCAGCCCTGGAGGTCTGCAGTGGCTGCAAGTTTTTGCTTTAACCAAATTTTGATTTAGAAATCATTTATTTACTACTAAAGCAGTACGGTTTTTGGCTTCATTTTAGTTAACCCATTTGTTATGATTCTGAACCCTTTGATAGCTAGATGCATCTGAACACTAGATACAGAATCACTTGACAAACCCCAAACCATATAAACACAGTTTATGAAGAAATCTGCACTTGTAACCCAAGAGCCTCTTCAGGTATCAATGTGAGTAAGCATGCACCAGGGCTCAGCATCCTTCATTTAGTTGAAAGAAGCAATAGAACTAAATACTTCATGGGCAATAATGTGAGAAAGAGGTCCTGGGAGACAGGCAGGAGGGGTCATAGATAGATAGATAGATGGATGGATCTTGGGATTAATAAAGTATCTATCTATCTATCTATCTATCTATCTATCTATCTATCTATCTATCTATCTATCTATCTATCTATCTATCTATCTATCTATCTATCTATCTATCTATCTATCTATCCATCTATCTATCT
>JANRMT010027041.1:84957501-85019054 GCA_026402145.1 Polypterus bichir lapradei
CTATCTATCTATCTATCTATCTATCTATCTATCTATCTATCTATCTAATCTATCTATCTATGACCCCTCCTGCCTGTCTCCCAGGACCTCTTTCTCACATTATTGCCCATGAAGTATTTAGTTCTATTGTTTCTTTCAACTAAATGAAGGATGCTGAGCCCTGGTGCATGCTTACTCACATTGATACCTGAAGAGGCTCTTGGGTTACAAGTGCAGATTTCTTGGATGGATGGATGGATGGATGGATAGATCTTGGGATTAATAAAGTATCTATCTATCTATCGATAGATAGATAGATAGATAGATAGATAGATAGATAGATAGATAGATAGATAGATAGATAGATACTTTATTAATCCCAAGATCCATCCATCCATCTATCCATATATCTTTAGATAGATTTATTATTGCCTATTTTAGTTTTAAACTGCTGCATTAAGGTTTTAATTGTTGCCTGCTTTCTTATCCAGCTGTCAGTTAATAATAAGGTGCAAATGACAAAGGAGCTACCATCTAAGGGGTATATGCATTAGTACAATGTTTGGAGATGAATGAGAGAGAAGGGAAGGACCAAGAGGTACAAATGTATTCAATATCACAATACATTACTAATAATGTTCTCAAAAAGCAAAAAATCTACAACATGAGAAAGATTTGTCTTGGAAGAATGAAAGCACTAACAAGCAATATACTTGAATTCTAAGTTTCATTATCTGTTATTCCCGGCTTCTAATTACATCACCAATTAGAATGAAACCCAGCAGCTACTGCAGACCTCCAGGACTGGAGTTGAGTAGAGAGTATGCCTACATGGACTTAATATGGCCACCTGCAACCAAAAATCTTTACAGGCGTGTAGTTGGCATAGGGTGACAATTTTCCCACCAAGTCCTTCATATGACACGGGCTGATAACACTGGTCTGTATGAATGCATGTGTTGTAATGTGGCCCTCGACCCATAAAAACATTTCTAGGCGTGCATGTGACACAAAGTGATTGCTGTTACAATAAAGGCATGCATTACTGCATTTTTGTGAACCTAGGTGTCAGCATATTATTTGAAGTGAAACACTCCTTATATGTGTAACTTTTACCATTTTTTTTCATAATTTATGGCACGAGACTCATACGACAGTGAATGCTCACTTTTTAGAATGTCAGAAGAGGCTACAATTGATTTGCATGATGTCTGGCTCCCCTGTTGAGATGATGATTCCCACAGTGAAATAGTTTGGCTTGAGCCCCATCGTATCATTTCTTTATCATTCATAGGCCACTTGCATGCTGCCCTATCATCAGAATTTTTAAGCCACTGCAACATTTTTTCTGTTTTGTTAGTCTCTGTTGACACCATCCGTAGCCTCATGCAACAAATCAAAAATTCCTAATCCCAGATATCCCTTCAGTCAGCCCCAATTTTGTCTTCCATTTTGTGAGGCCTTGAAGTCAGAGCAACAGAGGGGTTTCTGCACCCTGGTGGTTCTGCATTGACGTTATCACCTCACAGGGCAGAGCTCCACCATAACAGGTGTTTCATGTATTTATTACAAAGGAGTTGTGTTGATTTCCTTAATTGACATGGAATACAACACTAAAGTATTTTTTTTCTTTAAGCATAACATGATATTTTCAAGTTGCTTAGTCCAATTCAGGGTTGAAGTGCTCCAATGACTTGACCAGCAGCACTGGGTGCAAAGAATGAAGTAGCCCTGTGCAGAATGCCATTCCATTGCAGGGTCCACTTACACTGAGTCAATCTGGTGCCGCTAGCGAGGAATCACTCAGGTTCAGACCCCCATCTGTTTCTCATTCTTACATGAAGACCTTAACTGTGAACCTGGGGCCTCCGAGTCAGAGCATCAAGATATCCAGCTCTGCTAAAGGTAACTCCTCTTGCTCAGCTGAGTAAGTGGGCCACTTGACGTCTACACTCTGAGAAGATAAGCACTGGGCTCTGAGTCCCCTTCTCAGAGTGGTCCTGCTCTCGCTTCCCATTATCAGACAATCTATTCTGCATTTCCAATTTATAGACAAGGCAAGATTGCTCCAACTTCACAGAAACTGTGACTGACATGGAACTCAACCTTAGTTTGCTGGATGATGAGACAGCAGTGACATCCATCTGTCATCCTCCTTTATAGACATCTAAAAATGCATTTTACATTATCACATCCATTAACCCATTTCATGGGCAATCACTGTCAATCCTAACATCACTGATTATAAACCACCCTTGAATGGGGGGCAGGCAGCCACAGATTACTATAATAGCATTTCAAAAGTAGAATTCATTATTAGACATGGGGGATTTACTGAAGTTTGAAACTTCCTTTTTCTCCTACAAAAAGTTATTTTTAGTGGGTTCAGTAATGCTGCCTTCAGTAATATGCCTTTAATAGAATCTATGA
The DNA here is from genome assembly GCA_026402145.1 of Polypterus bichir lapradei. Classification (NCBI taxonomy): domain Eukaryota; kingdom Metazoa; phylum Chordata; class Cladistia; order Polypteriformes; family Polypteridae; genus Polypterus; species Polypterus bichir. Next base: position 84,959,911 of record JANRMT010027041.1, read on the forward strand.
CTTAATGTTTTTGGCTGTCTGTCTTCTTCATATTTCATACCACTTCTCTTAAAGAGAAGGATGGCACAAGCACCTGGGCTCGTATATAGATAGTGGAAAGAATGAGCAGCAAATTTTACAAACATTTGGGGACGTAAAGTGTAAGTGCCATTTGAAAGCACTGCACAGTGTTACGAGCTGAGCTGAGACGTGGCTGGTGCTGCCTTGAAACAAGAAGGTCCAAGAAAGATGCAATAACGGAGACAGAGACTGCAGCACAGATGAAATCTGATGGCAGATCAAGGACTACAAGAGATACCAAACTAAAAAAGAAGAGAATTTACCTTTGGAATTGAACGCTGATTTGGTTGCTCTTTCATTTGCAAAAGATGGTGCATAAAAAAAAAATGAAAATAGCCAGATTGGACATCCTGCAAATAGCAACTGATCACATCAGTAAATCTAGTGGATTGGTTAAACTGAGCTAGAAAAATGCAGAAAAAGAGAATCATGATAATAAAGCATTGGTTGTGCGCAAGTTTAACCCGGAAAACATTAAAAGGGCGTAAGATAGAAGATACACATCTGTTAGTCTTCATTTCATGCTACACAGTTACATGGGCACAGATATGTTTTACAGAGCCAATGGTGTTCATCCCCTTTAGACATTTTATTCTTTGAAACTCCTGCACATTGCAGTTTCATTACGCCTTATGTGATTTTGATTATATAATGTTATTTGTAGTCTGCATTTTTATAATCTGCATTTTGCAAATCAAATGATTTAAAGTGTGAAACTATGGTGTTTAGGTCTTTGTCTTTTAAAGCATCATTCATTTTCTTTTAACTGTTATTTAAAAGTGGAGCAGTACGTGCGCAGTTTAGGACATTCATCTCCTGTTTCCTATATTTCAATAAGTACTGTAAAGTATACACTATACAAGTATAACATTATCTGGAATCTGAATTTTTTTAATCTGCTTTTTATAAATCATAAACGATTTAAAGTGTTTACTTCTTTGACATTTAAAGCATCTGTTATATCAGCACAGCTTTCCGACAATGCTGTGTTTTGTGCTCTCTTTGTGCGTCTTTGGGTCAAGTTGCAAGATGTGCGGTTTTTGAAAGCGTTGTGTTGGCTAAAATTTTGACTTGCCAATGTGTGGGTTTTTTGGGGTATTTTTAAAGGTAATGCGAGGTCGACCAAATGGCAAAATTCCAAAGGGGGGACCCCCAACTTCGAGGTAGAAAGATGTCAACAGCAGCAAAACTACGTCCACAGCCAAAACACTCTACCGGGTCGTCAAAAGCGTCATTCAGTTGACTGGTCCACAGAATCATTAGATGGGCTTTCAGCTGTCATTGGGCTAGAAATATTTTCAGGATCTGGCAACCCTGCTTGGCACAACATGGGCAGTTTTGAAAATGTAAGAGAATGTTACGTAAAAGACTCTTGCATACATGCTGATCAGGATTGGCTCTGCCATTTAGGTGAAGTAGGTGTTTTCCTGGGGTGGCATTGTTTTATACAATACAGACCTACAAACATTAGAAAACTGTCTGATTATATTGTTTTTTATTATTTTTGCATACTAACAATGTCTGATTTTAGCAACCTACACAATCCAACAATAGCATGAAAATTAAAAACATTCAGTTCAATGCATGGACTGCGTAAATGTGCAGCCTGTAAATGCTATTGCTTTTTGTAATAAGTTAAAGTAAAACACAATTCAGTCTAAAAACTTTATTGTCTGGCTATGTCTTTTGGGGTAAAGCCAGATTAGTAAGATTAAAAAACAAATTATAAAAAAATGAATAGGAGCTTGAACATATATCTGATGAAAAACATACAAACAAATGAAAATCATAGTAATATAATAACAATAATAATAATACTATAGTGCTGCATCCCACAGCAGAACATTCACTAGGGCTTTTGATCCAAAGCCTCCGAAAGTTTGTAACGGTACAAGATTACTAATCGAAGCTAACATTCAAATCTGACTGAAGCTACCTATTTTTTCAGAATCTGCCACAGGGTGAAATTATACGAGGGATGTTCATAAATTTTCTGCATTTTTATATTTTCGTTGGTAACGGTGAAGGCAGGAGGAGTAGTAATTGAACGTTAAAAAGTTGGTACGACACTGGGAAAATTGCATCGCAAGCAAAGGTGACTGCTGTATGTAGAAAAGTGATGTCATTTGTTTTTGAAATTTTCAATAAATAGAGTTAAAAAAAGTGCAGAAACTTTTTGAACATCCATCGTATTTATACCCAGCATTCCCATTATACAATTAATTACCTGTTTGACAAAAACAAAAACTGATCTACGGCACAAATGTTTTTGCCTGAGGAGTTTTGACGGAGGCAGGAGGATTTCCTAAAATGGACTCCATACTAGCGGTTCTAACACTTTCGGATGGTCAGTTCAACCAAGACTTAAGACATCTTATTAGAGGAGCCCCCCAAAAGAGAAGTTGCATTTGATGTCTCAGCATTGCTGTAGTTGTTTAAATGTGCTGTTTTCTAGTTTAAAAATTTGTTTTTACACATAATGTACCCTTCCCATGATTTCCTCCATCCATCTATCATCCATGCCCCCCATACTGCTTTTACCCAGAGGCAGAGGTGCACCACAAGGCAGGAACACCTCCTAAATGGTGCACTCCGTTCAGGGCTCATGCTTCAATGCCACACTCACAGAATGCTAATCAAACCTTTGCAGTTCAGCCCCAGTTTGGACATTGACCCATGTGCTCCAAGGTAGAAGCAGCAATAAGTGCTCAGGGAAATTAACATTGGACTATTTGGCTAATTCACTTTAAGTGTTTTCCTCAAATTCTGGCCTTCTAAATGTGATCCCTGGTTTTAACAGACAAGGCAAGAAGCAAAGATTATTTTGCCTGAGCTGCATCTAGTTTAGTCATCCAGAGGCCAGAGTCCTTGGCCATGCACCACCTGGTGGATTGTCTTCACCCACAGTTCTCTGTGCTCTTCACTTTCAGCCACAAAGGTGAGGACCTGCGTTGACTGCACTAACTGGAAACTGCAGGAGTTTTCCCCAGGTAAAAGCTCCTTCACTTTATATCCGAGCAAAGGGATGGTGCTCTGGGCTCTCACATCCTGCAATAGTAAAAAAAATGAGAAGGAGAATAAAAAAAACAATACATCAAGAGGTTTCTGCTCTGTCATGAGGCAGTACTAGAAGCTGGAAAGGATTGTGGGTGACAGCCAGAAACATTCTAGAAAGTTCATATTTGAATTTCAGGTTTCAGCTTTTGTCTTTGTGTTATTTTATGTTGTCTACCCTAAATCTTTCCAGTGTCATCTGATCAGCAATCTAAAAGTCTGAATTTATGGACATTTCAAATGTCAATCTGTTCATCATCTGAGCCCACTTCTTCATTACATTACATTGTAGCAGGGAGCCACAACCTATCCTGTCGGTATTGAGCTCTGGGCAGATATGGGTCCATCCCATTGTGGAGTACACTCTTTAAGACACCCACCTACTCATACCACATTGATTCAGAGGTGCCAGATAACTTAACTGGCATACCTTTGGAAAATATACATAATCCGCACAGGCTCTAATAGGGTTAAGTCAAGAGTCTTGGAGCAGTGAGGCCATCTAACTACTTAAAATTTAAAGTTGTTCAATGGCATCTGGCACTTTGTAGAGTTTGCCATTTTGACTGCAATTTTTAAGCCATCTTTATTGCAATGGAACCATGGGATTGGTCAGTTTCCCTTCCTTTAGCATCATGGGCTGGAGCTCTTTGGGGCTGTCAGCTTTCTTGAAAGTCACACAAATGTCAGCTTTAACATACCCACAATTGAGTTGGGCAGTCTTCTATTCTTGACCATAATAAGCTAAGTCCACACCTTCAACAATAAGGAGCCTGCAGCTTTTCACAAGTCACATGAACCCCCTGAACTTTATGGACATTGCGCTTCAGTCTTGAGAGATAAGTCCAGCTGTATTATTTGAAGACATGTTGGCCTTCAATCTTTCATTGTTTAAGTTTTCTGCTTAAGTATTTCATGTATGTACTGTAGTTATGCATGCAGATAATGTAATGACCATATAAGACGTTATTTTAAAGACCACCCTTTACAATGTGCTAGAAAATTATGGAAGAAAGCTATGCATAAAAAATGATCCATCCATCCATTTCTGAACCTACCTAATTTCCTCCCACTCCATACTTTCTAGATGGTATGAGTGTTGGTGTGTGTGTGCAGCTGGGCTCTGCAATGAATAAGCACCTCGATCAGGGATGTACATCATGCTGGTGAGATGAGTTCTTGCCCTTCAAAGCCTACACTCTGAACAAGGCTGGTTCTGGCCTTGTGCCCAGTGCTGCCAGCATGGACTGTAGTCCACCACAACCCTAAAACCACGAAGAGTGGATTGATATAGCACCCTGATAAATGCATGTGTCATCAATGGTTCAGAAGTACTCTATATGAAGCTGGAACTGGGGGCGGGCAGAGGGGGCGGTCTGGCCCGGGCGGCACATTTTTTGGGGTTGGCATTATTGGTCAAAAGGCTCAGTACAATTTGTGTGTAAGCAGCAAAACAAATATCACACATGAATGAAATAAGTAAAATTCTCTGATTTTTATCCACAAATGCTTCAAAACTAATTTTCAGACTGTTCTTCTGTGACGGCATCAGACACAGCAGTTGAAATTTATGAGGCAATAACAAAAATAAACATAAACATTACACCGATAATAATTTCTAGAAAGATAAACAACTTATTTAAAATTTATAATTTTGCTTCATTATCAATCCGAATGCGTTCTTGCTCTGCGCAGAAAACATCCCCACCCATCACTTGTACACTACACTGGTTCTGGTTCTCGTAGCATAATTATATTAAACTAATAACTAGAACATGGCTTATTAGTGCATCTATACTATATTTTTGTCTAGTTGATGCTTATAAATAAATTGTATGTGAAAAATTATTGCTGTTTCTCTATATATGAATAAATCTATGCAAAATTTACAGTATCTTCATTTTTCTCTATACGTCATTTTAATTTTTTATTTAAATAGGTTAACATATTCAGATATGTTGGAGGGCAGCAAATTGAAGCACCGCCCGTACCCGAGTGACACGAACTCTAGCTATACCACTGGGAACTGCAGGTCAGATAGTACTCCTCAGCAAAACATCATAAAACAACACAAATATGATTTTATATAAAAAAACAAATCATCTTGTTATTCCCAGTGGTTTTCAAATGTCTTTTCATTAACCTTCGTCTATGAATGAAAGCTGAAACTCTACATGTGGATGTATAATATGTGATTCCATTTTGTTTTTCAAAATAGGACAAAAGTCATTGAGGATTGAGGTATAAGATCCGTTTGGGCTTGATCTGACTTGCTTACTGGCCCCTGATGGTTTTTTTTCATCATGTAGGTGTGGGCTCATCAGATGTGAGAGGTCATGCTAGCTGATTCTGTGCTTCAGTGCTCTTTGACCAATCAGGAGGCGACTCTGTGTCTAGGCTTTTATAAAGGCTGAGAGACATACATGGAAGCATGAGAAGGAGCACAAATTGGTCAATCTGTGGCAAGAGAACCTTTCCATGGTGATATTACTTTGGAAAAACATTATAATGAGGTTGAAGCAGACATATAGAAGAACACTGCCCAGCAGCTACTAATCCCTGTTAACACTGCATGCTTGTACATTTGACTAATCAGCATAATATTTTTACTTTTTTTTTTTTTAACTCTCCCTTTGGATTTATCCATAATTGCTACCTGACAAAGTTCTAATTCCACTGAATTCATTCTTCACAGTTTCAAATTGCATGGCTCACCTAATGGTCTCAGTAGCCTGCTGCACAAAATTGTTCACATTTTATGTCTGCCTGTATAATCACTTAGTGTATGCCTGTTTCTGATTATCTACCATTACAAATGTTTTGTTAAAAGAGTCAGAGAGCACCTGATATCCTGATTTCAAAATATGTGAGAAAAATCACAAAGTGCATGTCCGCCCTAAAGGTGTAGTAGTGTAGAGGCATCCACTGAAGTACAATCGGAGTTTGCTGGTGTTACTTACTGTTTTACTAAGTATTCCTATACCTTTCTTGCTGTAGCATTTCACTGTGTTTTTGTAGGGACACATGCTTGTTGAAAATGAGATTCTTTTATCTCACAGTCTAATTCTAGCCCAAACACATATCTCAAACAATAGAGAAAAATAACACTAAGCTTGTCTTTTGTCCTGGGTGTGACGTTAATCTGCATCCAGCCCTGCATGTAGGCCCTCCACCCTGCACGGAAAAACCTTGGGTTTGGTGTCAGAATTGGCACTCCAGCCGCCATAAAAAACCTCACGCTGGTTCCACTCCATCTGAACTAGTGTGGTGCTGAGGTGTCACCCGCTGTATGGCTGCACTCAGGTCCTAATCTACGATCCTGAGTTGGTTTGTTGTGTGGTGGGTTCGGCTATGCTCTGTATCAGTGTGTGCTCCCAACCTCTCTCTCCATCTTGTCTTTTGATGCTTATTGAAAAACCTTTGGAGTACACCTTATGAGAAGGATTTAAGAGTTGTAGTGGACTCATCACTATCAACTATCAGAAGGCCTCACAAAATGGAAGACAAAATTGGGGCTGACTGAAGGGACATCTGGGATTAGGAATTTTTGAATTGTTGCATGAGGCTAAATATGGAGTCTACGGATGGTGTCAACAGAGACTAACAAGACAGAAAAAAACTGCAATGTTGTCATAAAAAGAGTCTCACGTACCACTGGATTGAGGGTGGGTTTCTTGTCTGTGGCTAACGTCTTGGCTCTCCAGCTCATCCTAGTTGGCTTAGCGACATCCAACAACACACCCTTAGATGTGACAGAGAGACTGGCCATGAACGCATGAGCAGCATTGTGCGTAAGCTGCTCCTTTAATTTTATTCAACAACTGAAACTCTCTGTAGCCAAATTATTCTAGCAAGTTTCTTGGGTTGGCTGTGTTTTGCTTTCCTAATTTGTTTCTGGATGTTTACATTTTAAAAGCTTCTATTGAATATTAAAAGCTAAAAAACATCTAAATGCAAGCTAAATCCAGATGTGAAATATGAAAATAAAGTTGTCCCTTGGTATCCATGAAGGATTAGTTTCAGAACCACATGTGGATACCAAAATCTTAATTTAATAAAATTCAACTGTATTTAGTTTTTGATTATATGCAAATACTCCTGTATACTTTAAATCATCTCTAGATTGCTTACTTACTTGCACAAATTTCAGCTTCTCTCTTCATCATTGTGTGAATGCTCGATTCGTTCTTACTGACCTTACAGTCCACTTCAGCAAGCGAGACGGCACTTTTGTAAAGATCTAAGATTTTTATTTTCTCATTGAGAGATAGCAGTGGACCATTTGTACTTCCTCTTAGCCTTTAAACTCTCACTGATTTAGTCTCTGCACTTTATAGAAAGCACAATGACGGTTTAGTGAGGTCCTCAGGCTGGCCCTGTCACTGTCACAAACACAGTACGTTAAAACACCAACACAGGGTGAAGCCTGTCTGGATTTAGTATTTTGTAATAATCAGGACAGAATTGAGGGTATAGAAGTGATTGAACCACTAGGGTCAAGTGACCAGAATATAATACAATTCTCAGTGTTTTTTTAAGAGTGCAGATGCAAAGACTGAAACTGTTAAGTCTAACTTTGGTCGGGCAAGATTTGAACAGATCAAGGAGGACAGACTAGGATACATTTTTAAGTGCACAGTCAGTCGAGGAGCAGTGGAACAGGTTTAAAATGTTTTACACGTATTAAAGGACAGGTACATAAATAAATTTGGAATTAATAGGACATTTTTAAAAACTCAGCAGTGGGTTAATACAGATTGAAAAAAAGAAGCTGCAAAGAAAAAAACAGCTGTATAAGACGTATAAGACTAATAACTCCAAAGTGAATAGTAGGGCATATGAGAACATGAGGGCAACCATTAAGAAGGATATTAAGGATATAAAAGACAGTTGGAGAGGAATAAAGCAGATAAGGAGAAAGAAGACCCAAAATGATTCTTTCAGTATTTTAGTAGCAAAGAAACAGTCAAGGAAGAGGTGAAGTGCATCAAGAATTGCAAAGGGGAATTAAAAGATACAGACAATGACATAGCAGAGGCTCTAAACTCGCATTTTTATAACGTCTCCACAAGTGAGGAAGTGAATAACCTTCCATCGGTAAACGGAACTACTAAGGAGGTACTGAATGATTTAGAAATCGTAGAGGGAGAAGTGCTGCTCCGATTAAATAGGCTGAAATCAAAAAAATCACCAGGACCAGATAATATTTACCCTTGAGTTCTTAAGGAGGCTAGTGAGTACATACATAAACCCTTGACACAAATTTTAGGAAGTCACCGTGCAATTGGGAGATTTCAAAGGACTGGAAAATGACAAATATTATCTTATTATATAAAAAAGGTGGCCGTGCATATCCAAGCAACTATAGGCCAGTAACCTCATCGTGTATCACAGGAAAATTAATGGAAGGAATTATGAAGGATAAGATTGAGTAGCACATGGCAAGGACAGGAGTTATTCTGAACAGTCAGCATGGGTTCAGAAGAGTTAGGTCATGTTTTACTAGCATACTGGAATTCAATGAGGAACTAACAAACAGATATGATCAAAGTGGAGCTTATGATATTATTTATCTTGACTTTCAGAAAGCATTTGATAAGGTGCCACATGAGAGGCTGGGCATCAAACTGAAAGACATGAGAGTTCAAGGTGTGGTGTGTAAATGGGTGTAGAATTGGCTCAGACACAAGAAGCAGAGGGTGATGGTGTGAGGAACCTTATCAGAATTGGCTGATGTTAAGAGTGGTGTCCACAGGGGTCAATGCTAGGGCCGCTGCTATTTTTAATAAAAATAAATGATTTGGATAGGAATATTATACTTAAGAAACTGGTTACGTTTGCAGATGATACCAAGATAGGTGGATTGGTATATAATCTGCAATCTGTTAAATCATTACAGTGGGACTTAGACAGCATACAGGCTTGGGCAGATTTGTGGCAGATAAAGTTTAATGTTAGTAAATATAAAGTATTACACACAGGAAGTAAAAATGTTAGTTTGAATACACAATTCAACGTCTGAAAATCGAGAGTACACCTTATGAGAAAGATTTAAGAGTCATAGTGGCAGGCCCGCCGCCAGAAATATTTGGGCCCCAGACAACTGGGTACATGTGGACCCCTCTGCCTTCCCCCGGGTCTCCACATGCCAAAACCTTTAAATACGTAAACAAAATGAGCAAAATGTAGTTTATCCGACAGCAACAATGCTGCATTTATGAATACCATAGTTGATGAGTTAAGCCTTCTCACACATCAAAGTTTGACTGCGAGAAGGAAAGCCAGTGCTAACGGAAGCTTGTAGCGGAATTGAAACAATACATTAATGAGATAGGCCTATGTATTATCTAAGGTGTAACGGTACAATTATACCAATGCAATGAATGTTCTGGAATGGCCAGAACTTACAAAACCCAGATTTTGCCATATCTCAGTTTAGAACTCAAAGAAAACTGTTCTATCGAAATTCATGGCATTTTTTAAGACAGCTAGTAGGTGGAAAATGACTGTTTGAGAGCAACTCAGAAAATGTGTTAATTGCACTGTCTAACATGATGTCCTTAAACTGTAGGTGCAAACCTGTAAATGCATTCAGAAAACATTCATACTCCACACACAGCATCCCATAAGGAATTCAGACCAGGGTCCAATCTTTGTGAGCTACCTGTTGTGATGTCCATGTGAATGTTTTATATGTTTTTGAGGCACTGATTGCAATAAAGATTTTGCTTCCTGGATGCTTTTGTGTGTAACTTTTGGATTTTGGCCTTCTAATCACTTAAATCACCACTAAACTTTACCGTGTTGTACCATTGTATTGCAATCGCCTATTTTTGTGATTTCCTCCCATATTATAAGTGTACATTTACAACACAACAAATACAACTGGATCATCTGTGATGATCTAACAGTAGTAGAATGGCAGCTCAGATATACCAAGTACTGTTAATTTGTGAATGGGGCAGCCATGCTAAAGAGTCTCATCAAAATTAAAAAAACTGGCCACTCTGTAAGAGTTTGGTTCCAGAGTAGAAAAGTGTGGCATATAAACCACTTCTCAAACCAACGGGGACAATTTTGAATATCTCTTCACATAGAGCTTGGACTGATGAAAAATTTTATGAAGGTGATGAAGCTGAAGGGTTTTGATATTTGAGACAGATGTTTCGACAAATAAGTGATGCCAAGATCAGGTGCACAAATAAGACGCATTGTCAATAACAAGCAGTTTAAAGATCTGTTAGAGGGGCCAATGAAATCTCATGAGAGGCATTCAAGGATGTTGTTGAGGATTTTGCTGCCAACTAAAGAGCATCAAACTACATTCAGCTGTTTGACAACATGATTCAAGCGTACAAAACCATGAAGTACAACATATCACAAAAGAATCATTTACTGAATCCACACTTGGACTTCTTCCAAGCTAATCTTGGTGGAGCCAGTGATGAACGTGGTGAAAGGTTTCAACAGGACATTGCAAGAATGGAGGGGCAGTATCAGGGCAAGTGGAATCAGATGCTGAGTACAAACAAAAATCAACAGCAACACACTTTTAGCTTAATTGAACTAATGTAATGTGTCATGAATAATATGTGATTAAACACACTAAATTCAATAAAAATTGAAGTTACATTTCATATTTCTCCAAATTCCTGCATGATATAGTCATATCTGTGTTCAGCATTAAGTTGTCCGTCATATTCACCAAAACTTTTATAGGAAGCAAATCCTTTAAAAAACATGTTATCTAGTGTTTTTTTATTCAGGAATGATTGGATTAAACTGTTTCTGGAAAAGGTTGTCCCTGCTAATGGAAGGTTTCCTGGACTGATATTTTCTTAAACACCTGCCTTGACTGCTTTTGAAAATCAAATGGGTGAACGATCAAAGGTAGGATTCGAATTCCACCTCAACGACTCATTACCTGTGCAAATCTCCACAAGAATGTCTAAGAGGAGAAAACTGGTAGAACTTTCTAGTTGAGTAAAGGTCGCTGCCATGCCTCTTATGTAAGATACTGCAAAATACTAAGGCCCTGAGACTTTGACCAGATCGCTTCAGTCCATTGAGCCCATCCTGGTGTGATACTGAGCCTTTTTTGGCATCTACCAACAACAAGAATTTTCAAATTTTCCCCATGAAAGAACGTGAAAAACCTCCATATAATACTGAGGCCAGGTGTGTAACTAGAATTTGATAGGTCCAAGTGCAAAAAAATAAATTTGGCTCCCTCGTGTAAAATTTAAAAAATGAACATCATCATTGAGATACATCAAGCACATAAGCTATATAAAAGGTCAATAGTTATAATTACCGTATATACTCGCGTATAAGTCGAACCTTGAAACCTGTAAAATCAATCATAAAATCAGACCCCGACTTATATACCCATTCAAAAATACGACACTTAATTTTATTTTTTTATATTTTACATTTTTTTTCACCACTTCAACGACGTTTAATTTAAATCCAGCTTCATATTTTCTTCTGATCAAACACTCCATGGTAGATAAGGGATGCTTTTACGGTAAAGGTGTATGAGGGTGTGAGATACAAAAAACACAAAACAGTGAAAATGTCGCTTCGGAATAGTTTGGGTATTACCGTGTGGTCACGTAGGCACAATGCATAGAAAAAAAGGCAGTGTGATCCGTGGTTGCTCTCTCAGGTCGGCGTTAGCATATCGTAATCTTTTGGACCAATAGTGTGAGTTTTCCACATTCGACTTATATGATTGTCATTATAAAATACTGGAAATAATACGGTAAAATCAACCCTGAGTTATCCACGGGATAAATTAAACGCGAGTATATACGGTAAGCTTTCTGGAGTTGCGGGAATGATAACATCACTAAATGTTCCATTCTATTGTGTTAAGTTGGCAAGCATGTTAATAATAAAGCCATGTGATGCAAGAAACAGTACTGTTTCTCTGAGCCCCAATGGGCCTCAGTGAAGATAGTTGTGCTACTGGCTGAGACAAAACTGTGAGAAACCTCTTGTACTTCAAAGCTGTCAGCAGGTTCGTCTTGTAACTTCTCAGTGTCCATTCAAGTCTCTCATCTTCTTCACAGGAAACAGTGAGACTGCAAAAAGTCTTGGTAGGCTTTTGTTGGTTAGCTTACATACTGGAGATAAGCAGTTAACATTAATATACCCACCCTAGACTTGCATCAACCCTGCCATTCAGTACCTGTGGAGCAGTGTACATGTAGAGAATCATGGGCTCATCTTTGGAAATGGCAAACCAGCTCTTGGCTCCGATCTTCCCATTCTTGTCCACCATCTGCAGGAAGCTGCACATTAAGCTCTGTCCAGAGATCTCGGCTGCTTCTTTCTAAGAGACATGCAGTGAGCAAAGTGGTTTACACGACACCCTTCATCATTCTAATCAACCATCCTAAACCAAAAAGAGACTTCGATCTTTATGACCCAAGTGATAGCAGAATGATTTCTCCAATGGTCTGTGCTGTGATTTCATCTAAAAGCTCAGCTTCTTTTTTTTTGCTCTTTCAAATGTATCACCTTTTATTTTCTTTGATACATTAAAAAAACAGATAAGACAAAATTAGTACAACAACTGAACATGATGGATTGTACACCTGGAAAGTAAAGCTTAAAAGTGAAAAGTTCTACCCAAGGAATATGAGAATCTGTAAATAAAATAATTTTAATTAAAAAGATTCTATAACCAAGAGAAAGATAAACAGCATGAATGTAGATAACCAGTGTGAAATTGCCATACTTTTATTGCTGCAGGTGGCCAGCCTTGTCCTACTGTGCCATTGTTCACCTGTACATCAAAACATATCTTCCACATCACACCATCAAATAAAGCCATAAAGACCCCTGTGGATATCTTTGTTGGGATATGCGTTCGACAAGAGCAGTTTTCAAACTTTGGCTAGATGAAGATAGCCCCTTAGGCTCCCGTGAGGGTATTTTGAAATTCCTACTTTTTAATTTATTAAATTAATTTCCAGAGCACTCGAACAGAGATTTTTTCTAATGTATTTTACCAAACACTTTAATTTACAGTATTGTAAACAGGAATTTTAACAATAGTCGAATTTTGTTGATTAACTAATTCTATAGGCGTTCAATTTGTGCTAAAACTGCTGCTTCACCAGAAATGGATGTCCGATGATGTGCTATAATTCATTTAGTATGTATGTTGCACAAACTATTATCCTTCAACAGGAACTGTATCACGGTCACATTAATTAACACTAAAAAATTCACAGGACAGATGAGTGTGAAAAATGTTAATGTTTATTGCATTTTTTTTTATACAAGAAGGTTCAGGTTGTGCTGTCTTTTCAGTTTTGTTCAGCGTTACACCCGGTCCTGATGAAGATTCAGAGTTGCAAAATTTTATTTGCAAGTAGAAACAATAAATAATAAATAATCTAATATAATCTACAAAATATATTAAAACATCTTTAGCTGATTCATAAGTGAAGAGCTGCCATTATAGGTATTGAAGGCTTATCTAATTGTCATTTGATGTTTTAAATTCTTCTAAAATGTTCCCCTTTAAACATATTACTACGTTGTTGTACCAAGTTAGGCATTATAGTTGTAGTGAGAAGTCAAGAAAATGACACCTTTTATTGGCTAACTGAAAAGATTACAATATGCAGGCTTTCGAGCCAACTCAGGCCCCTTCTTCAAGCAAGATGTAAATGATTACATGATTATGATTACATCTTGCCTGAAGAAGGGGCCTGAGTTGACTCAAAAGCCTGAACATTGTAATCTTTTCAGTTAGCAAAAGGTGTCATTTTCTTGACTTCTCACTACACCCTTTAAACATGAATGGCTTGCTTAGTCACAAAGTGTACTCAGCTGGTGACAGCAAGCTGCTAAAAATCACTGCAGTTGTCTACAAGTGTGAACACAGAGCCACCATTCAGTCCAGAGCAGCCAGGCTCCCTGAGAAAAAGGAACAACTAAAGCTACAGGTGACTTGTATAATGTTTAGTTCATGGTAGTTATTAATTTTGTTCCTTTTTTGCTCTTATTTGTAATTTTTTGGGCTGTTTATTTACTGCACAGCAATTTCATAGCTTAGATACCTTATTGTTACTACTAATAGATTGCCATTGCTACTGCTATTGTGACTTCAGAAGTGACATGTCATAATGTCATTACCTAGAAATTATTTAAGATAGCAGGACACTACTCTCGGAGCCTCTTGTATAAAACCTTGCTGTCTAGCATATAAGTTGATAAACATTTTGTATGCCTTTATTTGTAAGCTAGACAAACCATAGCTTGTGATTTAAGAGGCGTGCCTTGCTTTATTAATTAAAACAGCAATGCTTTGATGTTTACCTAACCAACTCCCCCACCAGTCTTTAGGATGGAGCCAGGATGTGAAATTTATGGCAGGGGGGATGGAACATCAGTCCAGCTTGGCAAATGTGACTCTATTTGGACTTAGAGTCATCCCCTGCAGGAAGGCCATATACTGCCTAAACAAAGCAACTGGGGGATGAGCTGTGCCTGAGCTATTCCATTGTTGGAGGGCCCAGAAAGATGTGGTTGTCAGGAGCTACATAAGGACAATATAAAAAGAGCCTTGGAAAGGCATGCTCTCTCTCTGCCATGTATCATCTTAATGCCGCGGTTCTCAAACTGTGGGGCGCGCCCTGCTGAAGCTGTACAAGGGGGGTGTCGAATAAATGAACAAGACATCAAAATTAATTTTTTACATTTTTATTTCAATTTTAAATTTGCAAGCGTATAATCACAACAAATGCATTATAACTAAAATTAAAATAAAACATTTCTAAGACATAGATCTAATGACTAATATGTGCCTGCTTTAAAGTACACAGCCTATCCAGGTTTGGTTTGATATCCGAGATAGACACTCTGAGCTCCTTTTCTATTTGAAGTTTGTTTCTATGACGAGTGGTGCTGCTCCTGCTGATTTTATAGTCGCGTATTTTCAATCCAGAAAGTTTGAGACGTATCAGTATCTGTTGCGAACATTCGGGTAACAGTAGATCAGGCGATAATGCAGCACGACTGCACCACATTGGCAGCATAGCCAATATTGCCAAATTGAGTTAAATAATTTACTGTGTATTGGGTTATTTTCATGATACAACTAATAGCGGTATAATATTTTTAGGACAAAGATACATTCATCTCGTGCAGATTGACTTCATCGGTGTCCTCGTTTACGAGATTTTTAAAAATTAAAACATATTTAATTCTTTCTTTACATAAAAAAAATAATTAAATAAGAATAAATAATGTATTCTTTGTTTTTGGGATTAGAATTACTACCAAAAACCACATAAGGCATTTTAACAGTTATTAAATCACTTCACTGATGAAGTTAATCTGCGCGAGACGAATGTATTTTCGTCCGACAAATATTATACAGCTGTTAGTTGTATCATGAAAATAACCCAATACACAGTAAATTATTTAACTCAATTTGGCAATATTGGCTATGCTGCCAAAGTGGTGCAGTCGCGCTGCATTATCACCTGATCTACTTTTACCCGAATGTTCGCAACAGATACTGATAAGTATCTAACTTTCTGGATTGAAAATACGTGACTACAAAAGCAGCAGCAGTGGCGCCGCTCGTCAGTTAGTCATTAGATCTATGCCTTAGGAATGCTTTATTTTAATTTTAGTTATAATGCATTCGTTGTGATTATATGCTTACAAATTTAAATTTGAAATAAAAATGTAAGAAATTAATTTTGATGTCTTGTTCATTTATTTGATGCCCCCCTTGTACAGCTTCAGCGCCCCCCGGGGGGGGGTGCCCCACAGTTTGAGAACCGCTGAAATAGGGGGTTCCCCCCTGCTAGCTTCGCTCGCCAACCCCTCCAGCCTGCACTACACACCAGACACTTGGTGTTCCTGCCGCTCGCATTGTGAAGAGGGGGGCTGAACGCACCCCAAGGAGACATGTTTGCTCCTCCAAAACCCCTCTTAAATGGGGTTGGAAACAAATAGTTTTTTTTTTACCTCCTCTTTGCTCGATCAGCTGCTGGATTGCTGCTGCTGCCGTACCACAAGATCAGCATCTTATGTGGCGCTTCGAACATTTAAAAGCCTATACAGCAACTGTCCTACTCTTTGTCTTTTATTTCCGCCCCCGGGTGTGGTTAAATCTCTTGGCACAAAGTCTCGTCTTGTGGGTTGTGAGTTCTTGATATTTTTTAGTTTAGAATTTAAAAACGGAATAAGAATCTGAAAATCTAACAACATCACATTAAAGTTCGATAAAGTCTGAAAAGAATGATACCAAATATATATATGTAGGTTTTCAAATAAGCCCGATTTAAAGCGTGACAAAAAACGTGCCATAAAAACGTGACATGAAATTGTTGCACAAAATCATTGCACTTTTAGGCTTAGGATTTTATATATATAGAGTAGAGATATAGTTAAAAGTGTAGCTCTTTATACCGCCAGGTTTTTTTTTATCACTCTGTCTAATTGCCTGATGTTATGAGTAACTCCGCCAAGGATGGTTCAACTTTACCAAGGACAATCCCAAGCCGGCTGCAAAAGGAGGAGTGTGATCATTCTGTTGAAATGACCAGAACCAGGAAACTGGGGAAACCAGGCAAAAAACTGTATGGGAACTGAAATTGGATCAAATTCATCCATGTAATCATGAAGAAGATACTCGATGGTAGGCGTGGAGAGTAATATGATGAGGATTACATCTGACAGACCTGATGTTTACTGATGATAGCACCATATTCACAACTGATATTCTTTACTCTGTCACCCATACCGGTCATTCATATAGCCTAAAAATCAATACTGACAAGATCAAGGTTCTAGTGACAGATGGGTTGCAGTCCATTGTACACCTTGAGGGAGTACAGATTGAAGTCCAGGAATTCAAGTACTTGGGGTCAGTGGTCTAAGAGAAGAAAGTATCATCAACCATGGAGATCTGCTGTAAGACTCGACAGGCCACTGCAGCATTTGCCCACACTAAAGTGGTGCCTGCGGAAGAAGATCAACATCACCCTAAACACCAAAATTTGTCTCTTCCACACACTCATCCTGCTGATTGTGCTCTATGAAACATGGACACTACTTCAATCGGACCTGAACCAACTTGAGGTATTTTAAATGCAATGTCAATGACAGATTCTCCACATCTCAATTTCCGATCGCATCCCAAACAAAGTCATCCAAACAACATGTGCGCAACAACTGACTGTAGATGAGCTAATCCAGCAGCAGCAACTAAAGGTCATGTCTGCCGATTGGGTCCAGACTGCACACCACATCGACTACTGTAGAGGAGGTCCCCCTCCAATGAAGATAGCAACGAACTGCACCCAAGAAAGCTTGGATCATACATGTACTGCAAGACTTGAAGAGCCAATGACTTGACCTCAATCAGGCCAGAACAGTTGCCATGGACCGTGAAGCATGGAAAGGCATCTTGAGCAACATCCGAAAACCTATGGCACCTACAGCAGCATATTGCGTGGTCAACCATCACTTCCAGTCACCAGCTATGGATTACAGACAGACAGAAGTAGTGGATCTGACCACAGAGTTGGATTTGAGGTGTTTTGGTCAAGTCCACAAAATAAATTATATAAAATGGAAAATAGTGCCACTCTACACGACATGACACTTGACTAGATTTCATACTAAAAGTTTGCTTTAGCTTGGAAGGCAAAAATGTCATATGTACAAAAAATCACATTTACAAAACTGTACATACACCACATACCACACCAAATTCCTTGATAAATCTCATCTCAACTTAAAACCATGTTGTCACACATATGTGTTTGGCCTGCCACCATCCCTTCTCCTACATAACCATATTTGGCATAAAAACACCTTTATTGAATTTTCATGATCTAATCACCATATAGATGTTCCTGAGTGACATCTTCACGACAAACCATGGAAGAAGGAAATGGAATTTCAGTGAATGTGAACTTGAGGCATGGCCGACTGAAATGCAGAACCTCACAAACATTCTTTTTGTTAGTCTCTCTGCGGGAGTAATACAATAGCAATGTACCATCATGCAGTGCCTGGACAACCAGCAGTACAAAGCGTGAACTGATGCCATCTGTATGTGCAGAACTAGGGATTATTAAGAACATTCTATTAAGAACATTCTTATTGAGCTTGTTAAAAACACAATAGTTTTGGCAAATAAATGTGAATGTTACAGTGCATACTAGTCTCTTTACTTTTGATGTACAGCCTCCAAACATCTCTGAACTGCTGTTATTTTAATGTCAGATCTCAGGTGGCAGAGTCATTCTTTTCACAAGAGCTGCGATGACCACAGTTGGTGCTGTGGTTGTTGCCTGGTTAGAACTATTTGTTGTACTGGCAATCAAAGTTATGATGCCTCCTTGACCGCTGTCAGACTATGAGGTGGCATTTGCGTTTTGACAACAAAGACACCCGTACAGAACGTGTGAAAAACAACAGATTTACTGTGATCTTGGACATCTGGCAATGTTTTCTTGAGAACTGTGTTTTGAGTTACAACCCACGGCAACATATTATTATTGATGAGCAACTGTTTCCAACCAAGGTCCATTGTCTTTTCTTGAAATACATCTCAACCACGGCAGACAAATTTCACATTAAGTTTTTTTTTTAACATTGTGGTGATTTTTGACTATAAGAGATAGTTTATATAGGCAGTTGCTCATTCTGACCACATAGTGTCATATGACAGAAGTAGGCTCATGTGGGCTCATCTTAGGACTATCCATTATTTAAGGGCAGTATTAATTCTTATTTAATTTTGTTGAGCATAATGTGCAATGTTTCCTCCAGACACTATTTTAATTAAGGCGACATAGTGGCATATTTATGACCCATAAATACATTTATCCTTTCATGTCTATTGGTTATGAAAGGAGAATAGAGAAAAAAAAGGTTAAAAAATCAGGCTGACAAGAGCATTTAGCCCAGCTTATCATGCCATTTCCAGTTTCCAAAGAATTGTTGTGTTGATATGTGATTATTTCCATGGTGTGAAATACCACTGTTATACAGTACGTGGCAACATATTCCATGCATTTACAGTTTCGAATATGACATGGAATAAATTTTTTTAAATTCAGGATCAAAATGAAAAAAGTAAAAAAAATAAAAAAATAAAAAAGTGATTTTTCAATTTTTCTTGGATTGTTGTATAACCTGGCAATATTTATTCATAGTAACATCACTAAACATCTCTCTGCAGGATTAGCAGCATGTAAAATCTCTGAAAGCTGCTCCATCAAGTACAAGATACACTAGAGTATGAAAGGCGCAATTGAAATGGTACTGGAAGCCAAAAGATTCCAACCACAGTTACTTTTCTTGTCAACCTCAAATCTATTGTCATGGATGGCCAGAGCCCTTACCCGGCCAGGACGCCTCTTCCTTGGAATGACCGGTGGAGCAAGTGTGGACAAAGCATTATCTCCCCTGGATTGCTAGATGGCAGCCCCCCTGGGTGGCAGCAGTGCCTTGGACTCCCGCAGGACTTCATTTGGAGATGGAGTTGGATACAGTCCTGTTGGGATTGGGGGCACCAGGGGGCGCTGCAGCTGCTCCAGAGTCAGTGTGGAGCACTTCCGGGTGACTTATATAAGGGGCCAACAGAGACTACTCGGTGAGCCAGAGTTGGGAGCTTGCTAAAGCTTGTGCTAAGTGGGACTGTGTTGTGCCTGTGGGAAACGGGGAAAGCGTTTCTCATGAGGTGAAGAAAAATAAAAAAAACATTTGTACTTTTATAAGTGCCTCCTGTGTCTGTCTGTGTCGGGTTGAGTGGCTGCAATGCACTCTACACTTGTCACACTATGAATGCCTTCAACACATATCTGACCAACCCCAAGAAGGCTGTAAGACTATGATACTGACCCATTGCGCATTACGACCATTTTGCAACTGAAAATTCTCAGAGAGAACCACCCCCAACAAAAATAAGTTTTTTGAGCCTACCATCCACAACACATGGTAATGCCTCAGGAGGCCTGCATGGGGTTCATGAGATGTGCAACAAGGTGCAGGGTCAGTACAATATTACTCCAGCATGTGATAATAGCAGCCTTCACAGCTGCATGTGATCATAATGTCCCCAACATGACTGTTTTGCTGCAAAGCCTGCTCAGATTAAAACACAAAGTTCAATACATGGAGAGGTTCGAACCTCCAGGATCCCTCTCCTCCTCCTTTCTTCTTTCTCCTTCTTGTTAGTTTGGCCTTCCAGGAGGGTGTAGCACTCCAGGCACACTCTGTTGAGCCGCATTTCATCATACTCAAGGCTGGTTTTGTAGTCCGAGCATTTCCAGCACACCACCTGATGAGAGAAGTGTGATATCTGTGAGAGAGTGGAAATCATGTTACAGGGCATGTGTAAAGACTCTGTGGAGTCACGAGGAGATGGGTGGTAAAGAAATGGTGAAGCTTGCTCCTAGCACCGAGATTAGTTTATAGAAAAAAAAGATTCCTAAATGTGTATTTGCTTGGATGTTTGCAAAACTTGTCTTCCTCTACTACAAAATAAAAGCTGTTTCGTTAAGAATCTACAAGTAACAGTAAGTGACAAGAAACAAAACAGACCAACGAAAGTCGATCTTGATCAACAAAAATGGCAGGACACCACTAGGCTTCAATAGACTAGACTAGACTAGACTTAGACAGCAGGAAACTCGAGCAATCCGAGATTCACTAATTAACCTCTCATGTTTACTTTTGGGATGAAGTCGGAAACCAGAGTATGGTAAGGGCACGAGAGAACATGCAGACTCCACTTACGTGATGGCTGGCTGCGGAAGCTTGGGTAAGGTTTCAGCACTAACCACTATGCCATAATTGTGCCTCTGATCACCACTATTTTAGTTTTATTATTTAATTTTTTTTGCTGTGCCAGAAACGTCAGTAAACGCATGCTTTTAAGTTAACATCTTTTCTTCTGCATTTCCTGCTACTAGTTCAACTGGCTCATGATCGATTATGCTGATTTTCAGTTACCGTTATGTTGTGGTTCTACAGCTGGAATCTGACGGCACTGCAGTTGATCAGGAATGTAATGTTAAGATAAGCATACGTCACAGGTGGAAAACGCTTACAGAAGTGGAGCAAAGCCACCTGATGTTTAGTCCACATGTACAATTCAAATTCATATGCTGCTCCTACTTTGTCTAGTGGTTCAATTTGTGCAAACAGACAACTGACTATAATAATGGAATACTGCAATATGATATTATGGCACATAAAGACATTTTCAACACCCTCCCACCTCTGCTATCTGAAGAAAGATGAGAAGACCCCTACAAAGGTGCCCTGCCGTTGTCTCGTAAGTTGTAATGTTTGACTAGCCAAATGGTCAGTACTTGGCTAACACCACCACCATTCTAACTACATCAACAGTTTCCTATTGACAGGCATCCAAGTGGAAATACTCCTCTCTATCGCTGACAGCTGAACCATCCCGAAACCAACATAACAAGGAATCCCTCCATGCAAATGTACAATTAAACTGCCACCAGGTGGCACTCTCACATATCCACAGGCCCGGCAATGGTGGCGTCTCCTGATGATGGCGTTGAAAGGTTCTTTGCAGCGCATGCACATGGACACCAGGTTGTCTCTGACCCACTGGGGGGCACGCTTTCCTAGCTCTTGGCCTTTCACCTAGATGGAAATAAGGGGGAAGAGCTGAACATTGTAGGTTTCTCTAAAGGATCAAATGTAGAAGCAACAAGGAGAAAGAGACAGAAAGTACTGAGAGTGGAGTAATCAAACACCTTCAAGCGTAAAGCTATCTCTATCTCATCGCCAGGGAATTCCTGCACAGAGGTGATCATTTGTATTTTACTTTAAGGCTCTTTAAGGTATATAGGGCTTATGCCTGGATAAGTGTGGGTTTGTTATCAAAGAATAATGCCTCTCATACCGGGACTCTCTGCTGGTCTTCGCTCATGCTGCTGACGGCTGCTTTGAAACTTTCAGTTTTCTTCTCATTCTGGTCAATTGCCTGTTGGCAAGCCTGCACATTAAAAAAAAAAGACAACTTGAAGAAAGCTCATAAGATGCTGATGAAGTTATGACCCGGGAACAAACAAACAACATTTCTAGCCATGTTATTTACTTTTTTAATCCAGCACTGTCTTCAGGAAACCAATGTGGACGGTGCTGTGCCAGAACCTAATGGGCATGATCTAAAGAGTTCTCAATAAGGCCCAATCACAGTGGTCAGAGTCTCTAAAATGATTCAAGAGCACAAAGTAATGCAAAGAAACTCAAAGCTTTGTGTCATCTTAGTGGGACTCATCACCAAGTGCAAGAAACCAAGGAGGCAGCAGCACAATAGAGAGGGCCCAGAGCCTTTTCAGATAAGATGGTGGCGTTATTTCTAAGAGTCTGAAGGGAAGGTTGTTCACAGTCCCTCTGTGTTTCAGTAACAAGGTGAAGCACTGTGATGGATGTCAGTTATGTATTAAAAATGGCAGGCCCACAACACAGAACTCTACAAACTCCAAGAACTCTATTAGAGGAGGGAGCAAGATGCTAGATATACTGTAGGTGGGCAACTGTACAGAGAAGTACACAGTGATGAGCAAAACAGTTTCAATTTACATACAGTTTTGCAAAACTGACACTAAAATACTTTACACAGCTGATTTTATAATTGTGAAACTCACAAAAAATAGTTTTTGGAGGGTTTAAAAATTTTCTGGCATGGAAAACAAAGAATATCGCTCCCTAAGGCCTCATTCACACTTCCCTGTTTACTTGTGCTCCTTTCTGCAGCTGCATAATGCAAGAATCTTTCACACATCAGTAAAAAACAATTCTGTTTTTTATTCTTGCTCACGTCACCATGGTGGAACACAATGCATTGTTTATTAAATGTGACATGATGCATATCTTCCATGCACTAAAACACACCATTGTGTGCATTACTGGGTTTTCTCCACAATGAAAAACTCACTACACAGAAAGCCGCCCACCCTCCTTCCCCAATCCTTATTACCAAACAACCACACTTTCCTGTTTCTTGATTCCCACAGAAGTTGAAGAAATGAGCACTTCAAGCACCATTCGACTTCAAGTTTCTTTTCTGCCTCTGATGCCTTTTTAGGATTGCAATCGCTAACATAGGCAAGGTAAGGAGTTGTACTATCAGAGAACATCTGGCAGCTCAATATGTTTGACAATTTAACAAAACATCTACATACTAAATGACAGGCAAAAGTATGCTGAATTAAATGCTTCCACACAGGAACTAAATGCCATTCTTGCGTGAATATCACTAATTTCACTGGAAGCAAAACCCATTGTTTTTTTCGTGGATTTTTTTTTGTGAAGTGAAACATTGAGTTTCAATGGAAATTCAATTTTTCATAAATTGTTTTGCTCCTCACTATGCAGGAGGAAGAGTCTCATACTTGATGAATGCGACAGTGTGTGTGCCACCAAGTGGAGTCCAAGTGGAAGTTTTCTTATTTGTTCTCCATTTAGTCCCAGTGCTTAATTCAAGTCCTTTGGTGTGCCTTTTTAGTAGCTAGCTTGACATAGCTGTACTTCTAGATGTCACTGCAGCCTACTTCCATGCACACTTTAGACATGAATCTTGTATTCATCCAAATTCATAGATACAGTAGATATGATCAGATGTTTCACTGAAGAAAAAAAGTAGTACCTTAATCCAGGCTTCCATCTCATCCTGTGACCTGAAGAGATAGGAAAAGCTTGTCTTACAATCAGAAATTCTGCCATTGTCTAAGTATTAAACTCAGTGCTAGGACATTTCCATCAATTCTACTGCCATCACCAAGTGTATGTAGTGTGCTAATTAAGTCGGGGCCTCACCTATTTGGCAGCACACCCTAAACAGCTCAAGAACTCTTACAACTCTGGTAATAGTTGCGTACTACCATGGTGAACCACTGCACACTCAACACTATACAACCCACGCCTAACCTCATAGTGTGGTCAGTTTGGATGAAATTGCTTGGAAACAGCCATGTAGAGAAAGAATATAGATTTGGTGGCATGGTCACATGGGAGTAGTGCACTATTTGGAAGTGACACTACCAGACAGCACCAGCATTTGCAAAAAGGCACAAGCGAGACGGGGTCTAAGGTCTGAGTGGTTTAAATGGAGTACAGGAGCTGGGTGAAGGAAGAACTTCTAAAAAAAACAAGTTAGGAGCAGGGATTTGGATTTTCATTAGGGAGTATAAAGGTAGGCTTTGTTTGGGTTCATTTGTCCTCCGAGTCCCTATGTATGTTTAATATGTATTTTCACGATATAATCTGCTTTTGTAATGATAGAATATAGGCGGCCATGCTGTAAGTGAGCCTATGAAAGTGGACCCAAAGTGTGCATCCAGGGGTCAAAATGGGAAACAGAATTACAAGAGTGCTGTTGAAGCAGGATGAAGCTCTTAGGGGTTCATGAAGTAAGAGGAGGTAGGATACCCAGTCAGTGCTTTTACAAGAGTCACCAAAACAAATGTCTAGATGCTTACTGCAGAACTAATTCCATGCAGTGTGACTGATGCTTACCTGGCTTGCAGTTCCAAAGTTCGCAGTTTTCCAGAGACAAGGAATGAATGGGGAAACTGTGCATCCTTCAGCTCTTTAACCTGAAGAGAACGGTATCAAAAATAAAACAGAAACAATTAGCAGTGTGTGCCTCAGTCAAGTTCCTCTCCAAACCTTCCTGATGTAATTGTGTGCCAATTGTATTCTCTCCCTGCAACCTGGAAAGTGGCATCTTGTAGTTAAGGAAGCTTTCATTTTGGCTTTCTTCTGTAATATTTTGACTTTTTTTGTTGGGGTGTCTTTTTCTTTCCAAGCTTTTTATCCGTTTCTTTAAGGTCCACAGGAAATTACATCTAATCTTGGCATTACTGGTAACAAGGCAGGAACCCACCCTGAATGGGCAAGGAACATTCATTCAATACCACCCTAAACTGTAGAGATCTAGGATGTAAGGAGAAATCAGAGAGCACCAGGAGAAAGCCCACACAGATATGGGGAGAGCATGCAAACTCGCCACAATCAGCACTCATTTGAACCCAGGTTATTGGACTGGTAAGGCAACGGTGCTAATATCCTCATTTATTTACTCAGTTATTCTGTTGTTTTACCTTGTTCTTAAACATTTCCAAAAAAAAATTCAGCCAATAACACCACAACCCACTTTTAGAAAATTATGCTTATGGAAGCCACAGTTAGAAAGAGAAGGAAAAAATATGGGAAGCCTTAAAGAAGGCAGCAAACTTCCAGGTATAGTTGATACTTCATGCAGCTTGGTACATCACCTGCATTCCATCCATGTCCAGCCGAGTACGGACGATAAATCTGGGTCCCGCCAGACTGAATTTTGGTACACAGTAGAGCAGCATGTTGTTAAACTGGCAAAACACAATTGGTAGAGAAATCAGAGATAGCCTGTACAACACTCAATCGTGGTTATTTCATACAGCACCTTTTAAGCCATGCTTTGCACAATAACATGAAGGAATACTGTGGAATATAGACAAGGAAAAACAAAACAAAAACTAGTTCAGGTGATTGGAAAGATACCGGGAATTTCCCGTAAAATGACATGCATGAGTAAGCAACCATTCACCATTGAAGTAACTTAATCCTAATTGAGGTGATGAAGCCTGGCTTGGCCACATCATCCACAAGTCAGGTGTACCAGTCTAGCGCATTCACACTCACGTGGGACTGGTTTAGCATCACCAGTTATTCTAACAGATTCCTCTTTGGGATAAAGGAGAAAAAAAACTTGTAAATATGCAGGAACGTGAAAATTCCAGAGTGCTTTAATGTGTTAAAAACTGTCAGAGATGAGAAACAAAGGCAATTGCAGCTCAATTTGGATGTTTCCAGTAATGTGTGACATACATTTAATGTTTTTACAGAAGTGTCTCAGACTGAAAACAAGTGGAGAATGAGATAGCAGATGTCATTAACATGAGTGACCAATTTCCGAGTACTGATCAAGCCCCCCACCCCCTTGTTGCTGCCCACTTCATGTTGACTCACCAAGAAGAGGTGTCTCTCTTTGCAGGAGCTGCTGCTACGAAAGGAGATTTTCATGACGGCTCCTTCTTTAAGGAGTTTGTTGGAGGGATCCACCATCTCCTCGTCCATACCCAGCATCTCATAGACCTCCCATAGCTTCTCCAGCTGCTCCTAACAAGCAGAGTGCATTTCAGGCATGAGATCTTGGCTTTCCTGTTGTGTGGTCCTCACATTGCCTCAGTACACACATTGCAGTTATTAGAGTGAAACCTGCAGGGGTTTGTGGCATTTACAGATAATTCATATCAGCTCATCACAGGTTTCCAGGCATCTGCTTTAATTCTCTCACTTCTTCTTTCAAGCACATACCCCACCCCATCTCCATAATACATGAAAGCAGAACTGATCAGAGCTTCAGAATGTGCTGGCTGGTGCTGGTATATGGAGGCACTTGTCTGGAGATAATGTTGAACGTCAATGCTTGTAAAAGAGCATGGCTTCCTTTTCAAGGCAGTACTTACCATGTCATCAATGGCAGCATTACAATGTTTTGCCGCCTCAGAAATGATAGTCAGAGACCCTGCAAAGAAGAATCATAAGTCAGTATGGTACGATCCATCTTTAATAAGTGGCACTTAGTGAACTCTCAGCCTGAAGGGAGAGGAACAAAATGAAAAGAATAAATCCATAATGGGCATCCAAATGTAAATTAGTTACATAGATTCTGTGAGGTTAAAAGTCTTAAGGAAGAAATGTCTTATTTCCGTGCAAAATGTCTTCAAGCCTTCTGGTTTATCATATAACCTAACCTAACAATCATTCGTAATACATTTCAGAATTGCAGTGAGACAAGGGTTACTCTGTCAGTATCATGTGCATCTGGGAATCAACTGCAAGTACAGTGCCAGTCCATGGCTAGTCTCGCTGAAGCCAGATGTGTAATAAATAGCCCTGAGGCAAACATGTATGAATGTTTCTTAAAACGGTGTGTGAACAATTACATAACTCACTGAGTGTCACATTTGTAAATCAATCCAATGATGGCGGTGCTCAAAGTAGAGGCAGTGATTCTGAACTGTGAAGATCTGAGGTGCTCTCGCTAATCTGTTCCAACAGACAACAAGCTTTGGTTTATGATGAGGTGTCTACAGTCGAAATGTCTCCTAAAAAAAAACCTTACTGGACATATAAATGTGTCACGTGTACTGAGAGTACACTGCCTGTTTAAAAAATAAGCATAACTCGATGCAGGGGAATAATCTTTCAGTAGCATCAGATTATGCATTAATATTCGATGGCCTCAATGGACATGCATGATATGTTGTCACAGGTGCTGTGAGTTCTCTCTGTTCTTCAGCATTACAACAATAGTGTAGGAATCGATGTAAGCTGGAAAGAATCGGCAGCTATATTCAAGAAAATATCTGAAAAATATTTATTTGAAGTAAATGATGTGTCGCACTCCATCAAAAGGACTGCCATTAAAAGAGCTGATAACAAACAGCCACAGGAGATGCAGATTTCAGTACTCAAAACACCCGAAACACAAATCCGCAAAAATGACACCAGTAAAGAACAGACAAGGCTGCAAAGCACTCACCTTCTGACTGCACCTTTAAATGAGTAACTAAAGTAAGTTAACATGACGGTCTAATTGGAAATTCAAAAATGCCATGCCAGAATAGCTGCAGCGTTTTAACACATAGTAGGTACATAGCCGACAATGCTTATTTAACTTCTATTACCTGCTGTTATGTCATAGGGTAATGCAAAAAAAAAAATAACCAAAACATGTCATAGCAGACAGAAGCCCTTCTCAGAATTGGAGCCGCAGTGGTCTACGTGTCTGTCTTCACTGTCATAGCATTCATAACAATATGCAAATTAATTATTAAGCTTCAGACACCTTGTGTTACTGCCTCCTGAATGAGCTTTTTATTTTTTCAGTGACAAATTTTTGGTACAATTTCTTTTGCTCTCTCCCTGAAACCCCGGCGGCAGATTAAAATGCATGGACTGGAGCAATTGGGGGCAGGTGCTTTAGGAAGATGTCCTGTTTGTGTAGTCTTTGCAGTGCAGGATTTCACCGCTATTCACTATACACTTTTTGTACCAGATGTGTATTCTCACCATTCTCGCGGTGGTGTGCTGGGTAGGCAGCATAAAGAAGGATGCCTCACGCCTGGACAAACTGGTGAGGAAGGCAGGCTGTATTGTAGGCACAGAGCTGGACAGTTTGACATCCGTGGCAGAGTGACGGGCACCGAGCAGGCACCTGTCAATCATGGAGAATCCACTGCATCCACTGAACAGGATCATCTCCAGACAGAGGAGCAGCTTCAGCGACAGACTGCTGTCACTGTCATGTTCCACTGACAGACTGAGGAGATCGTTCCTCCCCCACACTATGCGACTCTTCAATTCCACCCGGGGGGTAAACGTTAACATTATACAAAGTTATTGTCTGTTTTACCTGCATTTTTTATCACTCTTTCATATTGTTTTTATCAGTATGCTGCTGCTGGAGTATGTGAATTTCCCCTTGAGATTAATAAAGTTATCTATCTATCTATCTATCATTTGAGAATCACGTCTGACCCCACGAGACTAGTCCCTGGCAGTGCTCACACACCATCACTGACACTCATGGGACAAAATGAAAATCTCCTATTACTACTAATATGGCATTTGTAGGAGTTGGTGTACATAAAAGAATAAAACTGACATGGGCAGCATTTGAAAACAGCACACAGAGAATGACATGGCCTGCATTTTAATTCAGAACTCTGGAACAGTGCAGCAGCAGCACTAACCACTGGACCACCATCTTCCAGCTCATGCTTTCCTCAACAATGCCTATGCAGGTACTTTGCTAGAGGGAATATCTGAACTGCCTGAAACAACAGCAGTCTGTTGTTTATCTGGGCAGGTGGTCTGTCTTGGGTTTGTCCAGATGACTGTCACTTTAAAGAGTGACAACCTCAGGTCATTCTCTGCAACCCCCTGAGAACTAATACATGCATCCCTGGCTTCTCCTGAGATTTGAGGAAGTTGCATGATGGCCAATCAGCCAATTAACACAATTGGCAGATTCAGAAAATATTCAGACTTCTTTCTGCACATTTTATTTTGTTGTAGATTTAATTTTAAATTGATATATTTACCATTTTGCCCATCAGTCTACACTGAACCCAATATGACAAAGTGAAAATGTTTTCAGAAAGGTTTGCAAATTTAATAAAAATCAAAAACTTACATCTCACATTTATATAAGTATTCAGTAAGTACTTTGTAGAAGCCCCTTTAGCAGCAAATACAGCTTCAGGTCTTCCTGGGTACAAGTTTGCATACCTGGATTTGTACAGTTTATCCCATTCTTCCCAGCAGATCTTCTCAAGCTCTGTTAGATTAGGTGGGAAGCTTCTGTAAACAGCCATCTTCGTTTTTCTCCATGGGGTTTACGTCTGAGCTTTGTCCTGAAAGCCACTCCAGCACTGTCTTGGGCTGTATGTTTTGGGTCACTGTCATGCTGAAAAGTGAACCGTTGCCTCAATGTAAGGTCGCATGCACACTGTAGCAGGTTTTCTTCAAGGATTTCTTGTATTTTCTTGCATTTATCCTTCCTTCAGTTCTGACCAGTCTCCCTGTTCCTGGCACTGAAAGGCTCGCACATGGCATGATGCTGCCACCACCATGCTTCAGCGTAGGATTGGCATTAGGCAGGTGATTGGTCTTTGCCAGACATAGTGCTTGAAGTTCTGCCCAAATTATTTTCTCATCAGACCAGAGAATCTTTTTCCTTGAGTTCTCAGAGTCCTTTAAACTGTCATGCGTGTTTTACTGAAGTCACTCTACGATAAACGCCTGATTGATGGAGTGCTGCTGTGCTGCTCATTCTTCTGACAGATTCTGCCATTTTTGCAGAGGACTTCTAAAGCTCATTTAGAGTGACCTTTGGGTTTTTGGTCACTACCCTGACTAAGTCCCTTCTTCCCCAGTTACTCAGTTTGGCTTAACAAAAAACTCTAAAAAGATTTCTGTTGGTTACAAATTTCTCAAGTTTTGAAGCCACTGTGCTTCTGGGAACACTCCAAGTCTTAGAAATGGACTTATACCCTTTCCCTGATCTATGGTTCACCACAGCTTGATTGAGGAGGAGTACACCAAGTTCCTTGGACTTCATGGTTTGGTTTTTATTCTGACTTGCAGTGTGAATTGTGGGAACTTATTTACATAGGTGTGTGCTTTTCTAAATTAAGTCCTATCAATTCATTTTACCACTCGTGGGCTCTAATCAAGTTCTAGACGCATCACAAGGATACCTAAAGCCTGACCACAATCTGGACTGCCACAGCAAAGGGTCTAAATACTAATGTGAATTGGAGATTTCAGAGTTGGATTTTTAATAGTTGCAAACATAGGTGATCACTTTATTATTATGGGTTATTGAGTGTAGATTGATAGGCAAGAATGGCACATTTATCCATTTAAAATTAAATCTACAACACGATAAAGTGTGCAGAAAGTGAAGGGGCCTGATTAGTTTTTGAATCCAATGTACATATTTGTCAGCTTTTATTTATGCAATCCATCTGCACAAGAATAGCGCAAGTCTTAGTAGCATATTGAACATTTTCACAGTAATTATGGCAGCTAAAATGTAAACAAGTGGAAATTAAAAAGCAGCCTGCTGTACTTCAGAAGACAGCTGCACCTCTGGTGTTTATCTCAGAACTGGACACGCTTTTGTGCATTTGCTTGACTTTCAATACAAAAACAGAGCATATTTTATTATATTTTGTGACCTTATTCAGGGATTTAAAAATAGACTATTTTTTTTAGTGTTTAAAACATATATTATAAGAGCAAAATGATAAAACCTAAGTGATAGGATAATGTTCTTGGATGTTCTGCATTTGCCACTCACTAAAAGACTAAAGAGAATGGAAGTTTTAATGTGCAGTTTATAATACAGGAGCTCCATTTATGGGCCCACTTTTGGTGGGGATGGGACTTGCAGCACCAGGATAGGCTGCATGACGCCTGATATTTGGAAGATACATAAAGTTGTAAATAAGGTACTTGGACTTGAATATTGGGAATAATATCAAACAACCCCTTAAAATAATTTTTTAACCACAAAGGGACACCAGAGAGCCCCAAACCTCAGGCATTATAATGCCCAGACACACTTCCAACTCAAATAAAGGGTTTTATTGAGCTCCAGTGCCTTCTTCACCGGAATAATAACATTATAAAGCACCAAGCACAATCCTCCTTCCTCCTTCCTCCTCCAAGAGTGTAGCCCACTGCCTCCCAACTCTGAGGCAGAAGGCTTTATTTTAAAGTCAGCCCAGGAACTGCTTCCGGCCTCCTCTCCAAGTTGTTTTATAATACTTTCAGGTGAAGTGCAAACCAGGGCTGTCCTCCCCTGGCAGCGCCCTCTGGCAGTCCCCAAAGACCCCGACAAGTTTGTATTTCCCATGCAGCTCTGCAGGTGTCCTAATCTGGTTAGGCCCCAAGGAACACTGCCACCTGCTGTGTGGGGGATGACCTGCTCCTGGGGAGTCCATCCTACCAGTCCTTCCATTATGGCCTCCTGGCCCGGTATGAAACCTTCAGCCAGGATGCCTGCCCATCCTCCTGGGCACGCACAACTTGTTAACTGGGAAGCAGGCATATATCATAAATAAATGTAAAATCCATACTGTTGATGCTAAACTTATTAAAAATAAAACAATTGAATTGAAGTTATATGAAAAAATAAATGTGATGATACAACTGTCGAAAGACAGGCAAAACTGAACACAAGAGAGAATTTCAATGTGAGTTTACATCAAATGTGACATAATTTACACCCTAATACAGATATCAAGGTTCAAAATGAAAGTTGTACCCATAGAGGCATGAAAATGGGAGTCTGATATAGACCTGTTCACTCAGTATCCATGTACCACTTTATGTCAATATCAAAAAAGATGCTTACAAGGGGTTATTATAGTAATTAGAATATTAATTATTTAAATATTCACTAGAAAACCCCTGAAAATAGTGGAACACAGGAACAGGAGATCATGCATGTGATACAATGGTTGTTTTTTAATGCACTCCAGTAATAGAAGAAGTATAGAAATATATCTGCGGTGGGCTGGCTCCCTGCCTGGGGTTTGTTTCCTGCCTTGTGCCCTGTGTTGGCTGGGATTGGCTCCAGCAGACACCCGTGACCCTGTAGTTAGGATATTGCGGGTTGGATAATGGATGGATGGATGGATGGATAGAATTATATTTAAACAGAGATTGTCAGGCTCTTCTGGTCCAAACTTTCCTTATGGTTTACGTTCTTTGCTAGAAGAAGCAAGGGCCCACACATTTCCATTGCAGACCTAACTAACTGAGGAGTGGTTTAAAAAACTTTTTTTTTTAATGAAAGGTACCAGTCTTTGTACCCCTTTCATATGGCAGTAGTGTGTTTATAGGTGCTGTTTACAAGGTGATTTTCCAAATGAAGAGAGGAGGAACAAGCAAAAAGATAAAAATAGATGAAAAGATTTACAGCAATAATCAATTAAAACACCTCAATGCCTGTCTGACACTGTGCTCTACCATCAAACCCAGTTAGGGCCAGAGCAGAATCTTTATAAATAAAAAAAGATTTATTTTGCAAAATGCCCTGTAACTAAAAACCAGCTTCAGAGAGCACAAAAGACAAAATGGAGTTGCCTAAAACACACAGCACTCCAGGCGAATAAAGTTAGGTTAAATCACCCATAAACCACCAAAAGTAAACTCGGCACTTCCCAGGCACATTCAAAATGAATCATCAGGAACCGTGGGAGACCCTTTGGATTTATAAGGCGGAGGGCAGTTCCTGGAGGTGATTGGCAGGTGGCCCCTCCTCTTGGGGGGAACA
This sequence comes from Polypterus bichir lapradei, assembly GCA_026402145.1. Classification (NCBI taxonomy): domain Eukaryota; kingdom Metazoa; phylum Chordata; class Cladistia; order Polypteriformes; family Polypteridae; genus Polypterus; species Polypterus bichir. The sequence continues at coordinate 84,992,954 of JANRMT010027041.1, forward strand.
CCCACTAAACACATGGAACATAACGGGCAACTTAAATAGATAAACAAAATCAAAAACAAAGAATAATGTACATAACCAACATAAGTAACAACAACATAATCAACATAAATCAAAGAATTAAAAATGAGCATAAGACATGCATTTGAACAGGGAACAGACAGGGAAGGAAGCCAGGCTGAGACATGACACTCAAAAGGCTGTTTTCCAAGAGCTGGATACTTACTTTCTGCATCTGGTCGATCGACAGAGCCAGCAGGCAGTTTACTGAGATAATCCTTGAGCAGCATCTCATATCGCGGAATCCTCTGCACAGGTTCCAGCATGTGGTGCTGCAAAGACAGATTTCCGCAAATGCCCCGCTTCTAGACAGAAAACACACAAGAATGTTCAAGTCACGTGAGCCAACAAAAAAATCTTTATTTCATACATGGTGTCTTTAAGGGGGAACTTCATCCTAAAAAACACCTAACATGAACTTTGTAACAAGCATCTCAAAAATTAAACTTGTTACAATGACAACATCACACAGTGAAGCAGGGTTGCCTGATTCTGATGCCTTAAACCTCTGAGGTGCATTAGAGTAGTTCTGGGTTACACCAATCCACAGAGAAGGGTAAAGAAAGTTTGCACAAATGTCAAACAGTGCAATAGTAGCAGGGAATCCAATGGTCCCTAAAGGCAGATGTAACACTTCCAGAAGGGCACAGACAGCAGATAACAAAACTTGATGTCCTCACCTGTATGCCCAAGATGACTTCCTCAAACTGGGAAGACTTCTCCATCCAAATATTTATCATGTCCATGGCTTTGTCAAACCCTCTGACATATAATCCATACATCTTAAGGAAAGGGGCCAGCTTCTGCAGGATGTCTCCTATGCGTGGGTTTGTTGCCCTGGATTCAAGACACAGATACTTCATAAGACAAATCTAAAATGCTAGGTCTGTCTCCAGATCTTGAAAATGACTCTGGGGGCAGTTACTTCTGAAAGCACCAGGATTGTACCTCCAAAGATGTGTGTTATTTGTTGAGGGGTTTACAACTGCTCTCTTGATTTCCATCTGTGTAAGTTTACTTCTCTCACTCTAAGAAAAGAAAGGCAAGCTAAACCCTACAGCTCCCTTTCACCATATATAGAGAGATATTCCCATGTTGACCAACAATGTTAGATTGCTGTTTTCATTTTATTTACTATGTTGCAAAATACACTTGATCTGCAAAGACACTTTGAGGCCTACTCGATAATCTGAATGGCAAAATGAAAAACTGTTGAATACTAATTTTTACTGATACCCAAAGCTGAAAGAAATTCAGCTTCAGCCACACAGATGCTGGGTCTCGCCTCAAATAACCTCACCTCATGGCTGCCCAGGAGCACAGAAGCATTGTCGTCCTTGGCTTAGATGGGCAAAATCTTGTTTCAGAATTCAATCAATTTCCAGACAGTTTCAAATTGCTAGCTATACAAAACAGGAAAACGTCCAAAACATAATCAAGCTAGTTGCCTGGGTTTCTTATGACTGCTTAATTTAGTTAAAGTCAGTGTGCTTTACTGTGCAGCGAAACAAGCAAGTTTTAGTTTGCATACAATTTCACAAAACTGATGTTGAAATTAATTTTTCGAATTACAAAACACAAAATTCATCACCAAAAGTTTTTATGTTTGAGGTTTTAAGGTGTTGAGAACTCCTTAGGTTTTTAAGGGCTGTGCTGACCAACTTTGTGGTGTCCTCTGTCATCTGTTCAGTCTGTCTTTAAGGCTTCAGAAAGTGTTGCTGCTGTGGAAAACATCCTGCTTTTTTCCTGTTCCATAGAAGGAAGGTACTTTTCACCTAATAACTACAGACCACATCTCACATCATGAAGACGTTTGAGAGGCTGGTCCTGGACTATACTGTATGAGTCTTCATGTGGTAAACCCCCTGGAATCACCACTCTCTGCCTATCGGATAAAGATTGGAGTGCAGGATGCAACCATCTATCTGCTCCACAAGGCTTATTCTTGCCTGATCAAAGCTGGCAGCACTGTCAGGATTATGTTTTTTGATTTCTGAAGCACCTTTAATACCATCCAGCCATCTCTGTTAAGGGATAAACTCAGAGATATGTAGGTGGATGAGCCTATGGTGTTCCAAGTGGAGCTTCAAGATTCTTTTCGGTCTTCAAAGCATCTTTAGGACTGCAAATGCCAAGAATGTCACCATTTCAAGTCAAGTCAAGTAGCTTTATTGTCATACCATCCATACACACAATTGGAGCATACAATTGCATGAAATAATGTTCCACAGGACCCCAGTGCAACATATACATAAATACAAGACAAGTGTAAGACTGGTAAAGAACTAAACTAAACTATAAATAGGTCAATGAATAGATAGTAATAATCTGAAATAGCAATGAATAATACAATAACTAATAATAAAAACAACAGTAGTAACAAGTGTAACAAATGTACTGAATATATAAGCTACTAGGAGCAGATCTGAAGGCAGGAGGCAGCACAAACTTTAGAATCCAGACAGCCAAACCAAGAAGCTGTTGCAGAACTGGTTCGGATGCTACAGTGCCTTCTGCCAGATGGATTGGGACAAAGAGAACATAGAAGGGGTGGCAGCTGTCCTTCACAATGCTACAGGCTTTCTAGATGCAACACTTCATAAAGATGTCTTTAATGGAGGGCAGAGAGGTAATCATAATTGGCAAAGTGGGGATCGCAGTACAAGAACACATCTAGTGTGTTCAATAACAGGCAAATGCATGCAGAATTCATGGATGTGAACACTTCCAGACAGGATTAAGCACCTTTCTTCTTGTGTCAACTGCATGAATTTAGCAGGAAGTGAATACTTTTTGTGAAGTTAAACTTTCAGTTAAATTCGCACAAATCATTTTGCGCAATGTTACTCTGCCGTTTTCTTGGAATTTACTTGTAATGTGCTCAAAGGGGTGGCTACAGTGGCTCAAGCCCCTGTCCCTTTCCCTTAGTTGTCCCATGTGCCCTATTCTCCCATTAGGAATGGGGGCATTTTTCATGGTTTCATTGCAGTGCCTTATTAAAGCTACTAATGCTACTGTTTACTGTCACACATGGAAAAAGGTTTGGTCTATAACAGGTTCATCATTACACTGGGTCATTTCCAGCAAGTGGAATTCCCATCAAAGATATGAAGCTGCAACTTGCATACAGTGTCTACTGTAGACAGACTCGCCCAGAGACACACAGCTACCTTTAATACACTTCTATTGTTCAAGTTTTAAATAATACAACTTCAACTAGCGGGAGGACCCACATGTAATATCAAGCCATTACAGATGCTCCAAAATGCAGTGGCCCATCTTGTATTCAATTAGCCTAACTCAAAATTTGTTATATTCAAAAGTTGTAGCTCTAAGTGATCTTATTAATACACACTCTTTCAGAAACATTTTGAAGCATCCACAATCTTGGACATTGACTGGCTCTTCATACTGGCGTCCTAGTGATGCCACAGATTGAGACCTCCGGGATTACTTTCCCTAACAATGAGTTGCCACATCACAGCAAAGACACCACAAAATGGTGGCACTCCCTAAAAAACAAAATGGCATCTAAAAATAAAATGAATAAATCTTGAACAAAAATAATCCTCAAAAAAATAAAGATGATCCATATATTTTAAATACATAATAAAAATGATCAGATGTTAAAGAAAAATAATAAAAAATTCAAAATGAATCATAACAAGGAGTATAGGGTGAATAATGAGCGCCTAAATTCAGAGTCAATCAGAGTGAATCTATAAACACTTCTAGTTTCAATAACAATGTGTATTTGTGAATAAAAAAGTCCATGTTCCAATGTCTATGTCTTTTTCTTTTCTACTACAAGAAAGGCAGAAGAAATCTATAGAAGTTGAATGATTTTATTTTACTTTGTTGGTAAACCATCACTGCACGATTGGCACAGCCTTCCATGGTTGACACCTGCTTTGTATCCCCAGACACTCCTTGACTCCAGATAGACTCCAGACTCCATGACCCTGACCTAGTTTAAAGTGAATGGGTGTGTGACTGAACCTAGTAAAACGACTAATCTGTTGCCTCCATTTTCCTTACCATTCATTCATTCGTTTCTGTAAGTCTGGAAGGAAGAATTGGCTATGAAACTGGTAGATGGTGGAGATGTTGGAGAAGATCTGCTTGACAACATCTTCTGGAAAGGAGCCACCAGAGCGGGCCTCTGCTAGTAGCTCAGCATAAAACACCTGCAAGAGAGAATGTTAATGAGACATGGGGTAATGCCAAGACCCCTAGTATCAGCTAATACTGAGGGCCATAACTGGTATAGAAATCTAATTGTATGTATAATGGCTTTCTCAGTAATCCCTATTACAGCATTTTACTAATTTCTGTCTATTATAAAAAAAATCTTGGGGAGGGAGACTAGGGAGACGAGACATGATCTTCTCGGAAGACAATTTGAAGTCCTGTGAGAGACACTTTAACTTGATTCCAGCTCTTAAAACAATGACAAGCAACAAGCAAAATACGCAGCTCACCAGCAGTAGAAAGCCAGCAGATGATCCGACTACTTCTCCTTGCGTGCGTTCAGCCACCTCAATGCCCCAAACCCCCTCACAACGAGAGCGGCAGAGACACGAAGTGGCAAAAGGACAGCAGCTGTACAGACTTTGAAATGATCGGGCAGCGTGACAAGCAGAACAGGCAGCTCACCAGCAGATGATCCGACTGCTTCTCCTTAGCGTGCGTTCAGCCACCGTAATCCCCCCCCCACCCTTTACAACGTGAGCAGCAGAGACACGAAGTGCAAAAGGACAGCTGCTGTACAAGCTTTGAAATGATCGGGCAGCGAGACAAGCATAGCACACAGCTCGCCAGCAGCAGAAACACAGCAGATGATCTGACGGCATCTACTTAGCATGCGTTCAGCCACATTCCCTTCACAACGGGAGCAGCGAGAAAGAGATATAACCATGCCCAGGGACGTAAATAAAGGACAAGTATTGTTTTTACAAAAGTTTTAAAGTAAAAGTGAAAATAATGCATATGTAACAATTCCTATGAAAATTGCAATCTCTTTAAATTGTAACCAAACACGGGGTTGGTGAGCGAAGCGAGCAGGGGGTGGAGTGCCCTAGTCTTAAAGAAATTCAAAAACATTCTTACCCTAAAGCTTGAGCATTCACTCAATATTACGACAAATTCAAGTTCAGGCTCACATAGTCACAGAGAACTTTTTTTTCTTTTGGTCTTAAGACAATGTTCTTCTACTTTCTGCAATCAGTTACAATATCCTACCAGACCCAAAATGGCAATCTTCCCTTGAGAATCAAGCAAGGAAATTTTCATTTTGTTACATCAAGGTGCTGCTCATTATTTCCACTGCTCTCATTTCTTTTACACAGAACGTTCACAAAGGCTTCAACCTAAGCCAATCGACTCAGTTTATAGAAATGTGTGTAGGTCAGAGACAGAGTCTGTTAAATGGAAGGGGCCTAAAGCTGCAGAACTTCAGGAAGTAGCCTTCCTTTAAGATGCCCTTTGTTTTAATAGAGCTGTGACAGCAGAAGCGGCACAGACCCGTGGCTTATGAGTGCATTCCTCAGAAATTTAATCAGAAATTTTGACCAAAAATGTTGAAAATGTTCTAAAGAATCTGAGAAATTAATGGACAGAGCAGAATTGACAGGAAAGGAGATGAGCTTTCCCTTCCAGTCATTCATACAACCTCTCTCTCTCTCTCACTCAACAAGGTTGTACACTTTTCTAGGATAGCAGAAGTGTGTTTATTATCACTTAACATGCGGATTGTGCCCTTGGGTACATGTTAGTCTCACTCAACCTTGCTTCTCTAGGCATAACACAGAAGAAAAGTCATATCCACATCTCCTAAAAGTGAAGGCTAAATTATCATTTCTAAAAAGTGTGCCATTCTCCAAGACGTGGATAGTACAGCATCCTGAACTTGAATCCTAAGTATTATTTCCTGGGGCTCCACTCTCTTGAAGTCATTGTGGAATGAGTGAATGCAGCCGTTCTGAAAAGCATCTAGTAGGCTGTCCACCTACCAGGGTCACCTGAGTAATAGAAGAGTCCCTGGAGTAATGAAGTTAAAATGCTATAGCAGGAAGAGAATGGATGGATACTCTGTTACATTTCAAAGCATTTTGTATTAGTGCCTATTATGAAAGACCTTTATGAAATAAAGATTGATTGTCCATTACCAGCAAACTCCCAAAGCCTGACCTGATTGAGCAAGTGCAGGCGACTGACGTAAGCCTTCTCTGTGTCTAGAAGCTCCTGGGAAATTTTGAACAGTTTTTCTTCATTTGTTTCCTAAGAAAAGAAATAAAAAAAAATATGTTTTTCCAGACCAGATGGTTCCACAAGGAATTTTCAATATCAATCATTTCAGGAAGGGCACTACTATAATAATAACGTTTGCTATAAAGCATATTTTGTACAATGAATGCAGCTCATAGTGCTGTACACAAAAATGAAAATACCAATTACCTTAAAAATGATATATAAATATATATATATATATTAAAATTATATGTGTATATCTAATATATAAAGCTCAAAATCTGTATGCGTGTACATGTCAAATATTCAAATCCACACTGTTGGACCAATCTCTGCCAAAATTTGCACAGCTCCCTTATTTGATCAGGGGAAGACCATAGACTGCCCCAACACAAAGTCTTGACCCAATATATCAATATTTCAGAATGAAAAATGTAGCTATGCTAATGTTCATTTGCTGACCTGGAAAAGAAGTTTATGCAGGACAAACTACTGATGTGCCACATGAAAAGCACTACTGACTTATGAATGGATGAGTGTAGATGGGGTAGTGTCCTGGACAGAAAAAATGAGATGGCATCACATTTGGCATAGAAAGTAACTTGCCAAATGGAGGGAGAGGGGTCGGTACAAGTCAGTTCAGCACAAGGAATACATACTTAGTAAGAACACTTCCAAGGTTGAGTGCGGGTACCATAAGTTGTGCCTGTGAGCTTTGGTGAGGTTTTACTAAAAGTGGAAAAGAAAGTAACGTTGTTATTGCCAATTTCAGGTCCATGAAGTGTTGTCTAAGAAATGATTTTACACCCAGAAGAAACACACAGTAACATGTCTGGTTATCTGATCTTGCTGCTCAGGCCGCCCCCTTCACAAGCTGCTGGAACCTCCAATAAATATAATCCTATATAACCTCTGTGGAAGGTAGCCCGGACAAAGACAGGCAGACACCGCTGGTTTGCACCCAAACACACGTTTATTTACAGTTTCCATATCTACAAGTGCACACAACCCAGTACTATGTACCAAATCACCCTACAAGTCCAGGCCCACAACAAAACTGACAAAATTTGCAGAACATATACAACACATTATCTTAAAATCAATCTAGGAAGAACACCAGAGAAATTTAAATAAGCAGAGAGAAAAAAAAAAACAAACATTCATCCCTATCCAAAAGAAACAAAAAGAGAGGAGAGGCAAAAGCAGAAAAAAAATATCTTTTCCCCCTTAAAATGCTTAATCTAATTTTTTACTAATTAAGTCTTACCATGTTTTAAAACAAATTAGACATATCCTCTAAGCAAGAATTTAATATTTTTAAAAATTTCAAACAAAATGCAATACGAGTTACCCACTGATTTATAAAAGGAGGGTTGCGATTCTTCCAGTTAAGCAAAATAAGTCTACGTGCTAGTAGTGTGGTATAAGCTTTTACAGTCAATTTGTCCCTATTCACTTTAAGCCCATCTGGGAGTACACCAAATACAGCTGGTAATGGAAAAGGAGTGATGGTGGCACCAAGGCTGTCTGATAAATATTTAGAGATTTTAGTCTAACATGATATTAGTTTAGCGCATTCCCAAAACAAATAGCCTAGTAATGCTGGAACTAGATGGCAACACTTATGAGTAAAATCTTGCTTTGTGTATGTTTTGTACAATTTTAAACAATATAATTGTGATCCAAGAAAGATTTAAAGTAGAATTTGTGAGTGTCTGGTGCATATAGAATTAGAGTGAATTCTATGTATGTCTGACTTCTCCTTCTCTGAAATTTTGACATAATGTCTGACTCTTCAAAACCAACAACTATTGTCTCTGTAAGAACAATTTGTGGGAAATCTGGAACACTGGTTAGGTTTCTTATAACAAAAATTATCATTTGAAAATAGTGGAAAAAGTGTTGCTGGAAAGTTAAATTTTAAGTATAATTATTTATAAGAAGCAAATTCGCTACCACTATACAGTTATCTAAGTATCTTAATCCTACAGAGTGGTTTGAGAATGTTGAAAAATGGGATTATCATTTAGAGGAGCAATAGATTGATGAAAGTATATTGATATAAAGTATAAAATATATATGAAAGTACATTGATGAAAGTTAGTATTTACTGGGCCAAAAAGCAGACCATATAAAGAAGATATAGAGTATGATATGATTTACAATAGTAAACAATTCATTAATTTGTGCTAATTTCCAGGTCTTTATGGTGTGTATGTCTGCCATCAAATAATACAATTGAAAGTCAGGTAGTGCCATGCCACCTTCTGCTTTAGGTTTTTGTAGAGTTGCATGCATGGATGTCTCGAATTTCAGATAAATTAGGTTATAATTGAGTCTACTTTCTTAAATAATGAATTGTTGATGTATATAGGGATGGTCTAAAATTGAAACAGAAGCCTAGGAATGATGGTTACCTTGACAGTATCGATTCTTATTGCTAAAGTGAGATGGAGGGTAATCAATCTGTTAAAGTCTTTAATATTTTTCTATTCTGTTACCAAAATTGTGTTGAAAAGTATTTTTAGAGATAAATATTATAATTAAATATAGATAATTAAACTGTTTTGGTAGAATGAACGGATAAATGTCCATTCTATCTGTGCTAGAGAGTTCACTGGAAAAACACGCTTTTATTCAAATTCATTTTGAGACCACAAGTCTTTTGGAATTCTGCTAATGTGTTAAAGACTAATGGTAAAGATATTTGTGGGTGTGATATATAAAGTACTGTATGATCTGTGTATAATGATATTTTCTGTTTGAGTCCTTCTGTGGTAATCCCTTTAATCTCTGGTGTATTCTGAAAATGAATAGCCAATGGTTCAATGGCTATTGTGAAAAACAATTGTGATAGAGGGCTAGTTTGAAGTAGTGCAAATTTGCGTAAATATTAACTGAGGCATCTGAACTGGTATAAAGTAATTTTATCCATTGAGATATATTTGGGCCAAACCTGAATTTGTGCAAAGTATTAAATGTATAGACACATTTGACCCTATCAAAGTCTTTTTTCTGCTTCCAAAGATAATAAGATTTTTGTTGAGCTAGATTTTGTGGAAGAGTATATTACATTAAAAAGGCACCAAAGGTTTAAAACTAAGTACCTTTCTTTAATAAATCCAATTTAACCTTGTGATATTACAGAAGGAAGCACTTTCTCAGCCCTTCTAGTTAAAGCCTTGGAGAGAATCTTAACATATTTATTCAAAAGTGAAATGTGTCCATATGATACACATTGCAGTATATCTTTTTTCTTTGACAAAATTGTAATTAATTCAGAAATACTGGGGTAACATTTTATTTTCTCTGGCTTTATGAATATAAATGAAACTTATACCACAGTATTTTAGTGAAAATAAAATATTAATATATATTGAATATTGCTCCATAACCCCAAAATATCAAGACACAGTTTTTAAGCCATATCATCTAGCCCTACTGGATAGGGATCAAGGCTTTCAGTTTCCCCACTTTGGAGTGAGTTTACAACACCTAGTAGTTCTGAGGGTTTCAGAGGTTTGTCAAGTTCTCCTGCGCTAAGAGTATAGAGCTGTGGTATTTGTATTGCATTAAAAATTTAATTAGACTCTGACTTGTCTTCTTTAAACTAAGAGGAACATAAAGACTTGCAATACTTATTTACCATGTAAGTTATATTTTTAGGGTTTTATGTATTCTCTAGCTGCATTGGTAAGTTTTGGTATTGCTTATGGATTTGATCAGCTGAAATATCACTGATTAACACTGAATGCTGCTTTGTTTTCCAATTTATTTTTAGGGGAGATATATGAAATAAAAACACCTTCAAAGTTTCCCAAATCATTCCCATGGAGACCTCTGAGGTTGCATTAGTCTCTAAAAAATAATCGATTTGTTTGGAGATGAATTCTATAAAGTTCCTATCTGCTAACAACAGGGAGTTTAGACCACTAGTTACAAGATGAGTGTATGTTATTGAGGCTCCGAGATCAGAGTGGCATCATCTGAGATAACAATAATGTTGTACTTACAGATATGATAGGGGACAGTAAATTATGAAGACATAATCAAATTTTAAATGAAAAGAAGGAATTTGTATTGAGAAGAAAGAATATTCTCTTGAGTCTGGATATTAGAATCTCAATGGGTCCAATAAATTATAATAATTACAAACTAGATGTTATTTTCACTGCAGTTGAAGATCTATCCAATTTTGAATTTTAAAATGCAATTAAAATTTCCAGCCATTATAATTTTATGAATACTCATGTTGGGAATGTATGCAAATACACTTTGGATAAAACTTCTATCATCCACATTAAGTGAATATGTATTATCAAAATTACTTTAGAATTTAATAAATTACACATCACCATGACATAGCGCCCTTCAAAGTCAGATACTATGTCTGATTCTAAATGTGATTGCCTTATGTATTAAAATTCCCACACCTCTGTTTTTTTTTGTATAGCAGGAGTGAAAAATCTGGCCAATCCAACCTCTTTGCAGTTGAGACTGGTCCTTACTTAAATAAGTCTCCTGTAAAAATTCTGTCTTGCCTGTAGACCTGTGAGGCAGGAGAACACTCTATTTCAGGGGTTTTTAAACTCGGTCCTAGGGACCTACTGCAGGTTTTTGTTCCAACCAGATTAATAATTAGTAGCAACACCTGATAACACTGATCTCATTTAATTAGCTGGTATTTTTCTCTCTTATTGTACAGTCAGAAAAGCAGAGAAGCATGATTTTTACATTAATAAGGCATTTAGAAATATTTCTGCTTTTGCTACAGGTTTAAATGCTTAGCTCTCTTTGTTGATTTCATTATATCTTGCCCTTTCTCTGTGTAGTTTTTCCCCCTTTGTTGTATCTTATTAATGACAATTAAAAACGAGCAGAGCAGACACACAGGCAAACAACACTGAATAATCAAAGGCTGCTATTTTAGCGTTAGACCCACTAATTAGTAAATAATGGATTAATTAAACAATTAGAACACCTAGAAAAGTAGAATGAAAATCAAGATGAAAATATTGTAGAAAAAAAATACATTATTCCCATATAACTGCTTGGTATATTTTATTTATTTATTTTTTTTTTACCAAACTTAGTTTTCTAATTACTATATTGTTCCCAAAACACATAACTTGGGAAATCACAGTTCACTTAATTAGCCCAGGAGTCCAATTAAAAACAGAAGCTGGTTGGAACAAAAACAACATGCAGCCACAGTGAGTCCCCAGGACCGAGTTTAGGAAGCACTCCTCTATCAGTGGTCTCAAACTCAGGTCTTGGGGGGGCCATAGTGGTTGCAGGTTTTCATTCTAACCTTTTTCTTAATTAGCGACCAGTTTTTGTTGCTAATTAACTTCTTTTCAAGGTTATTATAGTTTTGCCTTTTTATATTAGTTTTCATTTCTACATTTTTTAACCTTACTTAGAAATTCAGTTTAGTTTTAGTTTTCCTTCATCGTGTATTTTTAACTTTAATTTAGTTTTTATTTCACAAAGACATTTCTGTTTTATTTTTATATCTGTTAGTTTCAGTTTTTGTAATTATGGCATGGAGCTACTATGGAGTTTAGTTTTGTGTCACAATCAGATAGAACTGAACACTTAATGGATTTGGACACAATATGAGTTTAATGTTAAACTACACTACATGGTTTAATATCTGGTTTTGTTTGTCTGTGATAAAAACAAACGTAATCAAAACCAGATACTGAATACAAACAATTTTATAATTTTTAAATAATTTTCTATGTCATTTGTGCTGAACAAATGTGCGCTGACTGTTAACACTTTTCATCTTTTCCTTTTATTGCCAGAATGTGCCAATTTGTAATATTAGGTGAATTTTAAGGTTTGAGAGTTTTTTACTCTAAATTTCTACAGCACACAACATATCCTGCTCCAAGACAATATGCTTATAATGAATGCCTTCAATATTGCATTCAAAAATTTCGTATACTGGGCTTTGTTATTTTCTACCAGCCATATTGCTATCCGATTCCATCTCAGACACATACAATTTATAGACAGAATTTTGCCACCTTCAGGCCTCGAAAGATATCTAAAATCAGAAAACAGATTCTGCAGTGTTCTGACAGGTGTGATCATGAAAATCATGGGGGATTAGGAAGAACAGTGTTTTAGGCTTGAATGAGTGTGAAGACCTCACCTAGCTGTACAGAGGGAAACAAAGAAAAACACACATTTAGTGTCAAGGTTAAGGGCAGTGAGACTTGAATAGCCCACTATAAGAACAGTAAACCCTTAATGAGCAGGACAAGAGTACGGTAAGTTATAGGTGTATGGACAGGCACAAAATGACAGAGAAAGCATCTGTGATTAAGAACAATATATACATTATATAAACCTGTTTATCCAGCGTAGGATTGCAGGAAACCTGGAGCCTACCGCAGCAGGTTAGGATGCAAGGTAGGAAAAATCCCTGGTATACAATATGTATGATAAGGCTGATGTTAAGAACAAAAATAATATGATATTTCAACTATCTATTTTGAGAGAGAGAAAATTTGAATAAAGGGAGACAAATATTCTAAAACATAATTCTGCTACTGGATTATTTTCACAATATCAGGCGTTTTGAGGTGTGAATAAAAACTAAAAAAAAGCTAAATTACTAAATATAGAATAAATACAAAAACACATCAGTACGTTTAGTTTTTCACCAGTTGGCAGACTGTCTTCACCTGCCTACCTGTAGTTCAGTAGAGACATTGCCAACTCAGGAATTTTACAAGGTTTGTATCGCTTTATTGTTAAACGACTTTATTAAAGCAAAAGTGATTGGTCAGCAACAATATGCTGATCTTGTATGATGACCTTAGTAAGTCTCTCAATCAGTCAGTCAGTCAGTCATTGTCCAACCTGCTATATCCTAACACAGGTTCACGGGGTCTGCTGGAACCAATCCCAGCCAGCACAATGCGCAAGGCAGGAACAAACCCCGAGCAGGACGCCAACCCACCGCAGGTCTTTCAATCAGTGTTGTTTTATTTTCAAAAAGGATGCGAAATGGCAGGTGAATTATTGTCAACAAAATGCAGCCACCTGGGAAATAAACTGAAATGTTACTCACTCGTGATTTTTCAGTCCATACGGTAAACATTTTGTTGACCAGCACATTCCAATTTCAAGCATTTGAATTACATCTTGATATACAACAAGCACAAAGAAAGGTGGCACAGTAAATTATTTCCTATTTCACACACTTTACACGCCCGTATTCAGCTTGCTCTGTCACCGCAAATACTGGGTGAACACCCACTGTCCTTCACCAACCGCCGTTCACTAGATGAATATATGTGGGTGGCTCATGGTGGATTACTTTCTGTTTTAGAGTTAAAAGTTACATGGATTAAGTGTTTAGTAAATTATTATTTTGTTTCAGTTAGTCTTTCCAGCTAGTTTAATAGTTTCATTTAGTTTTAGTTTTTCATTTCGGTTTTGTTAATTATTTTATTTCAGTTTATAAAAATGTTTTTTTAATAATAGTTTCAGTTTTGACTTTAGTTTTTGTTAACTATAATAACCTTGCTTCTTTTGAATTAATTTTAATTGATTTGTTCTTGAAGACTCAGACCCCTCGATTGTTCTTTTTTTCTTAATTAGCAGTCAAATAATAATGAGATATAAAATAAACCAGCAAACTGTGTCCATCACACAATATCTGAAAATAAAGAAAGATGAAGGTCTCAGGAATGCTGATCTGCTCAAGTACACATAACATTTTAATAGTACTCTTAGAAAAGAGAAAATCAATCATTTTGGAAATGTATGCCATTGCACAATGAGAGCAACAACAAGCCATGGAATTAAAGAATGGGTTTAATTAATTACAAGAAGCCCTGACTTAGTTGGTCTTCTGTTGACTCACTCACTTCACATTTCATTGCTTTTTGGATGCCAGTTAATGTAAGAAATGATGAAATTCAGAGTAATGATGAAGAAAATCAGGGGTACACATCTTAAAAAACAAGTCAATTAAAATGAAAGGAAAAGGAATTAATTAGCAGCAAAAACTGGTCACCAATTAAGAAAAGGGTTAGAATGAAAACCTGCAGCAACTGCGGCCCTCCAGGACCAGAGTTTGAGACCACTGCCTTAGATCATGATTGAAGCCTTTGACATCCAGCTTACAATGCTCAGTGGTTGGCCAGAGAAATACTGCTTTTGAAAATTTGGGAACATTTTGTAATCTTAAGTAAAATCAGTGTGTTATTTCAGAATTTATCTATAACATTAATTTATTTCTGGGTATTGTGGCTAAGGGGCTTGCCATTAGCACTTATAATTGTAAGGGTAAGAGTAGATAAATAGTAATTTGCCCCCACAACAACCCCCGTCTTACCTCTGTCAGTGAGGCTGAACCACACACTTTCACACTTTCAGTTACTTAATGATTACTCATATACACGTCGTGAGTACCACAGTGGATGTAAAGCCATCCTGAATGGGATGAAGGATGATTCCTTGCCCAGCCAGGATGCTGTCATATAGGAAAATGGATTACTGTGGCAGCCCTTTTGGGTTCCTTGTAGGCTGCTATGGGGAGCTGCTAGGATTAGTAATCTTTACTTTCACGAACTTCCATTTGACCTAGAAGTGCTTCAGGTAGGCAATGTCCTAGCACCATAAGTGCTATCAGGGCATAGATAAAAAAAAGCCTTTCAGTCTCATCCAGATGGCAGAGGACAACACTTGCCTCGTAGAAGAGGAGAAGAATGGAGAAGGAGGAAGGTCTTTATTGTTGTGGTGTGCTGTAGACATGATTCTAACATGCCCTGTAAACTGACTAGATAGAATAAATTCGTCATATTTGAACCCGTGACCGTTTCTATGTTGGTTGTGCCCGGGGTTTGGGGCTCAGTGACCCCCCCATCTTTCACAACTACTATATAGTAAATAAAGTATAAGCACAAAATGCATTCTCATTATTCTGCATTATACTAAATTATACAATACTACACTATAAAACACAATGATGTATAATTATATAACTTTTTTCTACTAATTATACATTTATGTTATGCAAGCCCTTATTGGTTTATTTATAATTATTTATTCATTTTTATTCTTATCAAATTTAATCTTTTTTTCTTGTTACTTTTTATTTGATGACTTGTAAAGCACTGAGCTGCAGCCTTTAAATGTAAATGTGGTATAGAAATAAATGTTGTTATTCTTAAAGAAGACTGAAGATACAATCAAATATTGCTAAATGTTAATGAAAGATGACCTTTTAACCTATTAGGTTGTTTCCTGGAAGGTCATGGCCTCTGAGAGACACACCCCTAACAGTATGATATACTATCCTAATGACAAGAGACACAAAATGACAGCATCCATAAATAACTAAAATGGCAGTGGAAGGACCCAAAAAGACCTTTTCATGTCTGGGCAACCACCTTTATGGAATTTAAAGCGCCACCAAAAAAGTTATTTTTTTATTTTCTTAATCTAGATGCAGCTTGTTGGCAACAATAAGTCAGTAAGTAATGCAATTTTTCATCTTCAAACTGAGTTCCAACGTGATCCAACGATAGGTAACTACCAGACTTAAAGGTACTCCGGTCACTTTATTATATTAATATATACAGTATAAGATGAAAAATATATTTATGTTATTTTTTCTTTATCTATTAGTTAATGTTCAGAACATTATAGTGTGGGCTTAGATTTAAGAAAGGAATGACTGTTGAATAATTAATAACAAGCTATATTTTTTTGGTACTTGATGAAGTTAATGAAGTTACATACGCCATACGAGTTATATTGAAGTTGGAGTACATTTTATATGCATGCTAGAGAGAGGGTTATTTTTTGGCATACTAAAAGTTTTTTATCGTTTTGTAGATGCCAATGTTTAGGATTTTTATTGGTAGATCCTCACTGTCACCCATCTTATGTAATAGGGGAGTAGAGTTGGTAAATTTCTTTTTGTATAGGGGCAAGAGTGAGAGGACTACAAATACATTGGTTTTGACTATGGATGCTCTGGTTTAAGGATTCATCCCTTGAACACCTTGTATATTCATAGAATTGAATTTAATTTGATTTTCAAATCATAGCCATCCCCACTTGACTCCATTAACTCCATGTGTAACAGCACAGTTTTTGCTTTTCAAGTCGTGGCAGTTCATCTTTCAGCATTGTTGTTCGTTCCATGTTTATGTTTTGTGATAGTACATCTTTTGGTAGCTGACTGGTGACTGTTTGCCTTTTAGCTACTTCTTCGGTTTAGTGCTTTGATCCTGGTAATAGTTTCTCTGACTTTTAATATCAACCTATGCTACAGTTTCCCAAAAAATCACTTCTGTCCCAATCTGGCTACACACCCCTGAGGTGATGCTGTTGTGAATGGGTTTCTTAAATTGACTACCACTGATGAACTGAGGTGGCTATTGTCAAGAAGGCTCACAAATTACTTTTCTTCCTCAGATGTCTAAGGGAAACTCAATTTACTCCTACAGGTACACAAGAGAGTCCAACCTTGCTTGCTGCATAACGTCCTGGTATGGCACCTGCTCAGCTCAAGATCACAAAGCCCTACGGAAGATAGTGAAGGCAGCACAGATTATCACCGCCACCCAGCCACCTTCAAGACACATATAATATAGAAAGAAAAATGTCGATCCTAGCTTAAATGTACAGTAGTGTAATATGTTATGACCATTTTGCTAGTCTTTAGACATCATTCCTGTGTATGCAATGTTTTTGCTATATTTTGAATATTATTTTGCCTATTCATTTTTTATGTATGCATTTCCATTTTTATGTTATTATGGTGATGTTCAGTTTTGCGCCCTGTCTCGTTAAGATTAAGTGTCAACTGGAGGGCCGTCCTCTACCTATTTATTCAAGGCAGAGAGTCAGGCCTTCCAGACCAGAATTAACAGTTGTGAAGTCTTGACAATTGTGCGTACCCTTGTGAATTTTCTTTTTTTTTATTATTCTGGCTGTGCTTTTGACTAAGGATTTGGAATTTGAACTGGCATTTTTAGCTTTGAGTTGCCTTTTCATGAAACCCTTTTTACTTTCTCGTATATGAAGTATAGGGAAAGTATCGTAATCATCCAAAATTTTGATGTCGAGATTTTGATGAATCTCGATGTTTAAGATCTCCCTGAGTCAGAAAATACCATTTTTGGAATTATGTCTGTGTGTCTGTCTGCGTGTGTATGTATGTATGTAAACATGATAATTTGAGTATGCTTTCACTTCAGTCAACCATATTTTGCATACAAGTATTAGGTACAAAACGTAGATTTCTATCAACGTTTGGGCTATTTCCATTAATTGGAAGTGGTACTTTACTTTTTATTCATGTTCAATATATTATTAATTTGATTTGATTTGCTGTTGATGGTTCTTTAATGTACATAATATAAAAATATAATAATTGTCTTGCAATTTACTTCTCAAATATCCATCCCCATATCTGAATATACAAGAAAGTCTAGGGGAGACCACTCCAGATTTTTTGACTATTTTTTGTGTTTTGGAAACTGGCATTTTTTTATGAAATAGCAACACAAAACACAGCCAAATAGCGTGTTGGCCTCAACAGATTAACTTAACAGTATTCTCCTGATATGGAAATCCACAGTAGGCCTCACCCCAGGTAGCCAGACCTCAATCTCAAAAGGCAGGCTTTAACCTACACATGCCCAGAATGTTGCTCAGGCGTTTAAAGTTAATATTACAAAATTGCCTTTGCAGAAGAGGATTACCATAAACCTCTGGTATTAAGAACAAAAAACAATGCCAGTTGGAAAAACCAAATCCTTAGTGAAGAAACTGTTTTGCCTAAAGACAGACTGACATCATACAAATGAAAATGACCGGAAGATGGGTAAACCAAAATATGAGCCTAGGCCAGAACAAAAGGACATTGCACTAGAATGTAAACAAAAATTTGACTTTTTCAAGAAGCAACAACACAAAAACAAACCTCAGATTCAAATTTGTTATACTTTAAAACACCATAATAGATTTAATACCCCAGAACAATTAATAGGATGAGCACAAAAATAACAGAAAATTCACAATGGTTCTCACAATGACCCACAATTCACAACTCCCAGTGCTGGTCTGGAGGGCCTAACTCTCTGCCTTGAATGAATGGACAAAGAGTTGTCCTCCAGCTGACTGTCATAGAGGTCCCCACCCCCTGGTATTCAGTCTTAAGGGGACAGGGCATATAACTGAACATTAACATAACACAAACAATGAAATACATACTGTATATAACAAAATTATTGACAAAACAATATTGAAAAAATGACAAAAACATAATATGCACATAAATGATATTTATGAACTAACAAAAAGAACACATGACACTACATTTAAGCCAAGGCTGAGACCCTGGCTCAAACATCAGAACTTACAGAGTACAGAAGATATAAAAGAGACCCAGCACTCGGCTCATTTTGTTTGCTTGTCCTGGGTTCCTTCTCCCATTGTTCCAGACCCCAAAGTGTGCATGTGTGGCATACCTTTGTGGCTGTCTTAGTGCTTTCCTCTATGATGGACAGTGTTGTATCCCTCCTGACAAGCTTCATGGTGGAAAGTCGTTTCCGAAATGACTGTAGACCCCTCCAGTGGTCTTCACTGTTGACTGAAGGTGTCTCTGGGTGCTTCACGGGATGCTTAAAAAGTTTAGGGCTGTCTTTCATCTTCAGATTATTCCTACAAATAGGGCCTGGAATCTCGATTCTTGGACCTCCAAACCCCTGCAGTACTTGTTTAGTTTCAGATTTCTTTTCAAAGTGCTCTCTTTGGACTTTGGGTTGTTTCCACTGCAGAACAGTTGCTTGAGGTCTATTAATGAGAAGAAGGTTGGAATCAAAAGTACATGGGTGTGGTTACACAATGCTGGATCCAGATCAGATGTGTCCAATTCACAAAAAGTTATTTTTATATTGTAGTATGATCTATAAAATATCAAAATATGACCTAACTCAACCCACTTCTAATATGAGGTCCTATAGAGGAAAGCCTGATGAAACTAAGAAAAAAACAAATAACACCACTATACCTGGTAGTGTGTGGGCAAGTGAACATACAACAAGGAGCATTTTGCACAGCAGGGGCTTCCTTCTCAGGTTGACGCCGCATCCCATATTTGTGCATAGGTTTTCCTCTTCCCCTGCAACACAAAAAGTGAACAGTCATTCAGTGGCATTCAAAGGACTTTGTTAGCTTGTAAGGCCAGTGTGTATTCGGGCATTTGACTCTGGGCACTTACCTTTAACAGACTTTAACAAACAAATTTTTAATGAAACTAGACCTGTGGGAAGTGGTGACTTTATTAGGTACTCTTTCCTTTTTTAATTATTCTTATGATGTAACCTCCATTAATTTACTTTTCCTGTTATTTCATGCCTTAATATATTTTTCGTAGTGTTGTTATTATCTAATGGTATTTTGGTGATCCCACAGCAGTGCTGTTTTGCGAATTGTTTTCAAGTCTCTGTGGGTTTTTGTTGTTTGTTGTGGTAGAAGATCTCAGTTGCCGTCATGTGGTCATTGCATGACATGGCAGGACAGCATCATTGTGACGTTATTTAAATCACAGGTCTGCTAATTCTGGTGTACAATATTTTGGATAAAAAAATAACTATAGTCCTTAAATTCAAAACAATTTTTCGCACTTGCAACTTTGGAACTTTTTTAATTTTTAATTTTGGATAACGTTTTGAGCTTCATTTTTTTTTTGGTGCTCTTTGTCTCCCTGGTTTTGACTTCAAGCTGGTTGGACTATGACTTTAGTCTTTTGCATTTCTTGGTCCTTTTTCTTTTTAAAAAGCAAAGACAGCCAACCCTTAAAGTGAGTTTTCACATAACATATTGTTGAACAGTGACAGCATTAATAGTGCATACAATGGTATTTAAAGCAGGAAAGAAATTAACAGTGGAGTGTTGGGACTGTACATGTGCAAGGGAAAATGGGCAAGAGTAAAGGTTTAAGAGGCCTAGTAGTGAACACTCAAGTACTGCTGGAGTTTTAATGCATTTTGTCCAAAGGAAAAGCCACCACACTTGCCATTACCTACCACATTTCCTTTCCTGTTTCTTGGTTCCTGCAGATTTGGCTGAGGATATGCAGCTCCAAGCACTGTGTAGGAATATACCGAGGATCATTTCTGTTTCCAATGCATCTCAGGACTGAGATTTCTAAGATTGTCATAAATCAAAGCAAGTAATCTTCAGTTCAGGTATAGACTCTGCTTATTGGCAAGTCTGACACTTTACATGTCCTGAGCTTTTGTTGTCAATGTGTTATCCAAAATTTCCATATGGCCGGAACTCTGGTCCTGGCGGTGCAGAGCAGATGCAGGTTTTCATTCCAACCATTTCTTAATTAGAAGCCAGACATGGCAGATAATGAAAGTTGCTAATTATATGGCTTGCTAGAACTTTCATTCTCCCCAGACAAATCTTTATGTCAGTGTAGGTTTTTGTTTTCTGAGAACATTAGAGCTCCACACTACCGGGTTCCCTCTCTGAGCTTCTTGAACCCACCACCAAGGAATGAGCCTTGGTAAGTGAGGACACACACACAGCAGTGGATGGGTGCATAAGTGAAACAGTGCTTTTATTTAAAGCAATCAGTGTTCCAAATTAAATTACTCCATCCATTATAAGTAAATAATCCTTCAAATAACCGTGAACGTGAAGTTTAAAATTCAAATAAATAATTCCAGAAAAATAAGATTAAAACATGGCAGGAATCTTCTCATTAAAATCAAAGTCCCCACTGCTTCCCTTTAAAACTGACGTCTCTCGGGTTCATCCCACTGATGCCACCAAATGTCACGGTCCGGTAGTGTGGAGCTAACCCATCATATTTGGTGGCAGCGATGGAATGAGCCAAGGAGGTGAGGAATGAAGAACAGGAAGAGGAAAAGCAAGTGGGTTAGGTGCCAGACTCATTTTAACAAACCCATGGACTCGAGCCAGCACAGAACATTTTAGAAATTCGAACCTTTAAATGGGCTTTTAAATTTCTTTTAAAAGTTCTTATTCTTTTATTGTCCTGATTTTGCAAATGGAGCTTGGGTTTCATTTTAAAGGTTTATTTTAGTGCTTTTATTGTCGGTTTTTTAGTGCTGTGTAGGGTCACGCTGTGGACCTGGGCCACCAGTTGCACTGGGTTTAGAGAAGGGTGGAGCCTTCCCATGCAACTGGGACTTTGTGGAGGGAGGTGTGTAATGAGTGGTCCATGGTGCAGAGTGACTTTTAAAATAAATAATCATATCCCCATAAAGGTGCTATTAAAACTAAAATTAAAAAAACTAATTAAAACTAAAATAGGCAATTTAGGGTTCTGAATTCAAACAAGCAAGTTAACTAAAACTAAACCTAAAAACATATTGCTTTAGTAGTCAATAAATGTTTTCTAATTAAAAATTTGGTTAAAGCAAAAACTTGCAGCTGCTGTGGAGCTCAAAGACCGGAGTTGGGTACCTCTGCCCTAAGCTCACAAAAAGTCAGAGACTTGTCTGTGTTTGTGTCACAGATTGAATTAAGCTGATTTTTTTATAGCAATTTCCATTTGCACTTTGGATTTTTAATTATTCCACTTTTGTGAATTTGTTTTTTAGATGGGAATTGTCCAGTTGTTTAAGATAGTGTAAATAGATAGAGAGAGAGAGAGAGATTTTTTTTATTAGTTGAGATTTATTTGGCCAATTTTCATCTAAATCTTAGATCAGTTTAACATCCTTATTGAACATTACTCATCAAAGGGAAATAAAATAATCTGTATGCACTTGCTCAAACAAACTAATAAATCAGGAATGTCAGCCGTTTTCACCAGGCCATTGTTTAGAGCAGGGGTCTCCAACACGTCACTTGTGAGCTACCAGTAGCTCGCAACCCCTTTCCAAGTAGCTTGCCAAAGGGTTAATGAATCCTACATACATTTGAATACTTGATTAGTCAAATTAGGAGTGGGCGATCTTTCCAAAAAATCATATCACAATCCTTTTAACACAAAATCACGATCCACAATCTGAATTGCAATGTTTTTTTCAATGTGGCATACACTTAAGAGAATATCCGAACTCAAACTCATCAAAACTTAAGTAAAACTTTATTTTAAATATTTTGAAGTTGAATTTAAATTGTTCTCTTGTTCGCTAGCTAAGCGGAGTTAAGGAACGCGCCCCGAAGCTGGCGAGTGAGTGAGGAAGGCATCCCCACCTCGGCCCGCTGTGTGGATCTTGGATTCACACAAATAAATCGGTACTGCAAGACTATGATACATAGTAAAATGAGAAAAGTTGCAAAATCAACCGGAATGTTCAAGCAAATTATAGAAAAAAAAATCTAAATCCTTTTTAAGTAGTTCTCTCGTTCGCTAGCTAAGCGGAGGTAAGGTACACGCCCCAGGCTGCAACGTGAGTGAGGAAGGCCCCGCCCCACTCCCCTCTGCCCGCTGTGTCTCACTTGGAGTCGAGCAAATAAATCGGTACCGCAAGTGAACTATGATACATCGCGAAATGAGAGAATGTTCAAGCAAATTATAGAAAATCACCCAATCTAAATCCGTTAAGTAGTTCTCTCATGGACATACAGACAGACATAGGATTTTATATATTATATATTAGTAAACCTTCAAACTAATGTGCAGTTAAAGTGTCAATAGCATTCTCAGCATTTCTGGAGCTTAGTAGAGACAGATAACTATAAGAATCTCCACCAAGCAGCTCTGAAAATGTCTGCTTTGTTTGGGTCTACATACCCCAGTGAGTCTGCTTTTTCTGACATGAATGTCATGAAATCAAAGCTCAGAACAAGACTGACAGATGAACATTTAAATGATTCCATAAGCGTGAACCTAAGTGGCTACACTCCACCATACACCTGCCTCTCTTCTTGACTCCATGCAGTGCCAGTCATCTGACTAACTGAAAAACACATCAGACATGCAACTGGACATGTGAATAAAGTGATACAGTGACATGTAACACAACGACAAATGAATAAGTAATATCTGTGTATTTGTAATGGCATTGTTTTATTTTGACAGCATTCATGTTTTAATTCAATAGTGTGAGATACACCAGAAAATGCATACAGACATACAAAATGCAATTTGCAGGTGAATTAAATATTTTTTGTGATGTTTTAATGCAAAATGTGAGCTGTGGAAACCAACATTTTGTAAATGTTCAGGCAAAACAAGCTTACTCAGTTTGGGTTGAAATAAGCTATGAGAATAAACGTTAGGAAACATGAGTAGCTCTCTGCCATTTTCATTTTGTAAAAGAAGGTCTCAGGGGAAAAAAAGGTTGGAGACCCCTGGTCTAGAGTCACTTGTGCTTTTATCCAGATGGGGCCCCAATCTCTGCCATCCTTTTCCCAGCCCAACCCCACAATTCTGCTGTAGTATCCCATTTAAAAAAAAGACTGGTTGAACTCGAATTCAGGTTTGGGTAGTTAGATGGTTTGATTTTTTTACATTATCTCATATCAATTTAATCACCCTGGGCTATAGATTAGTCTCACAAATCTGTTCTGCTCTTGTGTTGTTCCTATGTGTTTTTTGTTTCTATTTTATTTTGTTGATTTGATTATAATTGGCCCTGCCCTGTGTTGGCTGGGATTGGCTCCAGCAGACCCCCATGACCCTGTAATTAGGATGTTTATGGTTTGGAATATGGATGGATGGGTGATTATAATTGTTTGCCTTGAGCAAATCTAGTTTGAATCTTGTGGCCAGTACCTTAAACGTGGTGTTTAGTAGATTAATGATCAACAATAACAGAGGATGTGGAGCTAGAACTAGATCTCAACCACAGAATACAATCAGGCTGAGAACAAGAGTGAAGAGTGAGAAAGTGGTCAGACCAGCATTGTTGTATGGATCAGAAACCTGGGCAATTACAGAGGTGCCTGAAACGAAACTGGATGCTACAGAAATGAGGATGTTGAAATGGATGTGTGGAGTAGCAAAGCTTGATAAGATCAGGAATGAGGCAATACGTGGTACAGTTAAAGTTGGGTAAATCTCAAAGAAAATACAGGAAAGAAGGTTAAAGTGGTATGAGCATGGCATGAGAAGAGAGATAAACAGCGTGAAGAAAGACACACCACTCAAAGAAGAGGAAAAGGAGATAAAAGGGAGTTAAGAAATAAAACTTGAAGTAGTTGTCAAAAACCTAACGCCAAAGCCAAAACGAAAGTATAAACTCAAAGTCAAAAGACAGAATTTAGTTGTGCCCAATGAATTTTTAACTCACGATTTATTTTTTACATCATATCCGGAAAATCGGACAATCTGTAAGTCTCAGAAGCTGACCTTTATACTCAATGACCTGTGATATCACGCATAACAAAACCTCAGACATCATTCTATTGCAAAGCCACAGAAGCCACTAACAACCATAAACAAAATGGTGATGCATACAGAATTCAAAATGGCATCACAGAAAGACATTTAAATATTTAAACACACACTTAAACTAATATAAGGATGATCAACAAAACAGTATTTCCTATTTAGTTAGAAATCTGAAATCTGGCAGGATGGTATATCTATGCAGTAGGTATCCACTAACAAAGGACATTTCAGTATATCAATATTCAGGGGTAACCCCCCTTCTCTATAGAAAAGCTAGATACCCGAAAATCTCAAAAATGCTTTTACAAAAACATACTCTGTGTCTAGAAATTTCAGTTAGATTTTGTTACTTTTTGGTTTTCCTTTTCCAGATTTGTTTTCTGACTTCGAATTACCATTTTCAATTTTTTATGATCAGAACTTTCATTCTTCCTTCTGGTATCCCTGGCCACACCTTTGCCTCTGTATGGTCCTTTTAAGTAATTCATCTTCTCGTCTTGTTAATTTTACATTTCAGCATTCTGCCATAAAAGGTTATTCAGTGTGTTATTCAGTGTGTCTTTTTGTGGAAATTATTTTTGATTTGATTTGATACACTTTATTACTCCCCAAGGAGAAATTGTCCACTTGCATGACTTTTGAGAGTCTCAGCACAGGGTCAGCTATTGTATAGCATCCCTAGATCAATTTTCTAGTTTTCTGGTAGTAACTGAATTTAAACTGGCAACCTTCAAGATACCAGCACAGATCCTTTGCCTCAGAGCCACCACTCCACCTAAACATATTAACCACATATCACATTTTTTAAAAAACAAACCCACACTGTTCCATGGTACTCTTACAGAAGACAGCGTAATAGACTCGCCATTCCTGCTTGCGTAGCAGTGCTTATTCATTAAAACACAAGGAGCATAACAGATTGTTATGGTTTTACTCATTGATATGATGGGTTTCACACTTGTTTTGTCAGTTTTTATTGGTTTTTGTTGCAGTTTTGCTATTCCATTTTGAATAAGGTTCGAGTCACTACTTTATGTTTTGTTTACTCACTCTCATTTTGGGGCATTTGCAACCACTTTCATTGTAAAAACCGTTGCTGTCACATGTTCTTCACACTTCCTGTGGCAAGACGTCATCTTCAAGCATCTTTATAAACCAGTAACACACAATCTTCAATCTCCACATTTGTGAACAAAAATCCTTAAGATTGAAATCTACACTCACCTAAAGGATTATTAGGAACACCTGTTCAATTTCTCATTAATGCAATTATCTAATCAACCAATCACATGGCAGTTGCTTCAATGCATTTAGGGGTGTGGTCCTGGTCAAGACAATCTCCTGAACTCCAAACTGAATGGCAGAATAGGAAAGAAAGAAAGGGGATTTAAGCAATTTTGAGCGTGGCATGGTTGTTGGTGCCAGACGGGC
>JANRMT010027041.1:85024054-85062864 GCA_026402145.1 Polypterus bichir lapradei
TCAAATAAAGCTGAATTACAACAATTCTGCAAAGATGAGTGGGCCAAAATTCCTCCAGAGCGCTGTAAAAGACTCATTGCAAGTTATCGCAAACGCTTGATTGCAGTTATTGCTGCTAAGGGTGGCCCAACCAGTTATTAGGTTCAGGGGGCAATTACTTTTTCACACAGGGCCATGTAGGTTTGGATTTTTTTTTCTCCCTAAATAATAAAAACCAACATTTAAAAACTCAATTTTGTGTTTACTTGTGTTTACTTGGCATTGCCTCACACTAAATGAGAATAAAATCAAACTTGTAAAATATAAAGAAGGACAAATGTCTCTGTCCATCCATTTTCTAACACACTTATCCAGTCCATGGTCACGAAGAGCCTGTGCCTATTCTGGTAGCACTGAGCTGCCAACTTTATCTTAGGCACTTTTTTGTTATGCTGGCACAAATTAGAGCTGCCAGTGAATATAACGTAAATCTTTAGGATGTGGGAGAAAAACTAGAGTAACCAGGGGAAAGTCCATGTGAGTTGAATGTGAAAGTGCAAACTCCAGGATCATAGACTCAAACTTAAGACAATGCAGCTGTGATACAGCATTGATATGCATCGTGCCATTTGTTAGGTTTTATAAAAAGCTGCTATTTCCAGGCTACGGCCCAGCACAGATGCCTAATCCATTGTTATCTTCTCTTAGGATATACTGTATGAGAGTGAAACTGTGATGACCCAGGTTGCCTGCAGCCTGACATCTTCCTGTACCTGGCACATCTATAGTCATGAACCAAGTGTGGACTAGTGCAGTGAGGACGCACAAAACAACAAGAGTGGTGCGGTTTAATCAATCAATCAACTAATATTCAATAAGTAAAATGCATTGCAGAATCTTCCAATAAATAAATAAGCCAATAACATCCAGGGCTCACCTGTAGTAGTTTAAAATCAATGACTAAATAAACCAATACATCCATTCAAGGGTTAAAATCAAGTCAAATACCTTGGAATTAAAATTGGGTTCCTTCTCTGCTATTTTACCTGTGAGCTGTGTGCCTCATTCTTCTTTGCCTCCCCCTGCTCACCTATTGGGTCTCCACAGCAAGTATGGTCATCCATTTAACGGCTCACATCCCAGACACCTCAGCCAATCCCCACTGAGTACACCCAAAGCCCAGCTGTGTTGCCCCTCAACCATCTTTAGGCATTCGTAGAATGACTTCCTAAGTTGTTTTGTCATTCCTCCTTCCTAGATGCTCAGCAGAGGTGACCCACCCCTGAGACCACAGTTCCTCTCACTCCCTGTAGGTCCACCTTCCAACCACCATGGCTCACACTCCCGATCTTTACTCCTTGCTTCTCCAGCACATCTCTTTTCCTTGATTTTCTCTCCCATTGTTCTTTTTTCCTTTCTTTCTTATTCAATCCTTCCTTTTCTTTTTTTTATTCTATTCTGCCCAGGATCTTTTAGACGCTGTGAGTGCACAACTGGAGTGTCAATGAGGAACATCTAAGCCGATCACACTCACATGTAAGTAAGCAATCACCTAGTTTCTCCCATTAAACACCCTGCAGGCTTTGCAGAAACATAAACTCACACCCGCAAGCCTGAGCTGCACTGTTTTTATTTAAAACCCTGCAGTACCATGGACCCCTAACATGCTTCCCCACAAAACCTGGCAAGAGTTCCTCTCTTCAGTATCACTATAACTACGATTGAGTTTCACCCAACAATACAAAAAATATGACCAGAGAAGACAACTCAAAATGCAACGTTAGAAAGCATTTGATTGTATCAAGCAAGGAACTGATTTAGTACTGGGAATAAAATGACAAATGAACTCCCAACAAGTATTAAAATATCAAAAAATGAAAAGCAAAAGCTACCAGTGCGTCCTTACAGCCTGCCTTTGGTTTGTCCGGTGTGATTCTGTGGCATTGCATTGTGTTAAATGAAGTTCTGTTTGATGTTATCTCTGTTATCTGTAACTTACTATGCAGGCCCACACCTAGGAAATTCTGGGCCCCAGGCAGCTGACAGAGTTCGGGCCCCTTTCTTGTTTCAAATATGTGCGTTAATAATGGACCTTTCGAGAAAGAAAAAAAAAAACTCGAAAAAGGGCGGGCCCCTGACAAGTGTCATGGTTGTGTCCCCACCAGGTGCGGGCCTGTACTATGTACCCTCCGGTACATTTGTTGTGCGTCAAAAAATAATATGAGGTTTTTTTTGTATTGTAATCACAGATCGGCCCACATGTGAAAATCATGGTCTACTCCTGCTAAATTTGACCTGGCACTGACATTGCTCATGCCCAAGTTATTTATGTATGTAATTTTCACAGCCATCTGGTAAATGAAGACCTGATGACAAAAGTGTTCTGTTTGCACTGTATAAGTTTTATTTTAATTAATTAATTAATAATATCATTGAAATTGTATTACTTTCCTGCACAGTTTCAGATAACAAGATTTTTGGCTAATATAATATCTCAAAGTCTGATTGATTATAGTTAGGCAAGCGCTGAAACTTCTTAGAATTTTAGTATGTTAGTTCCATAAAGCCATTATGCATATTAGTTGTAAGAGACAGATGTTTTATGTTAATGTTAATGGTAAATTCACATATGTTTTCGCTTGGTTTAAATTTGAACAGAATGTAGCTTTAACATGTATACAGTAATGGAATATTCAGTTTTACCCCCTATAATCTATAAAGCAATGGAATGCTCTTAATGTTTTAGCTCTCAGATTATAGTTAGGTAGCCAGAAGGAAACAGGAACTATTAGACAGGCAATGAAGGGCTTATAGTTTTCTGACTGTTATGTTATGTTAACGTTACTGTTCATATGGTCCTAGTGAGTGGGATAACATATAGAAACTTTAAGAAATGTACCAATACACTTAAGCCTTAAATGGAACATCATAGACAACAGCCATCTTCCTTAGTTTTTGTGTGAACTATCTACTCTCTATATATAAAATCCTAAGCCTAAAAGTGCAACGATTTTTTGCAATGATTTTATGTAATTTTTTTTATGTCATGTTTTTTGTCACGCTTTAAATCGAGCTTATTTTAAAACTTACATATATATGTTTGGTATCATTCTTTTCAAAATTTATCAAACTTTATGTTGTTAGATTTTCAGATTCTTATTCTATTTTTAAATTGTAAACTAAAATATCAAGAAAGTCATGTTTTTTATTTTTGATCGAGTACATTTTCTTTCACAGGAACAAACTATTAAAAAGCAAATTATCTATTCATAACACCAATGTTTGTATTTAGGTGAGTTAGTTAGCTGAAGGTCGAGTTGCGATGACCCATTGTACGAGTATACCACTTAAGTTTTCACCTGATTTTTTAAAAAAAAGTTTTTTTATCTATAAGAATGTCAGTTAAAATGAATGGATCGGTTATTTAGTCTCTTATACATACTCATCGAGTATAGTGGACCTCAGTTTAACGGGAATATTCCAACCGGTAAGAGAGTAAATATCTTATTCTCATTTCATGATTTTTACTCCGCTAAATAATAATTAATTTTTCTTTTACATATTTATAGAATTTCATGATTTTTGACTACAATAAATAATCATTTTTCTTTTGTACATTTACAGATTTTACTAATATTCTGGCCGCAATTGGGGGTTGGCGAGGTGCCGGGGGCTTACCCCGCCAGTTAGTTTATAATTTCAATAAAACTGTTAAAACAAAGACAATTTAAAAAAGCTGTGATTCTTTCCTTTTGCACATTTGTTTGGTATTATGGGATTAATATTTCCATTATTTTGTATACTTTATAAACATTTCATTCCAGTTTATGGTCCTGAAAAGTGAAAACTCTTTACCACGTGGTTTATGTGGGTAAATGGAGTCCTGGCCTCCAAATTTAACCAACACTTCATTTTAAATCGTGATGGCTTTTTTGTACTTGTTTTTCAGTCTTTGTTATATTATTGTATTTAAGTTGTAAAATTTTGATAAATATTAGATAAGACCATGTTAATTTTTTTTTTTAATTTTAAGAATTATATTATAGCTGCCAGGTTCAACAGCAATGCAAGTGTTGCTTTTTAACAACTCTACCTTTTTTGTTTTTGTTTTTTGTGTTTTTATTCCTGGATTCTGGCCTTGGGGTTTGATATAGCTGTAGTGTCATGATGTCACACGGTGGGTGTGGCTACAATATGAAATGGGCCTGGGTCACCAGCTTCAGTATGTGATGTCACAACAACCATTTTCTCCTATAAAAGCAGGTCTAAGTACATAATTCTTACAATCAGATTTTCTGCACTTGTAATATTTTCTCTTTGCAAATTCATAGCAGTTTCTTTTTGTTTCCTCTGTGCTCTTTCAGTTTTGTGATATTGGCATTTGAATAAATTAGTTGTATTCTTTTCAAGATTCATTTCATCACTATAGTAGTTTCGTACCCATTAGGAGTTTATTTAATTAGGCAAATGCTCAGGTTACCTGCACAAGTTCAGGTAAGTGTAGTAAACCCTTGCGGGCTCATCCTGGAGCTGCCGTTTACTTTTGCCTCAGGCTACTGTTATAGCCTTTTAAAATTCTTTTTCCACTTTCTACTGTTTTTTTGTATCTTCTTATCACAATTTAACTGAAATGACTGAAGTTAATTTAAGCTACATGTTTGTATTTTGAAAAGATTACTATAGTTAGAGTGATGTGCACTTGTTGCAGATAAATTGCAAAATGCCCAAAACTAGAAAAAAAAATCCTCGAAATGAGGAGAGGGAAACATTGCAAGACCATTAACATAAAGTTAAAAAATCATCATAATCTAATAAACTAACCAAAATTTGTCTTCAACAATTACTGTCAAATCCCGGTGTGCCTGAGAAACTTAATTAACTACACTGTGAAGTTCACAATATACCCACAACTTGAACACCAGGGAACTGGTGATGTCAAACTTTAAATAGTTGTGGTGGTGATGTGCCATGTTGTGTCTTCTGGCTGTCATGTTGTTAACAACAAGAAACCTATTTGAATTTCAGAATGGCGGCTCCCACAGAAAACAAAATTGTGCCATGCAAAAACAAAAATATAATGTGAAAAAATAAGAACAGTAGGAAAACAAGACTGAATGTACAAAATAAGTGCATAATGAAGCTCTGCATATTAAAAAAAAAACGATTTGTGACTTGTTGGGGCATTTCAGAACCCCAAACCTTAGACACAACTGCACAGTCCTATGTTCTAAAGACCTTTTATCCACAACAGTAACTTTACAGGTTCTCTTCCATAATAAACACAATACTTTATCATTTTGCTTTCTCCACTCCTTCCAGGAAAGCTTTGTCCTTCTCCTCCCAACTCCAACTCCCAGACTGAAGTAAGGGAGTTCCATTTATGCTGGACCCGGTAGTACTTCCTGTGCCCAAACATTGCACCCAGGAGGCACTTCCGGGTCAGGCAGTACAGCTGTAAAATAAGAGGGTACTCTCCCTCTGCACTGCCTTCTGGTGGCACCCTGAAAACCCAACAGGGCTGCCCTACAGAACTGCACTTCCTATGCAGTCCTGTGAGTGACCACAGCAGTGCCATGCCAGAGGAGCACTGCCACCTCTCACACTGGGGGAGCAACTGTTCTTGTCAGATACAGGTAGTCTCTTGCTGTACATCCTTTATATCTTCTCCCCCTAATGGGAGGGTTAGGAACCATCCTAGCTGGGATGCACATCCATTTCTCTTGGCCAGGTAAGATACCACTCTATATTCCAATTGGGATGCCGGCCCATCCATTATGTCTATCACTCGTGATACTACTTTTGCAAAAACGTATTGCTTTTCAAGGTTGTGTATGTTTGGTTTAAAGCAGTTCTGAAGATGCATTGCCATTTCTTTCCCTGCAAGTGTAGCTACCATCAGCCAACAGATGTTTATGCTTCTCCCTTCCCAGACTGACTGGCCCACCTTATAAGCTTGTGTTGCTGATCCCTCTTATAACTTCAGAGGCATCTTCCAGATGAAAATTAGTTTGAATGCACCTAATGGAGTAATTAAAAGAATAAATAAACTCAGGAACATGAGGGCCAGAACCTGTCCTGGTAGCATTGTTAAGTAGACCATTTAATTTACATTTAAAAAAAAAAGTTGCACCCTCTTTACGTCTTATATTACAAACATGCTCTATGATAAATTAATGGCTTTAAGGCAGATGGTGCATTATAAAACTCATTATTTATTTAGCAGATTTTCAAATCAATGTAAGCTATTTTCTATTACTTCCTTATGGGAGCTTTACAGAAAATCTTCTCCCATGCTTTTACCGGCATTTACAAGATGGGGTGTGTCTCCATTTATGAACACTTAGGAACGTGCAAATGGAAGGAAGGCCAGCCTCATCATTCTAAAATATCACACACAGCTGCTGAAGCAGCAAGAAAGAGGTACCTCTTTTATTCCTGTACCAAACATTAGCCTCTGCAAAAACATTCCTCTTATTATTATGTCATTGGCAGCTCTCATTTGGTCTTGTTCTGCATTTTGATGGCCACTTCCCTACCTCATTTGATGCATGTTTCTATCTTAGCTGTACAACATGTGTATACATTGTGCAGTCATAAACACTGTAGCCTAGTGGTTAAGATAAGGCTGTCCAAACGTAAATGTTGCCTGTTCAATTCCCTCACACTAATTCAAGGCATGTGGACACCTCTTCTAATTAGTGGGTTCAGCTCTTTTTACGCAAAGCCTTTGGTAACAACATGTTCATAAAATAAAGCACACAGCCATGTAATCTCCATAGGCAAATATTGGTAGTAGAATGAAGAGTTCAGGGACTTTCACTGTGGCACTGTCATAGGATGCCACTTTTCCATCAAGTCAGTCTATCACATTTCTACCTCAGTCAATTATAAGAGCTGTTCTTGGGCTATACATTGTTTAAGAACTGACAACCCTGACATGCAGCCATGTCCCAAAATTCAGAGGAAAGCTTTTGCCAGATATTGCCAGATTGGTTCATAAATATATGAATTGACTCAGATATATATATCGGTTCAGATACATTGGTTTGAACACATCCATTCAGATATATACAGATATATACTTGTCTTTAAACACAGATAAAACAGAGATGTTAATTGTTGTAGGGAATGATGCTGATCACAACAATATTTTGTCATCATTTAACTCAGTTGGAATCCCCATTAATTTTACTGAATCAGCCCGCAATCTAGGAGTTATCTTTGATTCTAGCATGTCATTTAAAGCGCATATTACAAAGTTGTCCAAATCATGTTTCTTCCATCTTAAAAATGTTGGGAAATGAAGGCACTTTCTAAGAAACAGGATTCTGAGAAATTAATTCATCCATTTATTTCTAGTAGGATTGACTACTGCAATGCAATGTTCACTGGCTGTTCAAACTGTTCTTTATTCAGCCTCCATTTAATCCAAAATGCTGCTGCAAGAATTATTACAAGAAGAAAATACAAACACATAACTCCGGTTCTTAAATCCTTACACTGGCTCCCGGTTAAATTTAGGGCAGATTTCCTTTTAACATATGAATCATTACATGGCCAAGGTCCGGCTTACTTGTCTGAACTTATCATGACTTACAAATTAGAGAGCACATTATGATCTCAAGATGCCGGTCTGCTTATGATTCCAAGGATTAATAAAATAACAGTGGGAGGTCGAGCTTTTAGGTACAGGGCCCCTAAACTGTGGAACGGTCTGCCTGCTACTAACAGAGATGCCCCTTCGGTTTCAGCTTTCAAATCCCGACTGAAGACTCACTACTTCAGTTAGCATATCCTGACTGGAGCTGCGGATTAACTGTACAGACTGCATCTCTGTTGTTAGCCATTAGCACTAAAGCATAAGTAACATGATAGTTATAATTTGTTACTAACCCTCACCTATTCTGTTTCTCTTCTCAGTACTCAAATGTTAAACTTGGTGCCACTGCCCACCTGCCAAGTTGTTTTGCCTGCCTAAGGTAAAGTCATCCCTGATGGAAGATCACAGCAATCGTGGGGTAGAGGGGTGCTTTCATCAGATTGGCTGGCCCAGCGTTGTTTCAGCTGTGGAATGGCCAAATGGGGGATACAGCTTGATGGATGAGGTCTCCAGGACTCTAAACAAATCCAAATCATATCATGTGATATCATCTACTGTTAAATTCTGCTCCGCACTTCCTTAAATTTTTATTTTTATACTGTATTGAGGATTTGTTCTGTTCTGTATATTGCAATTGTCCCCCTTCTTTTTAACACCCACTGCACGCCCAACCTACCTGGAAAGGGGTCTCTCTTTGAACTGCCTTTCCCGAGGTTTCTTCCATTTTTTCCCTACTGGGGTTTTTTTTGGGAGTTGTTTCTTGTCTTCTTAGAGAGTCATGGGTGGGGGGCTGTCAAGAGGCAGGGCCTGTTAAAGCCCATTGCGGCACTTCTTGTGTGATTTTGAGCTATACAAAAATAAACTGTATTGTATTGTATTGTATTGTACAGTGGGTGAGATATATATTGGTTGAAATATATTAGTTAAGATATAGATATTGGTTTAACTAGATTGGTTTAGATATATCCATCGGTTCAGATACATCCATTCAGATATTTACGAGTTGAGATACATCCATTTGGATATATATAGAGGCAGCCTTAGGGGTGTGCGGGTCCTAGGGCTGACCAACCCCATGCAGGGCTGGTTACGTCAAACACTGTTACTGGTATGTGTGGACTATATAAACTTGCGTGCAAATTTAATAAAAATAATGTTAACATACACCGGATTTTCTCATTACATTATTCAGCTAAATTTTTGCAAGATAACATGCAGACTTTATCAAAATATAACTGGAGAATATAACTTGACAAATCCATTCGAACAGTACAAGCGGACCTCAAAAATGGGACCCCCTTAAGCATGGGGCCTGGGGCGGTTGCCCCACTTGCCACCCCCAAACACCGGTCTTGGATATATAGGTCAGTTCAGAAATACAGAGCCCAGGCCAAAGGTTTTGAGACTGACACAAGTATTGGTTTTCACAAAGTTTGATGCTTCAATGTTTTTAGATCTTTTTGTCAGATGTTTCTAATGTATACTGAAGTATAATTACAAGCATTTCATTTTCTTGTTTTTAATTTTATTGAAATCGCACAACATTCCATACAAATAGATCAATTTTACAAGAATAGGATTGAAAACAAATCAACCCCCACCCCTGAGAAAGAGAGAATGGGCAGTAGAATAAAACTTAAACCTAGTAAAAATAAGTAAATAGATAAATTAATAAGTGAATATAGATGAATGGAGAAGAAAAAGAAAAAAGAAAAGAAAATGGGGAAAGAATCTGCTTCCTCAGTGCTTTAAAAGCTTATTCTAAAATTTTATTGATTAGATCCTGCCAGGTTTTGAAAAGTTTCTGCACAGATCCTCTAAGAGAGAATTTTATTTTTTCCAATTTCAAATAATATATAACATCAGTTACCCACTGACTTTAAAGGGGAGAGTTAGGATTTTTCCAGTTGAGCAAGATAAGTCTGCGTGCCAGTAGTGTAGTAAAGGCAATCACAGTTTGTTTCTCCTTCTCCACTTTAAGCCCATCTGGAAGAACACCAAACACAGCTGTTAATGAATTAGGAGGAATTGTGACACCAAGGCTGTCTGAAAGGCATTTAAAAATTTTGTTCCAGAACAGAGGTGGGTAGTAACGAGTTACATTTACAGTAATCCTTCCTCCATCGCGGGGGTTGCGTTCCAGACCCCCCCGCGATAGGTGAAAATCCGCGAAGTAGAAACCATATGTTTGTATGTTTTTTTTTTTATATATTTTAAGCCCTTATAAACTCTCCCGCACTGTTTATAAATATTCCCCGCAGCGTTATACAGCATAATCCCTTTGTATTCTCTTAGATATTAGGTAAGATTCATTGAAATTATGTATATAAACACACACTGTTTATATACAGTAAAACCTAAATATTATTTTAAAGATATTGAGTGTCTCCGATATCACATATGTTACAGCCATTACGATAGACAGGCCACCAGCAATAAATACGTACATTGCAAGAAAAATAGTATACAGTAAATGTGTGTACAGTGACACTAAACGTACGTACATGTACTAAGCACTGTAAGAAGAAAATTAATTATGGTTACTCACCAACAATGACACGATGACTTGTCCGATAACAATGAGTTTAATTTTACTGCACAACAAAGGAGAGCGTTACAGCCCTTGTAAAGGAGCCACTTCAGGCGATTGTGTAGCACTGCCGTTGTTCTTCTTCTGGCAGTCTTCAATCCAAATCCCTAAAGCAGATTCCATCCAGAATACTGCCTTATTACATCCACTTACAACTCGTTTTGCACCCTGGTTAAAAGGACGCTGCAGCCGTA
Source organism: Polypterus bichir lapradei (assembly GCA_026402145.1). Lineage (NCBI taxonomy): Eukaryota > Metazoa > Chordata > Cladistia > Polypteriformes > Polypteridae > Polypterus > Polypterus bichir. Next base: position 85,034,418 of record JANRMT010027041.1, read on the forward strand.
GATCTTATATTCCTTTCCTACTTTTTAAATAAAAAGAATCATAGCCTTCAACAAATCCAAAACGTTTACCTTTTCGGCAATCGTTAACATCTTCTTCTTGCGCTTGGGCACGGCACCTGAAGCAGTAGCAGATTGTTTTGGAGCCATAATGAAGGGCTTGACTATGCACAAAGATAAACACTAAAGAGCACAACTCTTTACACAGCGAAGCACGTTGATGCTGAATGAGCGAGATGAGACTTCCTGGTTAACACTGCATAGCTCCTGCGTGCTCTGATTGGTTAGCTTCTCAGTCAGGAGAACTTAACTGCGTGCTCTGAATGGTTAGCTTCTCAGCCATCTGCCAATAGCGTCCCTTGTATGAAATCAACTGGGCAAACCAACTGAGGAAGCATATACAGGAAGTAAAAAGACACATTGTCCGCAGAACCCGCGAAGCAGCGAAAAATCCGCGTTATATATTTAGTTATGCTTTCATATAAAATCCGCGATAGAGTGAAGCCGCAAAAGTCGAAGCGCGATATAGCGAGGGTTTACTGTACTCCGTTACATTTACTTGAGTAACTTTTTTAAAAAAATTGTACTTCTAAGAGTAGTTTTACTGCACTGTACTTTTTACTTTTACTTTAGTACATTTGTGAAGAAGAAATGCTACTCTTACTCTGCTACATTGGGCAACACTCGACTCGTTACTTTTTTCCATTTATACATTAAACTATATTTTTGCCAGAGAGAAGTCACCAGTGGATCTACTGCATGACTGTTTCACCAATCAGACGTAGCAACCATAATGACATGACTACGTTTCACCAATCACACTTGGCAACAATAATCACATTTCCCCAATCAGACGTAGCCATGCAGTCACATGACCACACACACACTTCCTGCATCTGCAGCCTGTGAGAGACTTTTTAGTCATGCGGGGCTCCTGTTCACTGCTAAACGGTCACAGCTTTACTACAAGAACCTTGAGAAGCTTAACCATCACTTCACTGAATGAAGAACAAGCACGTTTTAACCAAACCTGCACAGACAGTCATGGTAAAGTCAGACTTCTTGTGCACAAGCTGCCTTGTTCTAATATTATTTTCTATCAGCTGTGCTATTTGGAGGGCAAGTGTGTGACGATGCCGGTCCCCTACAGACTCCCTCTTCCCACATGGGTGTCTGCTGAACCCACACCGTCGATAGTTATGACCGAGATGAGCTGATATATGAGGATAATTCACTGATGAGGCCAGAGGATGGTGGAAAAAGTGCTCAAGTGCTTTTATTAAAAACCAGTCAAAACAAAAGTAACATCAACAAAAGTGTCAGTGGTGCAGTGTTCTAAAAAACGGTACATATAAAAATCCATAAAAATCATTGTGTAAGGATAAAAAAATCAATAAATAAATCCGTTAAAAATCTGAGGTTAAAGTGCAGACTAACTCCTCCTGATCTCAGCCCACCTCCTCACCCATTGCTTGCATAGCCGGTGGAGACTCAGCAGCCAAGACCTCTTTTCTTTGATACCCCCTTCTTTTTTTTTGTTCTGACCCGTATATATACACACCCGTCTCCATCGGCCTTAATCACACGCTGCAGGAAGCCAATGAAGAAATTGAGAACGATCGCTCCAACTACCTCATTAACTCCCCCACGGTCGTGCAATTGCACCCACGGAGAGTGACACTGCTTTATGGATTTTTTTGAAGCCGCAGACCTGCTACACCACAAAGTGAATATACAGTATTTTTTTTTTTTAATTTTATTAATTTCATTGCAATCATTCCATACAAATCAATCAGTTTTAACAAAAAGTAGAATTGAGAACAAGTCGACCCCCACCCCTGAGAGAGAGAGAGCAAGGCAAACAGAATAAAATTTAAGGCTTGTAAACATACCTAAATTGATAAGTTTGATAAGTCAATAGAGATGAATGGAGAAGAAAAAGAAATACAGAAATAATTGCTTCCTCTGTGGTTTAAGGGCTTATTTTAAAATATTACTGATTAGATACTGCCATGTTTTGAAAAAAATCTGTACAGATCCTCTAACTGAGTATTTGATTTTTTTCCAATTTCAAATAGTATAAAACATCGGTTTCCCACTGACTTAAAAGAGGAGAGTTTGGATTCTTCCAGTTTAGCAGAATAAGTCTGCGTGCCAAAAGTGTAGTGAATGCAATCACAGTTTGTTTGTCCTTCTCCACTTTAAACCCATCTGGTAGAACACCAAACACAGCTGTTAATGGGTTAGGAGGGATTGTGAGTCCAAGGCTGTCTGAAAGGTAATTAAAAATTTTGGTCCAGAATGATGTTAGTTTGGTGCAGGCCCAGAACATGTGACCCAGTGAGGCTGGGACTTGATTGCAGCGTTCTCAGGTTGGATCTTGCCCTGGAAACATTTTGGACAGTTTTAAGCAAGACAGATGTGCTCGATATATAATTTTGAGTTGAATAATTGTATGCTTTGCACATATGGAGCTCAAGTGAATTATCTGCATTTCCATTTTCCACTCCTTTACTGATATATTATTGAGAGATCTTTTTCCCAGTGTCCTCTTGGATCTTTGAAAGGGAGGGACTGTAAAATGATTTTATATATTGCAGAAATGGTGTCTGAGTCCTTGAGATTGAGCAGTGAATATACAGTATTATACTGTCAGTGTACAGTATATCTTCTCACTGTAAGTAGTTTGCACTGTTCAAACATACATGTTACCTACTGTAGGTACTGGCTTCAAAAGCTTTGTTGAGAAAATCTGAGATTTGGAACTTTGTGTTATTTGTGCATCTGTATTTTGTAAAGATGTTATTTATTTTTACTAATTTTTTTTATTTTATTATTTGGAAATAGCAGAATTTGCACATTATTTTATATTTTTGTCTGTCTCATTACAACATTTCTAAAAAATAAATCATTTATTATGTTCAAACATTTCCTCGGTACTTGAATAGTCTTTTCACCAAATACTTTTTTACTCTTACTTGAGTAATTTTTTGGATGACTACTTTTTACTTCTACTTGAGTAATATTATTTTGAAGTAATACTACTCTTACTTGAGTAGAATTTTTGGCTACTCTACCCACCTCTGGTCCAGAATAATGTTAATTTGGTTCAGGTCCAATACATGTGACCCAGTGAGGCTGGAACTTGATTGCAGCTTTCGCAGGTTGGATCTTGCCCTGGAAACATTTTGGACAATTTTGAGACAGATGTGCTTGATATATAATTTTGAGTTAAATAATTGTATGCTTTGCGCATATGGAGCTTGTGTGAATTCTCTGCATTGCTACCTTCCACTCCTTTTCTGATATGTTGAGTGAGAGATCCTTTTACCATTGTCCTCTTGGATCTTTGAAAGGGAGGGACTGTAAAATGGTTTTATATATTGCAGAAATGCTGTCTGAGTCCTCGAAACTGATCAATATATTTTCCAGCATAGAAGGAGGTGGGAGGAAATTACAAGCATTTCATATGTTTCAAATGCTCAACTTCTGGGCCAAATCCTGACTGATGGTAGCCCATTCTTGCATAATCAATGCTTTAAGTTTGTCAGAATTTGAGGGTTTTTGTTTGTCCACCCACCTCTTAAGGATTGATCACAAGTTCTCAATGGGATTAAGGTCTGCAGAGTTTCCTGGACCTAAAATTTCAATGTTATTTTCCCCAAGCCACTTAGTTATCACTTTTGCCTTACGGCATGCTGACAAACTCTAACCATTAATTATGCAACAATGGGCTGCCATCAGTTAGGATTTGGCCCAGAAGATGATTGACAGCATGCCAGGACGAATTGTAGAGGTTTTGAAAAAGAACAGCCAAAATTGCAAATATTGACTATTTGCATAAACTTAATGTAATTGTCAATAAAAGCCGTTGAAACTTATGAAATACTTGTAATTATACTTCAGTATACCATAGAAACATCTGACAAAAAGATCTGAAAACACTGAAGCAGCAAACTTTGTGAAAACCAATACTTGTGTCATTCTCAAAACTTTTGGCCACGACTGTACATCAGTTTGGATAGAACGGTTGGGATTTACAAGCAGGTACAGTACGGCCACCTAAGTTTATCATTGCTGTTTAACTTCATCATTGTTTCAACATTGTTGTCATTATTGTACATATTTTATACAAGAAGCATATTTTATTTCATAAGCCATTATGGTTGGGGGTCCTTGATTTCAAAGAATTTTTTTTTTGTTGTTATTTAAAGTACTCACCCAGATACCGTCCTCCTTGCCCCGCTCCATCTGACCCCTGCTCGCTGCGCCTGCTTCACTCGCTCCCTCTTGTTTCTATCATGATCTGGTATTTCTTTCATTAAAGCATGTTCTATGTAAAAGTTTGTGAGGAACGGATCAATACAAACAAATTTATATATATCTCAACCAATGTATATATCTGAACAGATGTATTCAAACCAATGTATCCCTACCAATGTATCTGAACCGATACATACAGTATATCTGAACAGATGTATTAAAAGCAATGTATTTATTCAAATCAATGTATCTGAACCTATATATATATATATATATATATATATATATATATATATATATATATATATATACTAGCAAAATACCCGCGCTTCGCAGCGGAGAAGTAGTGTATTAAAGAAGTTATGAAAGAGAAAAGGAAACATTTTAAAAATAACATAACCTGATTGTCAATGTAATTGTTTTGTCACTATTATGAGTGTTGCTGTCATCAAGGATTTGATTATCATTATTTCTTTCAATCAGGTTCGTATTTGGAGGATGTGTTGTTTTGAAGTTATATTCCGTGTTTGTCAACCGTTGTAAAGATAACAGGTTTCATTCATCGAAGTGTTCACTACCCAAATTGCTACTCGTGAATGTAAGATGTTTAACAGGCATTCCCGGTATTAACTTGTGCTAAACGTACCATGGTGTGACGTAAGGGGAGCTGACTGTAAAAAGGCAAGGAGGCACGTATTTTGAACGAAAAAGGAGAAGACAGCGAAGGAGTGGAAAAGTGAGAAGGAAAACGGTTTAAATAAAGAGCTAGGAAGATGAATGGAAAGAAGCAGCCAGCGGTAAAGCAAGGAAGACTCCGTAATAAGGACGGTTGGGTGCACATAGAAGGTGTAACAATAAGATTAAGTCTTATGATAATGTTTCCGCACAGAGGGTTTAGAGAGACGCACTGGGAGAAGTATAGAATAGGGAAGCCCGTGTGACTGTTCTGCTGTTCTCCTTCGACAGTTCTGTGGCTCTTCATATTTGTATGCACCTCTCTAAAGTCAGTTTGTCTTCTCTCAGTAATCTTTGTTGCAAACTTGCATCACTGGTTCCGCACACAATTCGGTCACCTATAAGGGAACATTTAATCTCCCCGAAATTGCATGTGCCTGCTAACACTCTCAGATCTGTGACGTAGTTGTCTATATTTTTTCCCCTTGCCTGATTTCTGGAAAAAAATCTGAACCTTTCTACAGTTTCGTTTATTTTCGGGTTGTAATGTTCATCAAATTTACGTATCATCAAGCAGCTTGGACTGTGCATTTCACACCTAGGCCTTCAGTAGTGCTCTGTCTGAATTAACCCGCCCCTCAAAAAGCTAATTTATGGTTATAAAAACCATCTTAATATGCAGAAATACAGTATAAAGAGCTGTTGCATCACAGATAGATAACTCCTGTAGCCACAATAAATGCCTTTATTGAATAGACAAACCAGGGGTGAACAAGTTCCTTTCTACTGCAGCTACAGCCACGACACACATAAAAAACATCAATAATAACTCATAAACTTGCAATATTATTTAGGAAAATCGCAACATTTTACTCACCAAAAATTCGGATTATTTGTAAACAAAATCCATCCTCCTCTCTTTCCTCAAAAACAGTTCAATTACTCTGTCATACAGATTATCCGAGCGTGTTCCATCAAAAAGTCCCTTTCTATCGCCATTGAAGCTAATACTGAAAGTCTAACCTGCCCTGTCGTATTTCTGGCATAAGTTTTATTTCGCTTTAGGGCTGAAAATCTCCGCTCGACAGAAGCAGTGTACACAGGAGTGGTTACCGCCAAATATACCAATGTGAACAGCTGCCCCATGCTCTCATTCAGATTTTTCTGATGAAGGAAGTCAAGGAGATCAGTGGGAGATTTTCCTGCAAAATCATCCATGGCATACATTACAGTCAGTTCTGTTTTTAGCCGAGACAGATCAAAAAGTGCTCCGTGGCTCTGTGTTAAACTGGAGAAGGCTGCATGCGGGAAATTTTTCTTGTATTCACAAAACTTCTGGGGGTCGAGGAGCGTGACAAACTTCAGTTTTTCGTGGTCTTGAAATCTGGTCTGTGTCTGGCAAATAATATTGTCCAGAATCCTGCCATGGAGTTGGCGGTAGTGCGCGCGAGGATCTTGCGCTTGACCTCTTCATGCGCTCGGAGCGCCTGTGGTGCGTTCAGTGGCCTCGTAGAGTTCCTCATAACGGCTTCTATCCAATCAATGGGTCTGAATACGGTGACGTTGCCATACGCCTGCTAGAGGGCCCTACTGACACCAACTCAAAATCTGATTGGTTGAATCAACAGTTTAATCGACATTTATTTTGTGTTAGAAGGCCTGCAGATCGGATTGTGAAGGCCTCTTTGACTTTGACTCTGCCTGGCAACAAATGATGGCTGAAATGTGATTGCTTAAATGCTTTAATACGAAAATACATGTCTGGAAGCAGCACAACCATCGGAAAAGCTATGAAAGGAAGCGGACAGACTATTTGGAATTATTTAATAAGTATTCATGGACAAAATATAATTAACATCATTTTGTGATTTGGATATTTTTTTAGGCCAGCATAGAAGGCCTTGCAGGCCCTGGTGGCCCACCACTGATCAAGCTCATGGTTAACTCATTAGGGCTTACATCACCGGTCAGCGCCTGACACAATTCTCTGCCGCCCTCTCCAATAAGATAATGGAATAATCTGACCTTAGTGTTTTCCTTTGCCTCTGGCATTGCAAGTTCTGTGTATAATGTGAACTGGTCCTTCCATGTTCTCCATGACTTCGCCAGGTCTTTAGCATCGAGGCTTTATACCCTGCGTCTTCTCATTAAACTTGTATCTCACAAATATCTCGTACGATCTTGCGATGTCCATGGTTTTATTTAATTTTAGCTCAGACCCGGCACTTAAAAGTTTCTCTCGCACTTTTGCTGAGTTTGTGCCAAACACTATTCTATCCCTGACCATCTCATCTTCGTTTGCATAAGCACAGCCCTTCACCAGCAATTTTAACTCTGTTAGAAAGTGATCAAAAGTCTCGTTTATACCTTGCATCCTCTCAGTAAACTTGTATCTCGCGAATATCGTATTCGTCTTAGGCATGACAAACGGCAGCAGCAGCATGTCTATGAACTTAATTTAAACTTAAGCTTTACACCTTGCTTTCCTATTTGTTTGCATAAGCACAGTCCTTCACCAGCAATTTTAAATTCATTACAGCAATTTTAACTCCCTTACAAAGTGATCAAAAGTCTTGTTTACACCCTGCGTCTTCTTATTAAACTTGTATCTCGCGAATATCGTATTTGTCGTAGGCATGACAAATGCCAGTGGCAGCGTGTCTATGAGCTTAATTTAAACTTAAGGTTTACACCGTGCTTTGTTTCCGCAGTAGCTGCACTCATGAATATGCTTGTATGCATCACTCGCTTCATATTGTTTTGCTGCCTTCTCAATTGTGTAATGCGTTTTTTGAACAGGTTTCATTCATCGAAGTGTTCACTACCCAAATCGGTACTCGTGAATCTAAGATGTTTAATAGGCATTCCCGTTATTAAGTTGTGGATTTGCCTGCGAATATTTAGCGGAAGCGTGTCTATAATTGTAATTTAAACTTAAGCTTTACACCTTGCTTTCCTATTGATATGTGTACAAAGGCTTGTTCAGCGTCAGAGGGTTTCCGCAGTAGCTGCACTTATGAATATGCTAAGCAGAGTCCTTCACCCGCAAATATTTACCTTATATGGGCAGGCACTCAATTACGTGGGAGGTGCGATGATGCGGGACGCAACTCCGCCTCACACAGCGACCGAGCTGCAGGCTATGGCCGTTTATATGGATGAAAGTAGGTTCCAGTTATGACCGTTACGCGTAGAATTTCAAAATGAAACCTGCCTAACTTTTGTAAGTAAGGAATGAGCCTGCCAAATTTCAGCCTTCCACCTACACGGGAAGTTGGAGAATTAGTGATGAGTCAGTGAGTGAGTGAGTGAGGCAGTCAGTCAGTCAGTCAGTGAGGGCTTTGCCTTTTATTAGTATATATATATATATATATATATATATATATTGTGACGGACAGCCGGGTCCCATGACCGGCCGGGATGCCTCTGCTGCATACGTCCCGGGGGAGCCACCATGGACAGTGCAATGCCTCCCCCGGGGCGCCTGGGGGCAGCCTCCCTGGCCGTGGGTCCTTCCTCAGTCTCCCCTGTGGCTCCATGGGACATGGAGTCCACCACAGCCCGGTTGGGAGATGGGGTGGCCGCTAGGGGGTGCTGCGGAGAGCCAGCCGCCACATTGGACGACTTACCAGCCCCACCCGGAGGTGCAATTAAGACCAGCTGGTCAGGCACCTGGAGCACTTCCGGGTGGGCTATAAAGCAGGCCAACCTCCCTTCATGCTTGGCCAGAATCGGGAGGAAGAGGACGAGGTTGCCTGGGAGGAGTGGTAGTGCCAGGAAGGGTTGTATAAAGTCTGTTTTGTGCTTTTGGGAATGTGTTGGGCCTGTGGGACACGGGGAAGGCGTGCCCCACGGCTGAAGAAAAAGAAATAAAAAACCTATTTGTTTTACACGTGCCTCTGCGTAAGTCTGTGCAGGGTCGGGCGCTATATAGCGCCTTTTACAATATATATCTGAACCAATTTATATATTTACTGTACAAAGCAATCTTTTTGTCCTGAATGGCCCCTCATACAATGGATATGCAACAAAGTATTAAATATGACTGCTTTAACAGACCTACCATTGCTGTGTATTAAACATTATGGTGCCCTAAAATGAGGGAGACCAGGTAGAAAAAGTGTTGTCATTTCTGTGTGGTGTGATTGAAACATATGCAAATCCCCTTAAATGAAATTCTGCAACGTGCACTTTAATTGCAGCTGGATTGTTTTATTTGTAATTTTAAGCTGCAGAGCTGAGGAGTAAATCAAGGAAAAATTTACCTTTGTCCCAAACATTATGGAGGGCACTGTAGTATTTGAAGTACACATGAATTCATAAATTGAAAAATAACAAATAAAGAAGATTGAGTTATTATATCAGATAATATTTTTACTGTACTCTTTACACATGACCTACAAACCTATAATAAAAATTGAACAATCAACAACAATCAAAGCAACTTAGGACAATCTAGACAAGAACAGTCCATTCAGCCCAAAGCTTGCCGGGTCTATCCACTTAATTCTTCCAAAATAATTTCAAGTCTAGTAATCAAGACTTGTAATTCCATATTAATAAGAAAAAAAATGGGTCTTGTGAAGCCTCATCCAGCTTTGTTTCCCACCATGGGCACTGGCTCACTGTGCTGCTGGTGTGGATAAGCTGGTTAGAAAGTGGATGGATGGATATCCATTAGGTGGTAGTGATTCTTTGGGGTGTCAGCTTGTTCTCCCAATACTGACACAGGCAGTCCCCCATACTCACGTCTAAAAAACATGCACAATGTTTGTAGGTGTACACTGTGGTGGGCTATCATTCCATCCACATTTATTCTTATTTATGCACGATGCTGCTAAAATAGATAGCAGCACCCCATAACCAAGAATTATATAAGGGATGAGAAAACAAATAGCTTAACATATACTGTATGTAGGAACTTAATGGCTGCAAATTGCATTCAATTTAATGGCACAACTTAAGACCTGGACTTTTGTCTTTTTACTGGAAAGAGGACTTCTGTGTTTTCCAGATTTGCATATGTGTTCAGAGTGCATGAAGCGTTGATCTTTTGTGTGTGTAATTATGCTTGCTAAGAGACTTCTCCTCATCAGGTGAGGGGAACAGCTTTATTTAAAGATAACTCAATGCAGACAGAACTTCCTAAATGTTACAACCAATTCATAGGCTTTGCAAATGTGAAATCTTTTAATGTACCAGAGGCATGGAGTTGGATGTCATCAAAAGGACATTTAAAGCAAAAGCAAGTTGTTGGAACTTATTGCTTACTGCAGGGGTACTCAACTCAACTCTATGGCAGGAACTCTGCTCCTGGAGCACCACAGTGGCTGCAGGGTTTCATTCCAGCAAGTTTCACAATTAGAGGGCAGGCGTAGCAGATAATGAAATTTGCTATGTAATTATATGAATTATATAATTATCAGAACAACATTAGCTTTCAAGATTTCAAGAAGGCTTTCTACAGTGGTGTGAAAAACTATTTGCCCCCTTCCTGATTTCTTATTCTTTTGCATGTTTGTCACACAAAATGTTTCTGATCATCAAACACATTTAACCATTAGTCAAATATAACACAAGTAAACACAAAATGCAGTTTTTAAATGATGGTTTTTATTATTTAGGGAGAAAAAAAAATCCAAACCTACATGGCCCTGTGTGAAAAAGTAATTGACCCCTGAACCTAATAACTGGTTGGGCCACCTTTAGCAGCAATAACTGCAATCAAGCGTTTGCAATAACTTGCAATGAGTCTTTTACAGCGCTCTGGAGGAATTTTGGCCCACTCATCTTTGCAGAATTGTTGTAATTCAGCTTTATTTGAAGGTTTTCTAGCATGAACCGCCTTTTTAAGGTCATGCCATAGCATCTCAATTGGATTCAGGTCAGGACTTTGACTAGGCCACTCCAAAGTCTTCATTTTGTTTTTCTTCAGCCATTCAGAGGTGGATTTGCTGGTGTGTTTTGGGTCATTGTCCTGTTGCAGCACCCAAGATCGCTTCAGCTTGAGTTGACGAACAGATGGCCGGACATTCTCCTTCAGGATTTTTTGGTAGACAGTAGAATTCATGGTTCCATCTATCACAGCAAGCCTTCCAGGTCCTGAAGCAGCTAAACAACCCCAGACCATCACACTACCACCACCATATTTTACTGTTGGTATGATGTTCTTTTTCTGAAATGCTGTGTACCTTTTACGCCAGATGTAACGGGACATTTGCCTTCCAAAAAGTTCAACTTTTGTCTCATCAGTCCACAAGGTATTTTCCCAAAAGTCTTGGCAATCATTGAAATGTTTCTTAGCAAAATTGAGACGAGCCCTAATGTTCTTTTTGCTTAACAGTGGTTTGCGTCTTGGAAATCTGCCATGCAGGCCGTTTTTGCCCAGTCTCTTTCTTATGGTGGAATCGTGAACACTGACCTTAATTGAGGCAAGTGAGGCCTGCAGTTCTTTAGACGTTGTCCTGGGGTCTTTTGTGACCTCTCGGATGAGTCGTCTCTGCGCTCTTGGGGTAATTTTGGTCGGCCGGCCACTCCTGGGAAGGTTCACCACTGTTCCATGTTTTTGCCATTTGTGGATAATGGCTCTCACTGTGGTTCGCTGGAGTCCCAAAGCTTTAGAAATGGCTTTATAACCTTTACCAGACTGATAGATCTCAATTACTTCTGTTCTCATTTGTTCCTGAATTTCTTTGGATCTTGGCATGATGTCTAGCTTTCGAGGTGCTTTTGGTCTACTTCTCTGTGTCAGGCAGCTCCTATTTAAGTGATTTCTTGATTGAAACAGGTGTGGCAGTAATCAGGCCTGGGGGTGGCTACAGAAATTGAACTCAGGTGTGATACACCACAGTTAGGTTATTTTTTTAACAAGGGGGCAATTACTTTTTCACACAGGGCCATGTAGTTTTGGATTTTGTTTCTCCCTAAATAATAAAAACCATCATTTAAAAACTGCATTTTGTGTTTACTTGTGTTATATTTGACTAATGGTTACATGTGTTTGATGATCAGAAACATTTTGTGTGACAAACATGCAAAAGAATAAGAAATCAGGAAGGGGGCAAATAGTTTTTCACACCACTGTATATCCTTCATCAAAGCCATCCTTCCTTTATCTGCACCTGCTCGCCCAGTTAAGGGTCGCAGAGGCCGCAAACCAACCCTGGTCCAGTTGTTAGGTCACCACAGTGAATGTGTAGGAAGACTCCTTCACTACTACACCAATTAAAATCTAACATGATTGATTTTTGGGGATTGTGAAGTGAGACAATGCATGCAGACCCAGGGAGAACATGTAAAATCCAGATTGTGGTGACCGGGCCAGGATCTAAATCAAGTTTCGTGGAATTGTGAGGCAGCAGCACTAGCAGCCATTAACAGCCTCCTTCACCAATACTGGACATCTATGAAAGGTTCTTTACTTTAAAGCTCAATTCATCTATATTTTGTATATTGCCCCTCAAAGGTGACACAGTTACAAAGCACTGTACAAAGCAAATAAGATTTAAAGGCAACCGATAAGGAATACTTGATAATGTGCTTGTGTTCTCAATAATGTGAATGGTGCCATACAGTATACACTTCATATAAATATTTTTATGAATGCAGGGGCATAGCCGAGAATTAAGTTTCAGAGGGGATGAGAAAGTACATGAGTCAAAATTCCATCTAAGATTAACCTGTTGGAACTGTAATAAATTACAGGGGTGGGCAAAAGTAGGTTTACAGTTGTGAGTACATGAAACACAGAGTTTATTCTTGGATTATTATGTATTTATTAATTCTTGTATTATTTGTTTGTACAGTATTATTTGTCTTCTTATTTGCCTTCTTTTTAATATTATTATTAAAGTGTGCTTGATTATAGCAAGCAGACTACAAGAATGAAGCCTGGCAATTTGAGCACTTACAAGATTGGACCTAAGGGCACTGTGCCATTGTGACATTCTTTTGAGTTAATAAAGCTAATAAAGCTATTGTAATAATCATAACCTGCATGTATTTTTCCATATGAACAACTGTAAACCTAGTTTAGCCCACCCAAGTATATTTCAGGAGGCTCAAACTAGAAATTCCTACCAGCTTTGTATGGACGCTATAAATTAGTAGTAATTTACAAGTATACACTGCGCAGGATACATTCAAAGAGTTAGACTTGCATGATTGATCAGACTATTTCAATTTTGAGATATTTTGAAATGTGCTTGACAGATCTTAAATTGTAGGTTAGACTTACAATCTCTTGAAATTGCAGGCTATGAAATGATTTCCTGACAGTTTAAATCATCTACAATCAGATTCCTTAAAACTATGGGTGTGGGGACATCTGTGCAAGTGTGCCTGCCATCACCCATCCCAGGGTTGATTCCTGGCTGGCCCTTGATGATTCTGAGATAGTCACCAATTCACTGTAGCACCAAACTAAATAAGCAAGTAAAGTTTATGGGTTGTGCCTCAGCTGCTTCAAATAAAAATTGTGAAAACCCCTCTAAAGAGTGGAAAATTTGATCTTCAGAAAGCTGTAAGTGGTCATTGAGGACGTGCAAATGATGAGGAGCTGTGCACTTTCTGTCAGGCTTCTTAGGTGTCCGAAAATCAAAGTATGAATCTTAATAATAATAATAATAATAATAATCTGCGGGGTTCTGGCGCCCTGCCCGGGGTTTGTTTCCTGCCTTGCGCCCTGTGTTGGCTGGGATTGGCTCCAGCAGGCCCCCGTGACCCTGTAGTTAGGATATAGCGGGTTGGATAATGGATGGATAGCTAATAATAATAATAATAATAATACATTTTATTTAAACAGTACCTTTCCCATGCTCAAAGTGCTTCATAGAAATTTAGAATGAACAACAGAGCATACACAACATTGAATACAAGTAATATCTGTGTGAATGACTAAATAATTTTAAAAAAGAATATGCAAAGCTTTGAAATAGATTTAACACATTGTAGGTTATTAATAGAATTGTATGTTCAATCCTGTAAATTAGGAGACCCGGATTCGCTTCCCAGGTCCTCCCTGCGTGGAGTTTGCATGTTCTCCCCGTGTCTGCGTGGGTTTCCTCCCACAGTCCAAAGACATGCAGGTTAGATGCATTGGTGATTCTAAATTGTCCCTAGTGTGTGCTGGTGTGTGGGTGTGTGCGCCCTGTGGTGGGCTGGCGCCCTGCCCAGGGTTTGTTTCCTGCCTTGCGCCCTGTGTTGGCTGGGATTGGCTCCAGCAGACCCCCGTGACCCGGCAGTTTGGATAATGGATGGATCCTGTAAGACACAGGGAGCCAGTGAAGGCAGAGCAGGATGGGTGTGACGTGCTCGCAGTGTAAGGACTCTTGCAGCAGAGTTTTGAATCAATCAGAGCTGTGATAACAGATGAGATGGGGCACCTTCCATTGCAGAGTTACAATAATTGATGCAGGATGTGATACAATTACGGACAATTTTCTCAGCACTGGAAAATGAGAGGAATGAGCAAACACAGGATGTGTTATGGAGGCAGAAATAAGAAAGTTTCTTAATGTGGTTTATGTGGTTAGAATAAGAAAGGGAAGAATCAAAAATGACACCAAGATTGCTTGCAGAGGAATGAGCTCTGATAAAGTCATCACCAAGAGTGATTGAAAAGGAGCTCATTTTCTTAAGCTGGGCTTTAGTGCCAAGTAGCATGGCTTTGGTGTTGTTGCAGTTCTGTATTTCATCCAGGTTTTAATTTCACTGAGGCACATTGTCAGCTAAGAAAGCTCTGATGAACTTTCACTTTTAACACTGAGTATCATCTGCATAAAAATGATAAACCAGTCCAAAGTTATGAACAATGTGGCCAAGTAGAAGCATTTAGACACTGAAGAGCAGTGAGCCAAGGAGAGAGCCTTGAGGGATCCCTTGTGTGACTGGTGCTGAGCTGGCCCTTGTGTGCCCTGCAAGGAAGCCTGCCTGATAATAAAATGGATATCTACTAGGTACTGCTGCAGAAGAGCTTTTTCTTTTCATTGCCCAGTCTGTGCTACATCAGCCATGAAAAGCATGGTTCCAGAATGAATGCAATAGAAATTAAGTTTCCTTGAAGTCATTCAGTCATTCATTTTCTAACCTGCTTGGTCCTGAACAGGGCCACAGGGGTCTGCTGGTGCCTATCACAGCTAGCATAGGGCACAAGGTGGGAACAAACCCTGGACAGGGTGACTGTTATAGCACAGCCTGGGCATTGAAAAGAAAAAGGTCTTCTGCGGCAGGCTTTGGTTTTCTAAAAGTGTAAAGAAATACTCTGTATGAGTAAAAACGAAAACCAGCCCTGGAAGGGATGCCAGTACACCCCAGGGCAAATTCACATACACACACACACACGTGCCCCCAGAAAATATACCGAATTACCAAAGTTTAGGAGAAAATCCCCATGTAAACAGAAACAGAACCTGAAAACTTGACATTGGGGATTTGAACCTATGACACAAGATGTATGAGGCAGCAGTAGCTGGCTGCTGAGCCACAGTGCCTGTCCCTTTAAAATTTAGCACAAATATATTTGTGTTAAAAATAATCAGGCCGTATCTGCACCAGCTGGACTGGAGCCACACACCCACAAGCAGGCACTCATGCGTTTGTACCACTATATGTTTAAGGACTTCCTGTTGTCACCCTCAACGTTGTTTTGAATTTATAACCTTTAACACTAGGCACAACTTTTCTTTAGAAAGTTTAAAGTATCCTTTCACAGGCTGGGATGGTCCCTGAAGGTGAGTTGATCAGCACTCGCTGTCTTCATGAGCACATTTACCTGAAGTCCACTAGCATCACACAATTACACTAACACTTTGAACACAACAGCCACTAGATGGACAGCATGGCCTTGTGGGTATTAACGCTACTACTGTCTGCGAGCCACAGAGACTGTCTGAGGTCTAACAGTTAGACTACATGTCCCTCTGAGCTGTCTTGTGCAATATTAAACAAGATAAAACGTTCTGATATTTCTTCACATGAACATGAAATATATTTATATGATATTTAAAGATCGGCAGCTAACAATTTTAGATATTTCAAAGTGAGCTGAAAGACCAATAGAAAAAGAGCACAGGAGATTGGAGGGGAATAAGCCGTAAACCAGCTGAAAAACACAACCAGTTATCTGACTTCTATGAACTTGGCAAACAGGAATTATCACCTTTTAATTCTCACTGGCACGTTTCATGTAATTTGCATGATGTGTAATGACAAGAACCTCACGTTTGTCCTTCAGAGCCTTGACTGAACCTGTTGCAGCCACCCCCCCAAAACACAAAAAGTTCACCCTAAAGCCAGATAGTACAGTTCAGAGTCCAGCACTCCCAGATTGTGCTGTCATCCTCGAGTCTGTTTCTTAGATCTTAAAATCAAACATGTTGCAATTTATTTTTAGATCTTTGTGCAGTCATTCCATTTTCAGTTGTGTTAAACAGCAAGAAGAAATCAAAATGGTAACTGTGATAGACACTGTGTGTCTGGGAAACCTCCTGCACTTTACAATATGAGACCACTACTTTAAATGGATGTGTCACCTTTGACTGCATCACATCGCTCTTGCTAATTGTACAAGTGGACCATTTGGAAGGCTGAAGGTGAATAAAACAAACTGATTTTCCTGCTGGGCCAGCTTTGCAAGACACATATTAGTACTAATAGTGGTAGTAACAGTGTTGTCACGTGTACAGAGTACAACAAAATTCTTAATTGCATGTCTAACCAACATGCCACACATCTACACTCTGCAGTGCCATGATAAACAAGGCTTAGGTCCATCCTAATGATCTCTTCTTTTTCAACACTCATGGGAAAGAAAAGTCACAATGTCTGCACGTCAGCCCCATACAAAAAATCATTCATTAATTTATATGTCAAACTATCTTATTCCAGTGCAAGGTCTCAGGGAGGCAGGGCTTATTCTGTCAGGTTTGACTGGTCCTTTAGTGAATTTATCTGATTGGTTGCAGGGGAGAAACTGTCCCTCAATATGATAACAGTCAGTCATAGGGCATATTTACAATAAACATTTTGTTCAATTTAACATCCTCATTCGGACTAACCTGAGCAACCCAGTGATTAGGGGAAGTGAAATATCCAGAACAAAATACCCACTCCGACGCGATAACAAAGCGCAAACTCCACACTCGCTGAATATTTCAGCTCTGGGGCAGCTATACTATATACTGTGCTACCCTACAATATTAATAACTTACCAAAATAAGTAGCCCAACAGGTCATGCCAAAAAACTCTTGCCGACTACACTATAAAGCCTTATGAAGTCACCATCAGGAAATAAATGATGGTTGTGTTGTTAACATTGCTTGCAACAAAACCAGTTCAAGGCCCATGGCATGGACGCTGTTCTGATAGATTCACCTGTTCTGAGGTGGGCTCAAATGATCATTTTTCTAGCCCTCAACTGCAAGTCACTACATCACTACACTGTGTCACGGCTTACACAGAGTCTGCATATTCTCCATTTTCTCTGGGTACTTCACTTCATACAATACATCAAGGGAATACAGAACAATTAATGGAATACTCTGAAGAGATAAGATATTGGGACAACTTGTCTATTAGCTAACCAAACAATACTGATTGACCAGATGATCTTTTCCTATTTATAAGATTGTGCAAATGTCTAACAGCTCACCTAAGGCCTGTCGAGCAGACCTGAAAGAGAACAGTGGATCAGCACTTATCATACATTTCACTCAAGGCTGGCTGGTGGCATTGTATTATAGTCAGTTACTTAGTCTGTGTCACTGTCATTAGGGCAGGGAGACATGAAATTAGCCAGTGGCATACCAACTTTTGTGGGGGTGCACAAGCATGGTGCACAGCCATGACATGGACAATGTATTAAAAGTGTACCAGTGTTTGTGATGAAAGAAAGTTGAAAGATGAAATGGTGTTAAGACGAGAACTCCTTCTCACCACAACACAGCTCTTACATCTAACCAGCCTAACAGAAGGCCAGCCCTTGGAGGACCTCATTAATTGGCTGTGTGATCCAACACTAAACTCAACATTAAACATACAGCACCTTATATGACTTCTAGTCAGAAGAGTTGTAAAATATAACAACTTCAGTTGTTGGGTCTCGTCGCCTTGAGGATTTCAAGTTAAAAGACTAGGAATTGCAGGGGATGATACATTACATGAGTCCTTGATGACAGCACTGTTATAAACTTCTGAAGTATCGTGAGCTCAGCGCATGCTGATAGCCAATTAGAGTGCTGCCCGACAGCACTGCCGCCTGTACAAACGCTTAGCTGGTATCTTTTCTTTCTCCAATTTCCATTCTGTTACGTTATAACAGACATCGGACAGACAAGCCTCTTTTCTGTTTGCACAGTCCAAAACTCCCCACTTTTGTTTTTTTCCTTGCAACTATATTGTATGCACTGTACTTCTGCATTAGCACTTATTGGTGGTCAGCTCTTGGACACACACAAGCCTGCCCACCCCTATGACTTAGGGGAAAATTGCTTTTGTCGAGCAAATTGCAGAATGGACTGCATGAGTTGTTGGAGTTGTCACAAATGAAGTCTACAACTGAAAATCGTTGGAAAAGTCATGCAGTGTGTGGTGTTCACCAGCAATTACTTTCATGCTGTACAAGGTATCATCTCCATTTATGTCTGATGCCATTAAGAAACTGCTGTACTTTTCTATTTTATAATTCCTAAAGTAACAATTGGGTATACACATTCATAATCACAGCTGATTAATTGAGTGTTGTAAGGTGCCAGAGCCTATCACGGCAGCATTGGGTGTAATGCTGGAACCAATCATAGATGCCCCCCCAGCTAATCACAGGGCCCACTTATGTACACAGCCACTCTTATACTTAATTTTAATTTCACAGATTTTAAAGAAAAGCTAAAGTAGCGAAAGAGAAACAGGGAGGATATTTATCTTCTACATAAACAGCAATAAGAAAGCAGTATTCAAACCCAGAACATCGGATCTAGGATGTTAGCTGTGCTAACCACTGCGCCACCCAAAGTAACCTGGTATACAAATGAAATCAGACTACTAACTGACTAACCAAGAGTAAGAAAGTGAATGTGACATGCCTCAGAGGTAAACGCTCACCCAAGGAAGGCTTCTACCTGATTTCTCGCTGCTTCTTGGCTCAAATGTTCACCGCACCCAATGACTACAACTAAAGATCTTCACATCATCTGAAACCCCACAACACTGTCCATACAGGTAAAAAATAAGCCCTTCAGTTACTTACTTGTCATCTTCAAGTTTAGAGACAATATCCAAAACGGAGACTGACTTCCGGTCAACACCTGTGTCATTCATCATCAACCTCAGAAATGGTGGAAAAAGCAGGAGCGAGTGTTACAGATATGAGGCCGTCTGACTGAAGAAGCAGGGTATCCTGCTCTGTATCACTGAGACGTGCGCTTGGCACTTTCTGGAAAAAGCATTTGCTAGTTAATAAAAAATCACCACAAGAGGAAGAGAAAGCAAAGCCCGCAAGCCAAAATTAAGGTGGGGGAGGGATGCTTGCGCAAATGCAAAGCTGGCTAAATAGAGGTAGCCCACTTTGCTCTGGAGATTATTCCAACAATACAGATATCGATTCTATTGCTTATTTTCCAGCTTTCTTTAATTACTAAAGAAAATCTGGGAGGCAGGAAAGAGCTTCAGCATGTCAGGTAAAGTGATGAGGATCAAAGGTTTCGTGTCTCATATGTGTTGAATTAACAAGGTGCAGAGCGGCAGCAGGTGCTGAGCTTTCTCAGGACAGGAGTGACTTCTTCTTTAATGGGTCACTCAAATGATGTCTGCTTTTTTGGAAAGTCCAGTGGCTGGCAGTTATGAAATACAGTGAAGACTCTTTCCCTGTTTTGAGTCTACAGAATTGCTGGGATGGATGGTGGTGGCAGCAAATAAATAGCAGTCTGCTTTTCAGCTGGTATCCCCTGGGCAAAAACCACAATGTAAAACTTCATGCACCATCAAATCCACTTATTCTAGTTAAGGGTCATGGGAGCATTGACAGCATTGGTTGTCAGGCATGCTCATGTGTATACCAAGACTAATTCATAAAGGACCGATTTAGATGTCCAGGATGTGGAAGGAGAAATCAGAGTACAGTACCTGGAGAAAAGCTCACAAAAGCATAGTGACAACATGCAATTCCACACAACTAGTGCCCAGACTGAAATCTGAGCTCAGGTGGTGTAAGGCAGCAGTGCTAACCACTGCATGGCCATGATGTACAGTTTCCCTGCGTGTTTGTGTCAATTCACAAATGAAGGTCAGTTGATCCATTTGCAGCCAGCTGCTGGGAAGAAAATCTGAGTGTGTGTACAAGAAGGCAGGTGCTGACAAAAATCAAGACAATTCTCGAAGGTTACCGCAGTCTTTCTATAAATGACTACTCAAGCAGCTGTAGTCACACTTCCCAACCCTGAGTCTCACAACTGAAGTCACAATCTAAACACAATGTTTGTGCAACTAAATAGCTACAGCTGCTACTTTGGCAAATGTGATTATGTTTAAGGCCATTGGAGGATGTAAATAATTGTCTGCTACTGCATACTTCAACATGGCAGGATGTCTCCAAACATCGTAACTTCTGCACACCTAAGCTACAATTGCTACTGAAATTCATTACCATCTTGTACATGTACAGGACTGTAATTGCTGCATGATAATGTCAGACTGCACATGTCAATCGTGATTTGTTACAGAGGTTTTCATGAGAGTTGCTGGACCCTCCACCCCACAACCCATGACCACCTATTAGATTTTTGTCTCTTTGCTTGTTGCAAAATGCTACCACTTCCTAACCACAACACCCTTTCCTCAAGGGTGGGATGTTTTAGGTTTAATGATGAAACAAATGCCTTGACAAGCTTTGAGATTACATGGATGAGTAGATTTGAATAAGACTTTGCTTTGTATGAACGTGAAAGATCAATCTACTTTATTCTTTAAAATAACTTTGCAAGTAACCAAACATAATGCATCTTGATCATACTGAGCAAAGGACAAGTTCAATACGAATAAAATGTACTAAGTAGTGAAACCACAAGGGGGCATCACTTAGCCCCAAACCACAGACATAGTAATGTCCAACACAATTCCTGGTTCAAATAAAAGGTTTTTATTTGCTTCCAACACATTCTTACACAAACAACAGCCATAATGCACAATTATCAATTCTCTACTTCCTTCCACCTCCCTTAGAGTGTTGCCTGCTGCCTCCCAACTTTGACTTGATTAAGTGCAATAGACTCTAGTTGCAGATCTCCAGAGCTCCACTTCATTGAGGAGGTTGTCACTTTATATCATGCATCAGGGATAACAAGTGGTTACACTATGGTTAAGTTTAGGGTTGGTGGAGAGTTATCTGACTAAAGTCAAGTAAACCAAGTGACAAAAATCTACAGTCCAAGAATCTCAGATCTGTGGAGGTCTGCAGCTGGATACATCTCATTAAGTGAGGGGACAGGCTCTTTTTAAATTCAACCTAGATAGTACTTGTGGTTTCACACCCTCATCATCCGGAGTATTTCCGGGTCATGTGGAAAACAGGGCAGACCTCCTCTAGTGGTGCCCTCTTATGGAATTCAAACACCCCAACAGGGCTGTGGTTTTGCACTCCAACTCCCTCAATTGGGTTCAGCATTGATGGACACAGACATCTGTCATTTGGGGGAATGAACTGCTCCTGGTATGACCATTTGCCCAGCCAAGCCATTATGGCCTTCTTGCTGGGCAAGAATGCCTGTCCATCCTTCATGGCATCTACTGTAGCTACACCAATGGAATAGGGTGCAGCCTATGATCCAACATCTTGCGTGTGAATGCTCCACCTAGCCACAGTCAGTGTGGAGTACTTGGCTGCTGAAGTGTGTGTATGAATGTGTCCTGTAACGTATTGGAAACCTGTCCAGGGTAGTTTCCTGCCTTGCCCACAGTGCTTCAGGATAAGATTGAGCTGGTGTGAGAATGTTATGTTACACTGATTAGACCGCATACAATGCCGTTGTGGACTAATCATCAGTAGACCTTTGATTTCAAAGAAGTCATAGGTTGTGCAGTCTTGATTTTGGGCTTTGGTATGACTGTGAAGTCAAATTCTTGAGGTGCACACTCATGGGCAGTAGGTTAACTAAAAAGATATTGTGATGGGTGCAGATATTGAGAAGTTTCCTGGCACTACTGAGTTGCTCCCTCCGTCGGTTTTTGAAGGAAATACAGGTTTTCCATGTCATTGCTCACCATGTGATTCTATTCTTGGTACAGTAGTGACATCTCACAACTCTTCATGACCTCCAGTGGTATGAAGCAGGGCTGTGTACTTGCCCTAGTCATGGTTTGCTTGTTGTTTACATACATCCTGAATATGTGTGACCTTGAGAAGAGGGTGTATCTGAGGTGTAGACTACACAGGTCCCTTTTCCATCTCTGAACACTGAATGCAAGGACCAACACATTTAAGAGACTTATCCTTGAGGCTCTGTCTGCTGACAGTTGCACCCCCATGGCAAACCAGGAGTCTGATCTTCCAGTTATCATCAACAGGTCCACTGAGGCCTCTCAACACTTCAAATTCATGATCAGTCTCAATACGACAGAGGACTTCAATCAGCCTCCTCCAGGGTCTACAGCTCCTTCTCCTGCCATCCACAACCATGGCATCCAGGTGAAGGTGGTCGATTACTTCAAGTATTCGGGGAGTATTATCTCTTCGAATGGCACTCTTTATCAGGAAATAGCAGCTCTTATCAGCAAAGCCAGCCAGTTCTTGGGTCTCCTTCAGTCTTGTGTGATGAATCATAGGAATCTCAAGCTATTCACCAAGGTCAAAGTATGCAAAGCAGTTGTGCTCTTGAGCTGAGAGCAGGTCACCACCAGAGACATAAGAACCAGTTTGTGGGCTTCCATACGAGAGCCCTGTGCTCAATTTTGGACATCAGATGACTGGACAGGATGGAATATTGGACACAAGGTTTGAGGCAATAATTCTGAAAGCCCAAATTTGCTGGACTGGCCATGTAGTTTAAATGAACAGCTTTTGTATGCCAAGTCAGATTCTCTATGGAATTCTTGTTCACGACCAAAGAAAGTCAGTATATCCAAAGAAATCTTACAAGGACTGTATCAAAGACGGCGTGAAATCTCTGCAACAAAAAGCTTGAGCTCCATGCCGAGAACATTGTGGACTAATAGTATTCAACTTACTGGTGGCATCTACTGGATTTGCTGTTCAGGCTACACATCCTAACTTGGAGCCCCCTTGCCATCTGTTAGTTCATTCTAGTGGTGCACAACAGTTGTGTTGACATACTAATTAGCTAATGCTGGTTTTGCTGAAGTGAAAAAGGGAAGTTCTATTATAAAAAGAAAAACTTCACATACACACATATGATCTTTTAACTGGTTAAGAGTGCTTTAGGAGGCATATCTGTGAGGGACATAAGGTAGGGAGATCACTAGAGGAAGGCATAAATGATATCATTCTTTTATTGTGAAAAAATTATGACCAATTAGAAAGACAATGCCTAGGTTTTTCACCTTGGTGTGCTGGATCTAACAGTGGTGTGTATCTACAGAAGAAATGAATCTGTTTAAACGGGATCACACTGAAGAGTTGGTTAGCTTCCCTGAAAAGAAGAAGTGACATATTCACATAATACAACAGCAGTGGTGACCAGATGAAAGTGTATTTTTAACTGTTATATAGAGGTTACCTGATTAATGAAAATACTGGGAATATTGAATATGCAATAGATGACTGTGAGGGCAGCTGTGACACTGTGAGTCGGCTCCTTGCTCCCTCTTCTATTATAGGAGCTTCTTGCACCAGACACTCTCAGTACCGTAACTGAGATGAGTTTGGCAGAACAGGACAAACCACACTTGGAGCAAGGTGATGGTGTAAAAGTGAGTCAGTGCTTTCATTAAAAAAAACAAACAAACCAAGTGTTCAAAAAGTGCAGTGCTTCAAGATGTTCCATAAATAAATAATCCAATTAAAAGAAAAGGTGAGGTGGAGGTTAAAATCAAAATAAATCAATCCATTAAAAATTAGGTTAAAATTCAGGCAGGAAACTGTCCTTACTAAAAATCCTGGTTTCTTCTTTTAACTGGCAGCTCCCCTGCCTATCCCATACGGGCTTTGCAGCAGAGGGGTTGCCCTACTGACAGTGGCAGCTAATCTTCCACTGGTCCGGGTCCCAGCCATCCCATGGATACGGTAAGGCTCCTTCTCTGGACCTAGGCTTGGGTCCTCAACAGCCATGGCGCTCACAGGGCCTCTTGAACCCCCGCTGCCTTCCCAGTCGTCTGTGGAGAGTTGCTCCTACTCTTGGTAACTTGCACTCCTCAGACATGTTCAGCCAGAGTGACCCTTTTCAACTGCTCCGAGTGTCGGCCACACACTCCTATCCAGGGCTCTCTTCCCAGCTGCCTGCCTTCTTTCTCCCTCAAGCCTGCTCCTTTCAGCTAGCTTGCACTGGCTCCTTCTGCCACCTACCTTCTTCTCCCCTTCACCTCCATTCACTTTTTGTTACGTGATTCTCCCCTTTCTTGCACTTGCGATTTCCTTTTAAAATGGGGACATGACACAGCTGTGACAATCAGCAGCTCCCAGCATCAATTAGGGTTGTGGATGATCCTACACATGTGCACTAAGTGCAGGGCCATCCATACCCACATCGTGCACGGGAACCGATCTCACCATGCTAACCCCCAACCCCCCCCCCCCTCCCCCCCATACGAAGACGCAAGTGTGCCGATTATTTAAAACACCAAACAGCTGTGGACCTCACTTTACCACAGTGGGATGTCTCTATTTTCTTGACAACAATAACTGAATCCTTTCTTCTTCCTTTGGCTGCTCCCGCTAGGGGGTGCCGCAGCGGATCATCTTCTTCCATATCGTCCTGTGTTCTGCATCTTGCTTTGTTACATCCACCACCTGCATGTCCTCTTACCACATCCATAAACCTTTTCTTAGGTATTTCTCTTTTCCTCTTTCCTGGCAGCTCTATCGTTAAATTCCTTTTCCCAATATATCCAGCATCTCTCTTCTGCATATGTCCAAACCAACACAATCTTACCTCTCTGACTGTCTTCCAACCTTCCAACCTGAGCTGACCCTCTAATGTACTCATTTCTAATCCTGTCCATCCTCATCACACCCAATGCAAATCTTAACATCTTTAACTCTGCCACCTCCAGGTCTGTCTCATGCTTTCTGGTCAGTGCCACCGTCTCCAATCCATAAAACATACTCCGTCTTACTACCGTCCTGAAGACCTTCCTTTTCACTTTTGCTGATACCCGTCTGTCACAAATCACACCTGACACTCTTCTCCACCCATTCCACCCTGCCTACACTCTTTTTCACCCTCTTCCACAATCCCCATGACTCTGAATTGTTGATCCCAAGTATTTAAACTCATCCACCTTCACCAACTCTACTCCCTGCTTCCTCACCATTCCACTGACCTCCCTCTCATTCAGACACATGTATCCTGTCTTGTTCTTACTGACCTTCATTCCTCTCCTCTCTAGAGCAAACCTCCAACTCTCCAGGGTCTCCTCAACCTGCTCCCTACTCTCACTACAGATCACAATGTCATCAGCAAACATCATAGTCCACAGGGACTGTCTAATCTCATCTGTCAACCTGTCCATCACCATTACAAATAAGAAAGGGCTCACAGCCGATCCCTGATGTAATCCCACCTCCACATTGAATGCATCCATCACTCCTACTGCAGTTCTCACCACTGTCACACTTCCCTCGCACATATCCTATACAACTCTTACATACTTCTATGCCACTCCCGACTTCCTCATACAATACCACAACTCCTCTCGAGGCACCCTGTTATATGCTTTCTCCATGTCCACAATGACACAATGCAACTCCTTCTGGCCTTCTCTATACTTCTCCATCAACGCCCTCAGAGCAAACTTTGCATCTGAGGTGGTCTTTCCTGGCATGAAATCATACAGCTGCTCACTAATCATCACCTCAGTTCTGAACCTAGCTTCCACTACTCTTTCCCATAACTTCATGCTGTGGCTCATCAATTTTATCCCGCTGTAGTTACTGCAGTCCTGCACATCCCCCTTATTCTTAACAATTGGTACCAGTACACTTCTCCACTCCTCAGGCATCCTCTCACTTTCCAAGATTCCATTAAACAATCTAGTTAAAATCTCCACTGCCATCTCTCTTAACACCTCCATGTTTCCACAGGTATGTCATCTAGACCAACACCCTTTCCATTCTTCATCCTCTTCATAGCTGTCCTTATTTAATTCCTCCTTGTTAATACTTCCTGATTGACTATCTCCACATCATCCAACCTTCTCTCTCTTTCATTCTCTTCATTCTTCAGCCTCTCAAAGTAATCTTTCCATCTTCTCAACACACCCTCTTCACTTGTGAGTACATTTCCATCTTTATCACCTAACCTGCTGCACATCTTTCCCAGCTTGGTCCCTCTGTCTTGCCAATCGGTACAATACACTCAAGTCTGAATAGACAACTTAAGATTGACTGAGCTTTGTTTAGTTCTACTATTCTCCAACTTAGAGTTTGCAGTTTTCTTGTTTTTGTTTTAATAATTGAGACACCTTAACTAAGGAATACATTTCATATAAGAAACAAACTAGAAATCTTATAAAAGTGCTTACCTTCATAAACAGATAAAGAAAAGTTGTCAGTCCTGTATGTCAGCAGGCATACCCTGCGCTTCAGAACAGGTCATCCATCTCAAGTTAAACACGTTTGGGCCTGGCCAGTACTTGAATGGGAGACCATCTTGGAAAAGCTTGGATTGCTGCTGGAAAAGATGTTGGTGAGTCCATTGGAGGTGTTTACCCTGTGGTTCGTGTGTGGATCCCAATGCCCCAGTGCAATGATGGGAATACTGTGTTGTTAAACTACCATCATCCTTTGGATGGGACACAAAACTGAGGACCTGACTCTCTGGTTATAAAAGATCTTTCAAAAGGAGTAGAGGTTATCCTGATGCCCTGGATAAATTGCCCACTATGGTCTTGTTTGACAATAAGATTAGCAAGTCGTCTTAACACTAGAATTACCAGAGCCTACGAAAACACTCATAAATCTGTCCCACCTTAAATCGCTTCTTAAATCCCTTCACACCTCTCCGCCAGCATCCTTTGTCCTCTAAATGTGCTGATAAAGAGAAGCTAGAAGCAGCCGGCTATTCCATCCCCCCACCAATTTAGAACGTGCACGAACTTCTCTCAGCTCATGCCTTGATTGAGTATCTGGGAGTGAAGTGAAGTTTTAGAGTGGAAATAATAGATCGTTATTTGGAACACACGCATTTCATGTCTGTTCCGTTTCTACAGTAATCTGTGTAAACACATTGTTAAAACAGAAACTTTTTTATATTCTAGTAGCAGATGACAAAATGTAGGCATAAACTATATAATGTATGAAGCCTGAAGTCCAAATATCAAAGAAACATTTTCACAAAAGGTACAAATATAACAACAATTGCGCTTTTATTCAAAAATATAACTGCAGAAACAAAAAGCCGCCTTAACATGCGACATTGACACCTATTTATTATGATTACCTCTGTGGCGCAATAGAATCAGCTGCTGACTGGGAATCAAAAGGTCGCGAGATTGAACCTGCACCACTCTGTTTTGAGAAGTAAACTGCTCTTAGTCTTACTATTTTAGAATAAAAGCATACATTTGATTTCAGTCTGTAACAGCCGGTGTAATTTATGATCCTTGTAAAGGTTAGCTTTGTTTTTTTTTTTTAATTCACTTTTCATTCTCTCAGTCGCGTTCAGAATCAATCCATACAACCCCATCTGACACGGCTGTTTTCACATAAAGACGCGCTATAGCTCTGCAGTGTACTTGTGACTGCATTCTCGTACCAATGTTTGCGAAATGAAGTGTCTGCGTGCACTTTTCGTAGCATTACACGTGTATTTTTTGAGCATGCTCAAACACAGGAACATATGTTGGTGTAAAAGTATAACAAAACAAGTGCAGTTTTATTCAAGACTACCTGTATAACCTAAGAAAAAAGAAAGCAAGTTACAGTAGGCGATTGATACGACAGCTTGCATTGTGCAATGCTAAGAAGTGCTGATTTCCATTCCGTGCTATATAAAATCATCACATTCAAATATTAACAGTTCCCATACACCCAAGGACCGTCCTTCCTACATTTACGACACGTGTACTTGTTGAAGTGTACACACCTCTCTGTGCTATGGTTCCTATTACACTGAATGAGCACCGGACACTGTACTTTCTTCCCTGGGGGAAGGTCCCACATCAGAGAATTTCCAGTTCCTGCATAAATTCACACCCGATCTGACGCTGTTCATTTTCAAATAATATTGCATTAGTGTGATGAAGTTTTCACATATATTGTCTCTTTCTTTCAGGTGTGTAATAGAACCACAGCATAGAGAGAAGTGTGTACATTGCTTCTTACAGGAAATACTTTTACACCAACATATA
>JANRMT010027041.1:85063264-85089780 GCA_026402145.1 Polypterus bichir lapradei
AAAAAAAAACAACAAAGCTAACCTTTACAAGGATCATAAATTGCACCGGCTGTTACAGACTGAAATCAAATGTATGCTTTTATTCTAAAATAGTAAGACTAAGAGCAGTTTACTTCTCAAAACTGAGTGGTGCAGGTTCGAACTCACAACCTTTTGATTCTGGGTTCTGGGATGCTGAAACATTTCCTTGCAGCACAGGGCACAAGGCAGCGATTAGCCCTGGGCAAAGTGCCACTCCACTTTAGATACAAAATATTGTCACACACAATTTTAATAACAACATAATTTAAAAACCAGTATAATATTTACAACATTTGCATTGTCTGCATTTTATAAATCTTGAGAGCTCCAGTGTAATTATTGATTACTGACAGAACAAACAAAATAAATTTAAGTTTCTTGATACAAATGGCAAAGAATAAACATTCAACCGAATAAGGGAAACATATTTAGCTCTTTCTTCTTTCAGTCTGAATTGTAGACCAAGATGACACTCAGTGATGTATTGGTGCCATCTGCTGGAAGGAGGTTCATTACCAATATGATTTTACTTTCACCTCTGCAAGCATTTATCATCATTTCCTTTTATTTCTTATAACATGACAAGTATCAAATTTTACTTTAAATTCCAATTTATATAAATAAAACTGTAATCTTTATGTTTGTCTGTTTGATGATCACCCAAAAATGGCTAAAGTGATTTTCATAAGATTTTGCAAATGTGTTGTCTATGGTTCAACTTAAAATATAAGCTATATAAC
This sequence comes from Polypterus bichir lapradei, assembly GCA_026402145.1. Lineage (NCBI taxonomy): Eukaryota > Metazoa > Chordata > Cladistia > Polypteriformes > Polypteridae > Polypterus > Polypterus bichir. The sequence goes on from JANRMT010027041.1 coordinate 85,064,026, forward strand.
ATATCAAGGAGAAGGACTTTATGTGGGAGGCAACCAAGGTCTGGCTCAACCATATAGGCGAACTAGGTGGTTTCCCAGGGGTGGCATTCTGTCAAGTATAATAGTTGTAGCCATTTTTCAGGAGAGGGTGGCACTGGGTGAGGTTCAGCACACTGCCCCTGATTTTCTCAACATCCCCTCCCAACATCTCCTTCCTCACATTCACATATGACTCACATGAATCTCCAAGGGGTTCTGCTCAGTTCTTTGTGCAGTAATACGTATAGCAATTTTCTTCAAGATTCTGTGTTTTGTACATGACATTCTCATTTGATTAGTGCAGCACTGAGGGCAACTCAAAAACAAGTACCGACACAGGGACAACAACTTCCATCAGGCAGCAAGACAATCCAGGGGTTAATGGAAGAATGGCAGAACAAGTGGCCGTCTTCTGCTCACCCTATATCTTACAATTCTATATTTCAGAATACTGTATCTCCTTGTCCTAACAGAATTCTAATCACCAGCATGTTCAATTCCAATTCATTCATCATTCACCAAGTCTTTAATCATGTGTACCGTAACTCAGAACTATTAGAGTTATGTCTGCCAATGTGTGGTGTTTTGGGGAGATCAGTTAGTCATACAATTTACTGCCCCCTTCGATTTAGTATTGCAAATAATTATTTTCCAAATCTTCATGCTCACGCACTATACCTTTGCTTTATTTAACACATTTTTTACAGCTCCTCAGTCATAGCTGCAACATTCACATGTTAAGCTATGAGGATGAAGGACACTGAGCGGCTGAGTCTGTGATTTTGGCCATACTTCAGCCACTATGAACAAGCAGTTGGCATAAACATCCATACATTATAAATAAAAAGCACGCTCAATAAATAGTTCTGTTTACAAGCATCCGGAAATGTGTTACTGTACATGCACTAGATGTGTAAGTGAAAACATGTTGTCAGAGTGACAAGAGTGACTCACAAAATGAGAAAAATATTTTACAGAAGATGATTAAGGCCAGAGTCTCCATGCTTTAGACAGAATTAATTTCTTCTAAGGTCAGCATCATTTAACAGTCCTCGATATGACTCCGATTGTCCTTATCAAATTATATGACTAGGAATCCAGGGGGTGACAGGTAACATGAGTCCCCCATGACACTTCATCACAGTTTCCAAATTTTGTGTTACTTTTCAAAAGTACACATAGGTTGCCTCATTTTCACAGCCAATCCGTGTTGGGCCTGCCTTTGTTTCATTTTCCACTCTGTCATGGTAAGACAAACATAAATCATTGAACAGATATCTGTGTTAGGTGTAAAGTCTGACAATCCTTTCCTTCATTTGCATAGCCCAAACCACTCACTTTCCTTCCTTACTAAGAACAAACATAATACGGGTGCAATATTATTTTTATTAAAAGGTGCAGCAAGATATCGACTAATTGCAGCAATCTGCATTATGCAAACAGTGGGGAGATGTTCAGAGACAGTGCTTTTAATGCAAATACTAGGTTTGTTAGAATACTTGAGTTTAAATTAAACTTTATTGGACAGCAAAATAGCTTTGGAGAGTATTGATTAGAACATTAATAATTAAACAGTACAATTAGTCAATAAAATATAATTAGACATCTAAAACAAGAACCAGAAAAGGATGAAAAAAGTTAGTTAAAAGCAAAGAAATTCTGCAGAAGACATTACATTCCATTTTTCTCAAGGAAAATGAAAAAGTTCTAGAATGTCTGCTAATGTCCATACTAAATATTGATGTTAAGATTCTGGTCAAGGTTTTAACACTTGGAAGCTCCTGACTATTGTTTTACAGAATCAGACTGTATAAGTTAAAGGCAGACAATTGGTATCAAGCATTTAAAGCACATTCAGTTTAAATTACATCTCATTGGCAGAGCTTTCTGAAGTCCAGGGGTCTTGTTTATCATTTTTTTCATGGATTTAATCATGAAAGTATGCGTAAAGAAAGTGCATATGCCAAAACAAAATAAAACCTTGAGTATGCACATTTGTTTGCAAATTACCCTTTATGAACCACAGTCATCTTATAATTGTGCATAATGAACACACTTCAAACTCCACCTGGTTGCTACAGTGAAAAAACCATATATGGATCATGCTAATCAATCTCATACATATACTGGCCCAATGCTTAGGACCCACATGACACATCCAGCGATCAGGTATGGCACCATCAATCAGCAAGTCATATGCCACTGCTACTTTGGCCACCAAGCCACAACGCAGATGAATTTTACGTTAATGGAATAAAACTACTTGTGGTTAGTAAAAGCCACATCATTATTGCCTGGTGCCTTTATTCAGAGTTGAAGTGGACAGTATTTGATGCATACCAGCACACATAATGCAAAATGTGATTCTAAAGACAGAAGGCTTCAACGGGCACTATAACTTGCCCCCACCCAAGCCCTTACATGCTAAAATTTATGATCATTATTTTAGTGCAAAGTCTAAATTAATAGTATCAATGGGGAGAATTTAAGAAACACAAATCTTTATTTTAAATTTTGTGAAAAACAGATTAAATAAATAAAACACCACAATAAATGCAACACTTGTATAGAAAAGTATACTGTTGTGTACACTTGTTGTGTACACTTGTATAGAAAAGTATAACCCAGCCAAAGGAGATGCACAGACCAGTGTGTTTGTTTGTGCCAGTTCTAAGCCTTGGTAAATGGGGAGAGTTACATCAGGAAGGGCATCCGGTGTAAAATTTTGCCAGATCACTATGTGGACAACAATACAGATTTCCATACTGGAATCGGTCAAGGCCCAGGTTAACGGCCACTATCAGTACTGTTAGCCAACAGGGTGCTACTGTTGGCTAAAGGAGGAGAAGAGGAGGTGGAAGGCATGTCCGGAGGCAGGAGATGAGGAGGAAGGTAAAGAGAGTGGAAGTGAGGGTTGGAACTTTGAATGTTGACAGTATGACTGGCAAGGGGAGAGAATTAGCTGGAGTGATGGAGAGAAGGAAAGTTAATATATTGTGCGTGGAAGAGACTAAATGGAAGGGAAGTAAGGCCAGGTGGATTGGAGGTGGGTTCAAATTGTTCTATCATGGCATGGATGGGAGGAGAAATGGGGTAGGGGTTATCCTGAAGGAACAGTATGTCAAGAGTGTTTTGAAGGTGAAGAGAGTGTCAGACAATGATGATAATGAAGCTAGAAATTGCAGGTGTAATGATGAATGTTGTTAGTGTATATGTCCCTCAAGTTGGGTGTGCGATGGATGAGGAAGAAGATTTCTGGAGTGAGTTGGATGAAGTGGAGGGGAGTGTACGCAAGGGAGAGAGAGTGGTGTTTGGATCGGATTTCAATGGACATGTTTGTGAAGGGAACCTAGGAGATGAGGACATGATGGGTAGGTATGGTGTCAAGGAGAGGAATGCGTAAGGTCAGATGGTAGTGAGATTTGTGAAAAGGATGGGTATGGCTGTGGTAAATACATGTTTTAACACTAGAATTACCAGAGCCCACGAAAAAACTTGTAGATCCATCCCACCTTAAATTGCTTCGCACCTTTCCATCAGCATCTTTTGTCCTGTAAATGTGTCAATAAGCAGCAAGCAGCCTGCTATCACATCCCCCAGCCACACACAGTTTTCTCAGCTCAAGTCTGTTTACCTGCGTGTCAGTGGCTTAGAGTTGTATAGAGTGAGAAGTCAAGCAAAATGACACCTTTTATAAATACTATATTGTTATCTGGAACACATGTATTTCATGTGTGTTCCGTGTCTACAACGATCTATGTAAACACATTATTAAGAAGAGGGAGGAATATGGGGTGACGTACAAGAGTGAAGGAAGATGCACACAGGTAGATTATATTCCATGCAGGAGGGTCAGTGTAAAGGTGATTGTAGGCTGCAAAATGGTGGCAGGAAAAAGCGTACTTAGGCAGCATAGAATGGTGATCTGTAGGATGATATTGGAGATCAAGAAGAGGAGAAGATTAAGGGCAGAGCCAAGGATCAAATGGTGGAAGTTAAAAAAGGAAGTTACCAGACAGCCTGCCAACTACAGCAGAAGTAGTAACAGTGACACCAAGAAGGGTGCTTGGCGTGACATCTGGACAGAAGGAGGAAAAGGAAACCTGGTGGCAGAATGGGGACGTACAGGAGAGAATACAGAGGAAGAGGTTGGAGATGAAGAAGTGGGAGAGTCAGAGAGATGAATAAAGTAGACAGGAGTACAAGGAGATAAGGAATAAGGTAAAGAGAGAGGTGGTGAAGGCTAAGGAAAAGGTGTATGATGAGCTGCATGAGAGGTTGGACACTAAGGAGGAATAAAATGACCTGTACCGATTGGTTAGACAGAGAGACCAAGCTGGGAAAGATGTGCAAAAGGTTAGGTGATAAAGGATAAAGATGGAAACATACTCACAAGCGAGGAGAGTGTGTTGACCAGATGGAAGGAGTACTTTGAGAGACTGGTGAATGAAGAGAGAGAGAGAGAGAAGGTTGGGTGATGTGGAGATAGTGAACCAAGAAGTACAACAGATTAGCAAGGAGGAAGTAAGGACAGCTATGAAGAGGATGAAGAATGGAAAGGCTGTTGGTCCAGATGACATACCTGTGGAAGCATGGAGGTCTTTAGGAGAGATAGCAGTGGAGTTTTTAACCAGATGGTTTAATGCAATCTTGGAAAGTGAGAGGATAAGAAGTGTACTGGTACCAATGTTTAAGAATAAAGGTGATGTGCAGAACTGTAGTAATGAAAGGGGAATAAAACTGATGAGCCACACCATGAAATTATGTAAAAGAGTAGTGGAAGCTAGGTTAAGAAGGGAGGTGATGAGCAATAGTATGATTTAATGCCAGGAAAGAACACTATAGATGCAATGTTTGCTCTGAGGGTGTTGATGGAGAAGTATAGAGAAGGCCAGAAGGAATTGCATTGCGTCTTTGTGGACCTGGAGAAGGCATATAACAGGGTGCCTCGAGAGGAATTGTGGTATTGTATGAGGAAGAGTGGTAATAGGTATGTACGAGGGAAGCGCGATAGTGGTGAGGTCTGCTGTAGGAGTGATGGATGCATTCATTCAACACGGAGGTGGGATTACATCAGGGATTGGCTCTGAGCCCTTTCTTATTTGCAATGGTGATGGACAAGTTGACAGACAAGATTAGACAGGAGTCCCCATGAACTATGATGTTTGTGGATGACATTGTGATCTGTAGTGAGAGTAGGGAGCAGGTTGAGGAGACCCTGGAGAGTTGGAAATATGCTCTAGAGAGTAGAGGAATGAAGGTCAGTAGGAACAAGACAGAATACATGTCTGTGAATTAGAGGGAGGTTAGAGGAGTGCTGAGGATGTATGGAGTAGAGTTGATGAAGGTGAATGAGTTTCAAATTCATTCAAACTGGGGTCAACAGTACAGAGTAATGGGGAGTGTAGAAGAGAGGTGAAAAAGAGAGTGCAGGAAGGGTGGAATGGGTGTAGAAGAATGTCAGGAGTGATTTGTGACAGGCAGGTGTCAGCAAAAGTGAAAGGGAAGGTCTACAGGACGGTAGTGAGACCAGCTATGTTATATGGGTTGGAGACGGTGGCAATGACCAGAAAGCAGGAGACAGAGCTGAAGGTGGCAGAGTTAAAGATGTTAAGATTTGCATTGGGTGTGACGAGGATGGGCAGTATAAGGAACGAGTACATTAGAGGATCAGCTCAAGTTGGAAGGTTTGAAGACAAAGTCAGAGAGGTTTGGACATGTGCAAGAAGAGAGATGCTGGGTGTATTGGGTGAAGGATGCTAGGGATGGAGTGGCCAGGTAAGAGGAAAGCCTAAGAAGAGATTTATGGACGTGGTGAGAGAAGACATACAGGTGGTGGGTGTAACAGAGCAAGATGCAGAGGACAGGAAGTTATGGAAACAGATTATCCTAACAGAAACAGCCGAAAATAGAAGAATATAGAAAATATAAAAGCAATAATAAAAAAATAAAATAAATTTTAAAAATCTAAATAAGTAAAAAAAGTAAATAAAATGGCAAATACAGGTAGATGTAAGGTGAACAATACAATGAAAAATACAAATTGCACAGGTCTCATAAAGTTATTATTGTAACTTACAAAATCTCTGTCTGCAGGCTTTAGCCACAGTATATGCAGCCACTACATCCTCCATGTCTAAAGACCTTCAAATATTGCACGCTACTAAAATTACAGCTGGGGTTGAAAGTCTCTCCAGGCACATGGTAGATCTCAAATAAGATTTAATCAGTTTTAAAGATGAAAAACTTCTGTGACCAAAGGCAGTGATAGGGAGAGTCAGGAGGACACTATGTTAATCTCCATAAAGGTCCAGCAGCTGTTCATTGTATTAATAAGTTGAACCAGAAATGGTTAAATTGACTAAACAAACATGTATTTTCCCTGACAAATCCTAAGTTAACTGTGGTACCAGCAAAAGCCTGTAAACAGTGATTTTGAAATTTTCAGTAATGCTTTTATGGACAATTGTGTGACAGAAAGATGCGACATGTCAAGATGCTATCTTCTGTGAAAGAGGAAAAAAAGAGACGGAGTGCTACTCCAGATGTCCAGTATTCTTGATCCCCAAAAACACCTTATTTTTGGTCTAGTGATTAATATGCTGAAAAGAGTCTCTGAACTTAGAAATCATAACAGTGATCTTTGGTTTACTTATTTGGTTTTTGGTTTATTGGTTTTCTCGTTTAGACCTCTGCCTATTTCAGGCTAAGATGTCTTGTATTTCAGTGTCCCAGTTATTGACCTTTTGTATATCTTAAGACTAAGTTTTTGCCTAAGCCATCTCCTGATTCATTTTCAAACATTCTCTCCCTGTCTACTTTTACCAGTGGAACACAGATTCTAGTGTTAAATTGTAGTTTTGATTTACACAACCTGAAGTGGGTATACAAGTCAAAGTCATTGTCAAACCTGTCACATTCTCACATATGCTGCAGTGGACATAATTTTTAAATGTCAATGCAAAGGTTCAAATCAAGTTGGGTCGCTTTTATTTTCATATGTTTAAATAACAAAAACTGTGTTAAATTTCAGGTAACAATTAGGTGAGTACACTTGTCAATTTCATTAGCAAAGCTTGAACACTCCTTTTTTATTACATCACTGAAAAAGTAAAACATCCTTTCGCAGGAATAAGGATGTGACGATGCGGTTTCGCTGCAAGCTCCCATCGTCCATCCGGGAGCCCTTTAACCCAGCACTGTCAGTAATGTTACCGATGAGCAGGGCAGTGAAGGACAACAAATGGAGCATGGGGATGGTGTAAAAAGTGCAAAGGGGCTTTTATTAAAATCCGCAACAAAACAGTGTCCAAACAAAGTGCAATGTATCAATTTTCATAAATAAAAAATCCAGAAAAACAGTTGTGAAGTGGAGGTTAAAAACACCATAGAAAAAAAACCAAGCCATTTAAAACACCGAGGCTAAAACAACTCTGGAAGCAATCCTTTAAAAGCACAAAGCCCAGTGTCTTTTTACCTGGCGGCTCCCCTGCTTCTTCCATCGGGCTTTGCAACAGGAGTGTTGACATACCTGCAGCTGACCTTCTTTCCACATAACTGATCTGGTGGCCTTCCGATCCCTGGCTTCGGTTCAGCTCACCTACAATGAGACTTGGTTTCACTGGCGACTAAGACGCTCACGTCAGGGAATTCACCGCCCAAGCCTCCCGACTCCCGCTGCTTTATGCAGCCAGCCGTCCTTCTGCCGGTCACTCCTGTTCCTTCATAAAATGCTCAGTGGGAGCGACCACTTACAACTACCCTAGGTGTTGGCCAAACACCCCTGCTAGGACTCACTGTCCAGCTGCCTACGAACGAGCGCGCGCGCTCTCTCTCTCTCTCTCTCTCTCTGCTGCTGCTGCTGCTGCTGCTGCTGCTGCTGCCTGCAACCTCCGTTCTTCCCTTTCTTTCTTTTTCTTCTCCTAGCCCCATCGCGCTTCTATTTATGACGGACACATGATTCACCTGTGGTAATCAGCGGCTCCCGGGAACAATTACAGATGCAGACGACTCCTCACCTGTGCACTTAAGTGAGACTTGCCTGCACTGTAATTCACCCCAGGAACCACTTCAACCACACATCACCACACCCCCTTGCTAAGCCGCGAGTGTGGCGATTATTTATTTTAAAAATGGCCTTTTGACATGAGCTGTGGACCCGCTATACCACAAAGGACTGTCATCCAGTCCTTGTCTGATAAAAATGCATAACACGTGCATTTTACTTTCACTTTACCCTTACCTGTTTTAAATATTAATAGCTGTGCTACCCGTCTAAGATGGGTTGAAATCTAAGTAATCAATGTGGATCTCAGAGTTAATGTTTGCAGCACACCATGGAATACATATGTCTCTATTATATACCATTTGGTATGGGATTCATAAAAACAGTGTTAATGTTTGTGATATAAAATCTGTTGGAATGACAGGGAAATAGCAACCAGATGGACACATTGACACTTGTCTGTTTATTAAGGTGGAACAGCCATATGCTCTGGAGTATGCTAGTGAATCTGGCCAGTGTGTTCACATCGGGCTGGCAATGTTTAAAAAAAAGAGTCCCTGTCGCAAAAAAACTATTAAAATAAAAGTGATCAACGTGATTTAATCCATTAGACTCTTCATCAAACATTATAATTTGCTCTGTGCTGTAGCTATGAAAGTGTATCAAGTCTGACAGTGAATATACTTTAGTATACTCATATTTGGTCAGGCAAAATTCAGAAGCCATTTAACACCAAATGCATCTTGTCACAAATCTGTGAAAACAAAGTGCTTCAACATGATGTAACCAGTTTTAGTGGTAGTTAAACATTTTAATTTGTGCCGTACTGTGCTGTCAATATTAGAGTGCATAAAGACTGTAGGTCACTTTAACTAGTGTACCTGGACTGGGCTAGCTATGGCTGTGTAACATTACGTGACTTTTCCAGCAGTTTTCAATCGTAGCCTTCCCTTACATAATGTTAGGGAGTCGTGACACGCTACTGTTATTGCCAGTTATGTAATTTAACATACTCAGCAACTCAGTCCAACCAGTCTGTGACTCACCCCAAACAAATTCAAGCAGGTCTGACTTTGTCTTAAGTCAGAGGCAGTCCGTAATACACTCCTGTGAAGTCAGGTGTCTCATGTGACAGGCCCAGCCATTCACTCCAAGTAGTCCACAAGTCTCACCTAAAAAATCAAATAGGTGTGATTTTATCTTTAGTCATAGGGGTAGGCTTTGTGCTCATGAGAGTTGACAACCAATGAATGCTTAATCGGAAGTACAGTGCATATAATTCAACAACATGGAATAAGGAATGTGAGTGTTTTAGACCTCACTAACAGATACAAGCAGAAGCTCCACTGTCTGTGTGGTTTACATAACACAACAGAATGGGGAAAAAACGAAAAAAGGGCTAAACTTACCCATTAAACTTTCTTACAACGCTGGATCTATTAGGCTGCCTGTTATTGCCTGTCATAGAAAAGGTCAAGTCCGACTGAGTCTGTGCAGCCCGATTCTCCACGATGGAACTCCAAGTACTTGGAGTTGACTTAATGGACAGTCTTCATTATTTGAGTCAGACAATTCTTCCACAACTGTAATCTTAACCATAGTATAACTTGGCAAAGCTTTGGAGGTCTGCACCTTTACTCTATTGGAGCTCGTTGTAGTCAAATCCACCTACTTGGAGCTCCTTGGTGGAGGCTCCAGGCTGCGGAGAAGGTCGGCACTGTGATATGGATAGCAATTTCAGTCGTGTAAATTGACAGGGTCTGGTAACGACATCGGCAACTGCGGTATGCAAGTCTGACATACCCGACGACTAGAAGTCGCGTAGTGACATCGACTTGACATGAAATTTAACACAGGTCAGACTTGCAGACGTTCAGTATGAAAATAAGAATGACGTTTTATAATGTCTATTTGACACAATAGATTTTTCGCCCTGTGCAGCCGATGTGGGAGGTTGTGCTACATTTGCCAGTTAATTTGACGGTTCCCCCACATTTGACCGGACAACGTGCACAAGTGATCAAAATATGGTATATTTCCTTATCAAATTATTGGGAATATTTAATGGCAAAGATCAATGTATACTGAATCTCCGTTAATACAGAGCTGTGCGATATAAGCGGTTTGGTAAAAACAAATACGAAGCTGGATTGCGGCTGTAAAAAAGGACCTCAGATTTATGTGATCACACCTCAGAATGGTCTGGATTAAGGTCCCCCTGATCAGATGGAGAGACAAGGATGCAACTAAACTAAACAGAGAGGGAACAGTCAACAACAGCAGTTCCAGCAGGAACTGTCCAAAGTATTAAAACCCACCTGAACAACGTGAGACCATTAACTCACCTCAGTCATAAAGGTAACTGGCATTTAGGGGCGACAACGTTTCGGAATGATGAAGATTATTTACTTTTCATTTTTTAAGAGAGTGTTTATGAACTGCGCATCTATTTTTTTCGAAACCTAATCCGTGGTATTATGCCACTGGCATACCCACCTCCCCAGGCAAAATGAAAGCTATTGGACATGTTCCCTGTAATACCAAATCTCATTATTTAATTCCACATTGAAGGCGAAAGTTAAAGCAATCCTGATTTAAAGATCACCCACGGATACATTCAAGGGTTTCGCCATGCAGCCATAAACTATATAAACAATGTCACGCCCGTCGGATTTATTTAAGAGAGGTATTACAAACGTTGACTTGCGAGCAGTCACATAGGCAATTTATTTGCATACAACCAATCAAAGACGTCGATGGGCCGGCAGGACGTAGACTCTACTCCTAGTCTAACCCGCCCCATTCTGTATTTCGCAGCGTTTTCCTTCCGCGGTTTTCTTGCGCACGCGCAGTATTGGTCTCGGTTGCTCATTTGCTGAGTGTTTATCCTACACATTCCCCTTTCCCTGTTGCATTTATTGTCAGCGCCCGGTCCGGTTTTGCTCACCGTGAAGATGGCGGCTGATGCATATTCAGCCAGGCTACGGGACAGACGTGGGCACCGACCAGGAGGACCAAGAGCTCCTGCCGTTACCTCTATGGATTTGGACGCCGCGACTTTGGTGCTAGGAGCTGGAGTTACTGTGCTCACCCACCCGCTACTTTACGTGAAGCTTCTAATTCAGGTAAACGGTGGGACAAGTGGCCGCCCCCTACACATTGACAGAAGTCTGTCACGACCCGAGGTGGGGACTGAAGGAGCGTTAAGCTTGAAAGGAATGGGAAACTGCCCCCAAAACTTGCCCCTCTGAGTATTCTGTTTTTAATTTTGTCCGAATTTTCAAATATAATTTGTATTTGGTTGCTTATATTTACATGCCTTATTATTATAGCACTTGATGTGACATACAATTCAAATGCCTCAGATTTTAATTTGACAAGGGGGAGGGGTCTGCAACGTCACTGATACTCAATGAAGCAGACGAGCAGCTTGCTGTAGGACAGAATGAGATGGCAGGGGCTGGAAGGTCGATCGTTGCATACAGTTGTAATGCAATGTTTGAAAATTAGATTGGATTAGAGGTCTTTTTTGTTATATACGCTGCAAAAAGAGTGAAATTCTTGTTACACAATTGCTGTGATGTATAAATAAATAAGTAAATAAGAGAAGCAGAAGATAACTATATGAATAAATAACGACATACATAAAGAAATAAACACAGTTAACAAGAAAAGTTAAAAATGTTTAGACATTGTACTTCGATTCCGGATGCCACTTCGATGCCGTTATTAATGCTGCAGATACTTGAAACAAATAACATAACCATGTAACTCGTGCATCCCATCATGAAACAGATGTGACTGTCATACTACGGTCATGGACCACTCCGTAAGAGCCGCTTAAATAACCTGTTAACCATCAGTGATTTAAATAGAATACAGTTAAGTAGTCATTGCTTTCTCAAAGAAAAAAAAGTCCCAATTATAAAACTTGTTCTTAAGTGTTAATTGTTTAATAGCCAATATCATAGCTTATTTAGACAGTTTCCCTTTCGCTGGTCTCCTGCTGCCTTGGACAGACATAGAAGTGATCATCCATTCTCTTCTTTATTCTGTCTCTCAGCCTCAACTTCTATATCCATCCTAGGGAGGTCATAAAATAAACACTTGAGCAAGCCAACCACTAAAACCAATAGGTCTGAGGGGTTTATCACATTTAAAAAAATGGGAAGGTATTTAGACTGACTGATCAATTAGAACATTTTTATTTTATCTCTAAAAGTTTCCTTACTTGCTGACTTTATTTAATTTCCATACTCTGAAGAATTCATCTCTGATTATCAAATGAGATGTAAAACTGAGGTGCTGACTCTATGCGGTCATAAAAGATCCCTGGGCATCCATCTTTTATAAAGAGTAGGGTGTTTTTTTGATGTCCTGGCTAAATTGCCCATCATGGCGGGTCATTCGGGTCTCCTAACTATCCCCTGTTTCTAATTGGCGGACTGTCTTCATCACTTAATAACTAATGTGTGGTGAGCATATTGTTGCAAAATGGCTGCTGTCGCATCATCCAGACTGCTGCACATTGTTGGTGGTTGAAGTGGCTCCCCCTCTCTATTTTAAAGTGCCCTGAGTGTCTTGAAAAGCACTGTATAAATGCAATGTCTTCTTCTTCTTTTATTAATTTTTTCTTTCTGAAATGGTGATCAGAAGTGGAGTAGTGTGCTATCCAGTGTTGTTTGCTACACCCAGAATTGCTTCCCACTTTCCTGCAATGGAAATTGTTGGTTTGGAAATTAAAGTTCACAATATCTTAAATTGTCTGGTTACTGTTTGTATTTGTGCCATGTGTTTACAACCTTGCCTGAAGAAGGGGCCTGAACTGCCTCAAAAGCTTGCATATTGTAACACTCAGTCAGCCAATAAAAGGTTGTCATCTTGCTTTACTTCTCATAATGTTTGTTTTCAGATATGCTGGCTTTTTCACACATCCCACAGTTGTGTATGTCAAGCCAACTGTAAATTCGTCTCGGGGTCCCACCCAGGCTTGATGTTGTCTGAATAGTCCCTAGTTTGTGGCGACCCAGCATTAGAGATTCAGGTTGATAAAATGAATGAATGCCTTAACCAGGAGCATTTTCTAACTGAGTGACCCTAGTTTTGTTTCAGTATCTCTCAGCTGTGCTAATACAATATTGGCACATCACCATTTACTGTATACTGTACATCTAAATTCAAAACAGAAAGAGTGCTGCTGCCTGTAGCTCTGACTAAAGGGGTTTATGTGAATTATTTAAAATATTCTGAAATGTTTGCAATTAATAATATAAAAGATAGAATTCACTGGTTTTGTATTTGAAATCAAATTTGACTGGTGATATATCCAAAAAAATAATTTTTTGCTGCATTGTTTCATGACTAATGGAGGATACTGTAGGTAAAAAGACAAGAGTAGTTAACTGCAGAGAAGAGTACACAAAAACACATAGGGAATAGTAGAGTGGGGAATTTAATATTTGGTAAATACAAAGGTACAGTGGAACCTCGGGTCACAACCGTAATTCGTTCCAAAACTCTGGTCGCAACCTGATTTGGTCGTGACCCAAAGTAATTTCCCCATAGGATTGTATGTAAATACAATGAATCCATTCCGGACCGTACAAGCTGTATGTAAATATATATTTTTTAAAGATTTTTAAGCACAAAAATAGTTAATTATACCATAGAATGCACATTGTAATAGTAAACTAAATGTAAAAACATTGAATAACACTGAGAAAACCTTGAACAGAGAAAACTAACATTGCAAGAGTTCAGCCTTGTGAACCGCTCACTGTAAACACTTTTTTTTAATAAGTTTTAAGCACAGGGAAAAAAAATCACATTTGAAAAATCCGTAATTTATACAAAAACTAACCATAAACAACCAAGAAAACTAACCTTGCATGAGTCGAGTTCTGGCATGAAGGAACTGAGGAGGAACTGGGTGGAGAGAAGATTACAACTTTGAGGTAAAGTCCCTCTGCATGATGCACGTCTGTTCAAGAACAATGTACTGTACAGGGAGAAACTGAACACGTGCGTAAATCACCGGAGCGTACGAACCGGAAGGGAAACTGGCTTGTTTGTCACCCGAGTATTTGGTCGTGAACAGATGCAAAAGTTTGGCGAACTTTTTGGTTGTAATCTGATTTGTACGTGTTCCGAGACATTCGTGACCCAAGGTTCCACTGTATTTGGAAAGTAAGTGAGAAATGAGTGTGTATTTTTATTAGATGTTTCCTTTAAAGTTACCTGTGACAATTTCCATGGAGTGGATATCATAAAAATAAATATTTAAAAGTATTTTACTTTTTTTCAAGAAAAACAACTTTATTGAAATAAGATTTGCGTGGCTAAAAGTGACATGCTATTTGCAATACCCGATGTTGCCAGGGTTACACAATAATTAAAATATGTATTAACAAAGTTTACTACCCTTAAGCTCATTAAATTTAGCACATAACTATTGTTGGCATGTAGGGTTTCCTTCTGGTGCAAAGAACCCCAAGTTTTCTGGAGACAATATGACCCCAGGGTGGCTTCTTGCTATGACAGAAATAGCAAGCGAATATGTGTTAACTATTGCACCTCGTGTGATGCTGCTTCTCTACCAGTAGTTCCACATTTTAAATCTGGTGAGAAAAACAAAGGTGTGCATAAATAAAAAAACACACCGAGATTGTGCTTTATAGACAGAGGGATTTAAACCCGGGAACAAAGAATAGGGTGTAGGGTTCTGTTTAATAAACTAAAAGTTTTGAAAATAGGAAGCCATTGCACATTAGTCGAGCGAGAATCAACAAGAATATTTCTTGTTTGCTTATGATGAATCTGAGGCCCTGATTTGGCACTGACGATCTGTCAGCTGACAGTGTGATTTGGATGGAAGACAAATGAGCAAGTCAGTTTATGTAAAAGGTGCTAAAGTGTTGAAGCTTCACATATAGTAGCAGCAGGAGCACTTAGATTTGTAAAGCATAAGAAAAATGCAGCCTATAACACCCATGTTGGGCAAAGAAAACTGCCAACAGATTAGTATAGTGCTGCCTCTACTTTTATATCTGTAGAGCCATATGCTGTGAGTAATAAGGCACAGGAGTTCAGGGTTGATCCACCTTATGTGGTGAAACTTCATCATACAGTATGCTTATGCTACATGTCAGTATATGCAGTTACACATGACAGAGTTATAAAAAATCAACCCTGTGGCAGTGCAAACATTTTGTTAATGGTAAATAAATTAAAGTCTAGGATTTGGGCATATTTAATTAATAATTAAAAAAAAAACTCAGTTAACTGCTTGCTTGATGTCTATATGTACATATACAGGTTTAATAAACCTACATTTTCATGTTCAGTTCACAATGCTGACTAATTTATTCTCTGACATTTCAGAAAACACTATCTCAATTATGTGGCAGCAGGCTTTGTTAGCACTCACCTCAGGGGAGCAAACAAACTTTTTCAAAAGATTCAGTGTTTCCTGATCAGGGGTACAGAATTTGATGGTAAAGCTTTGAATGTGTCAGATTAAACAACAGATTACTTTTTTGCATTAATTGAGAAAACTGAACAGTCATCAATATGGGACATGAGATAATTGTGCACCCTTATGCAAATATAGTATAGAATATTTGGAACTCACTTTTACAGTCCGTTAAACATAACTTTATCTTTCTTTTCTCTATAGGTTGGTCATGAACCTCAGCCACCTATAATGGGAACTAATCTTTTTGGCCGTAAAGTTCTTTACCTGCCTGGGTTTTTTTCTTATGGTGAGTTGCTGTTTTACTAATTATGTTGGCAGTGACGTGACAGATATAAGGTGGGATGTTGGTTGAGAAGCTGTAAAGTTCTTTCTACTTTTTTGGTTTGGCATATAAATTTTAAAATGACAAGAAAAGCAATAGAGAAACAGAAATCAAGTAAAATTACTTAGTCTTACAGAGAAGTTTTATTTCTTCTTCAAATTAGTGGACTTTCTCTGTAGTTTTTGTGTATCTACTGTATATGTTCTGCTCTATTCAATTTGTAAACATAACTCCCAGCCCTTATATGGCTTTTATTATAGTCTTGCTTTCATAATGTAAATTACTATTAATGAAAAAAACTATATTTTGTTGCCCCCCCCCCAATTATTTTTTTGAGATAAAGTTTTTAAAATTGCAGTGTTACAGCCTTTTATTTCAACCTACAGTTCATCTTTCCAGGGGGTACACACTCACTGAAGGCCAAGTGCTTTTATCTCAAGCCCAAAAAACACCCACACACCTCAAAACAGCCACTGGAGAACAAAACCATGTAAACATTAGAAAAAACATGTCCTTACCTTTTACTTTTGGTTTAACTTATTGAGAGAAACACCTGTGAAGGTATCACGTCAGCATAAGACTCTACTAGAGCAAAAACAAAACAAGTTTCTCCCCAACGGTGCCTTGGTTTAAAGAAAAGGTTCAAAGAAGAGATTGCCTGATGCCAGCACTGAGATGTGAAAGCATGAAGAAACAAAACAGAGCAATAAAAACTTGCAGTACTCTTCCTTTCATCAACTTGTGTTTCACATACGTAACAAGTCATACTTATAATTTCATTCATCCATCCATCCATCCTCTTCCACTTATCCGAGGTCGGGTCACGGGGGCAGCGGCTTGAGCAGAGATGCCCAGACTTCCCTTTCCCTGGCCACTTCTTCGAGCTCTTCTGGGGGAATCCTGAGGTGTTCCCAGGCCAGCTGGGAGACAGTCCCTCCAGCGTGTCCTGGGTCTTCTCCGGGGCCTTCTCCCGGTTGGACATGCCCAGAACACCTTGCCAGAAAGCCATCCAGGAGGCATCCTGATCAGATGCCCGAGCCACCTTATCTGACTCCTCTCGATGCAGAGGAGCAGCGGCTCTACTCTGAGCCCCTCCCGGATGACTGAGCTTCTCACCCTGTCTTTAAGGGAAAGCCCAGACACCCTGTGGAGGAAACTCATTTCAGCTGCTTGTATTTGCGATCTCGTTCTTTCGGTCACTACCCATAGCTCATGACCATAGGTGAGGGTAGGAACGTAGATCGACTGGTAACTTGAGAGCTTTGCCTTACGGCTCAGCTCCTTTTTCACCACGACAGACCAATGCAGAGCCCGCATCACTGCGGACGCCGCACCAATCTGCCTGTCAATCTCACACTCCATTCTTCCCTCACTCGTGAACAGGACCCCGAGATACTTGAACTCCTCAACTTGGGGCAGGATCTCGCTCCCAACCCTGAGAGGGCACTCCACCCTTTTCCGGCTGAGGACCATGGTCTTGGATTTGGAGGTGCTGATTGTCATCCCAGCCGCTTCACACTCAGCTGCGAACTGATCCAGAGAGAGCTGAAGATCACGGCCTGATGAAGCAAACAGGACAACATCATCTGCAAAAAGCAGTGACCCAATCCTGAGTCCACCAAACCGGACACCCTCAACGCCCTGGCTGTGCCTAGAAATTCTGACCATAAAAGTTATGAATACTTATATTTGGACTTGGAAAAGGCGTTCGACCGTTTCCCTCTGGGAATCTTGTGGAAGGTACTCCAAGAGTATGGGGTACTGGACCCCCGATAAGGGTTGTTCGTTCCCTGTATGATCGGTGTCAGAGCTTGGTCTGCATTGCCAGCAGTAAGTTGAACCTGTTTCCAGTGAGAGTTGGACTCCGCCAGGGCTGCCCATTGTCACTGATTCTGATACTTATAATTTATTTTGCTATTTTTCATATTTTACAAACATATTTGTCTTGCATTTACACAAATTAAAAAAAATACTTGCTTATGTAGAGAATATGAAAAACTATTTAAGCCCCAGAACAAAGTTTCTTTTGGAATGTAAACATCAGGAGAGAAATTAACATATAAAACTACAGCATAGAAATTGTCAGAATATTTCTTGCACCACTAGAAACCTGGTAAAGAAGGACACATCACTTACTGGGCAAAGGTTGTACATAATAATTTAATAATTAATAATTTATTTTAGTCACAGATACATATTAATTATTTATTATAGAGTTAAAGGTGCTAATATTTGCACTGAGTGTGACGAGGATGGACAGGATTAGATGCTTCACATTATCCTGAGTCACTCTCAAAGTGGATCCTGTGATGGTGAGCTGGCCAGGCCTTGATGAAGCAAAGCCGCCCCCAACCATAACATTTCCACCACCGTGCTTTACAGTTTGGTAACAAGTTCTTCTAGTCAAATGCCGTCTTTGGTCTTTGCCACATATGTCTTCTGGTACTATGGCCACATACAGTGGCATGCAAAAGTTTGGGCACCCTTGCTTAAAATGCCTGTTACTGTGAATAATTAAGTGAGCAGAAGATTAACTCATCACCAACAGGGATAAAGTTAAAGATGACACATTTCAGCATTGTGTGCAAAATCAGTGTATTGTTTTTGTTTTGTACAATGAAAAAGTGCATAATTTTGGGCACCCCAAGATATCTTGGATCTCAGAACTTAATTAGACCTTAATTAGCTCATTAGGGCAATGGTTTGTTCACAGTCATCGTTAGGAAACTCTCAAGTGATGCAAATTGCAAAGCTGTATAAATTCACTGACTCCTCAAACATTGTTCCAACAATCAGTAGCCATGGACTTCTTTAAGCAGCAGCTAGCACTCTGAAAAGTAAAATAATTGACTCTCTCAAAGCAAGGTAAGGCTGCAAGGAGATAACAAAGCATTTTCAGATACTTATTTCTTCAGTTCGTAATGTTATTAAGAAATGGCAGTTAACAGGAATGGTGGAGGTCAAGTTGAGATCTGAAAGACCAATAACATTTTCTGAAAGAACTGCTCATTGGATTGCTAGAAAAGAAAAGAAAAACCCCTGTTTGACTACAAAATATTTAGCAGACTCTGGAGTGGTGATGCACTGTTCTACTGTGCAGCGACACCTGAACAAATGTGACCTTCACGGTAGAGTCAGCAGAAGAAAACTTTTTATGCGCCCGAGCTGTAAAATTCAGCACTTGAAGTTTGCAAATGAATATCTAAACAAGTGTGATGCATTTTGGAAACAAGTCCTGTGGACCAATGAAGTCAAAATAGAACTTTTTGGGCACGATGTGCAAAGGTATGTTTTGAGAGAAAAGGGTGCTGAATTTTAGGAAATGATCACCTCTCCAGCTATTAAGCAAGGGGTGGATCGATAATGCTTTGGGCTTGTGTTGCAGCCAGTAGCACAGGGACCATGTCATTGGTAGAGAAGGAAGAATGGTTTCAGATAAATACCAGCAAATTCTGGAAGCAAACATCACACCATCTGTAAAAAAATTGAAGTTCTAAAGAGGATGGGTCCTACAGCAAGATCATGATTCGAAACACACCTCAAAATCTACATTGGAAAACCACACAAGGTGCAAGCTGAAGGTTTTGCAATGGCCTTCACAGTCCCCCAACCTAAACATTATTGAAAATCTGTGGACAGATCTCAAAAGAGCAGAGCATGCAATCCAGCCCAAATATCTTGCAGAGTTAGAAGCCTGTTGCAAGGATGAATGGGAGAACATACCCCAAGTAAGAACTGAAAGACTCTTAGCTGTCTACAAAAAGTGTTTACAATCTGTGGGTGTTACTAAGTACTGATCATGTTGGGTGCCGAAAACTTTGATTCAAGGCCTTTTCATTTTTTGGTATTTTGTACCTGTGAATGATGGAAGTAAAAATGTAATCTTAATTAAAATATTAAAGAAATGTGTCATCTTTAACTTTATGCCTTTTGGTGATCAGTTCATCTTCTGCTCGCTTAACTATTCACAGTAACAGGCATTTTAAGGAAAGGTGTCTACATTTTACATGCCACTGTAACTCTATCTTTCCCTTGTCTGTCCATAGCACATTTTTCCAGAGAGCTCCTTGCCTAAGTGTTCATGGGCAAACTTTAGCTTTACTCTGATCTTCTTTCAAGACAGAAAAGGTTTCCTACTAGGAAACTTCCCATGTAGGTCTCATTTGTTTAGCCTCTTTCTAATGGTAGACTTATGCATTTTGACATCAACAGCAGCAGGAGCTTCCTGTAGGTCCTTTGATGAAATTCTCAGGCTCCTGGAAACTTTTTTCAGCTTCTTGCATTCTGCTCTCAAGCTAAACTTGCTAGGGCGGACTAACCTGGACAAGTTGTCAGTTGTTTGAAATCTCTACTTATATTTATATTATTTCACTTAGCAGGCACTTTTATCCAAAGCGACTTACAAAAGAAGTCAATATACTTGAGTAAACATCAGCCTGAGGAACTATTTGGGGAACAAGTGTTACAGGACAAGGTTACAAAATTGATCACCATAAGGGAAGAGCTCAGAACAATAGTTACAAGAATCTGTTAAAGCCATTATCAATTAGACATAAATTACCAGGACAAGAGAGTCTTCAAATACTTCTTAAACACATTGAAAGAGTCAGTAGTTCTGATGTAGGTTGGCAGTTTATTTTTTCATCAATGAGATGTCTGGGTTGAGACAGAAATGGAATCACCAAACGTTGTTCATCAGCAGACTTGAGTGGGCGATCAGGAGCAAATGACCTCACAAATGTCTCAATAAGTATAGATGCTGATCCACTGACTATTCTGTAGATAAGCATCAAGGATTTAAAATTATGATGTGCTGCTACAGGAAGCCAACATAGTGATATGCAAAGAGGAGTGATAATAAAACCCTTGATCAAGAAGGGAAGTGCAGCCAAACCAGCTAAATGATGAAACACATAAATTATGTCACTGAGCTATTACTTGAATTTGCATTGACATGACAAACATATAAAACTTCAAAAGTGATAGTAATGATGTATAGACAGTATTTCACTTCCCTTACAAGAGGCCTAAAGCCGCATATTTGCACTGAAGGACTTTCTAGTTTTTTCGTCAGTTCATATACAGTAGGCTACCTGTTGTCCCTTCTTAGGGAACTGGCAGACAGGTCAGGAATATCTTAGCCAGGCTTCACTCCATCAGTCCCACAGTGCTGGAAGCCAATAATGAACTGGCAGGGAGCTACAACCCGTTTTCGTATGGTGTGGGTATACATACATAAAATGTAACCACGTTTTTTGCCAAAATAAGAAGGCACTGTTCAGCAGTCTCCAGTTTTCCTAGCATAATAAGAGCACTTTGCTCCAGTCATATTGCAATAAAGGTATCTGGCAAGAATGAAGCTGCTTTTGTCCTCCATAAGCACTTATATTATATTAATACACAAGTAATCTGTGATGCAAAGATGAGACTGACAAATGTCATGGCTCGGTGGTCTGAGTTAATCCATGATTCTAAAGTAGCAATAGAAGACAACTTGCTAAAGATTGGAAGCATTGTTGGAATGCTTTTGGCAGACACACTTCATCTGCTCCTAGCACTTAAAGCAACAACAAGCAGAACATGCAAATTGCCAGCAGCAGCTGCAGCAAGCCAGCAGATGATCCCAGTGCCTGTCCTTGGCTTATGTTCAGCCCCACCCTTTAGAATGCGAGTGGCAAAGACGCAAAGAGGCAAAAGGATAGCTGCTATACAGGCTTTTAAATGATTGACACAAAGCACGACAAGCAGAGGATGCAGCTCGCCAGCAGCAGCAGCAAGATAGCAGCTGAACCGACCGCATCTCTCCTCCCCCTTCACAACGTGAGCAGCGTTATTCGTTCCGCGAGAAAGAGACTTAACCACACCCAGGATAGGAAATAAAGGACAAATATTGTTTTTACAAAAGTTTTAAAGTAAAAGTGAAAATAATGCATATGTAACAATTCCCATGAAAATAGCTATCTCT
Source organism: Polypterus bichir lapradei (assembly GCA_026402145.1). Taxonomy (NCBI): domain Eukaryota; kingdom Metazoa; phylum Chordata; class Cladistia; order Polypteriformes; family Polypteridae; genus Polypterus; species Polypterus bichir. The sequence goes on from JANRMT010027041.1 coordinate 85,085,810, forward strand.
TTAAATTGTTTATCCAGTAAACCAAACCCTGGGTGGGCGAGCAAAGCAAGGAGACAGAGCCCCCTAGTTTTCAATTAAAAATACATTGATGTGGAACCTTCCTTTATGTTCTGATTCTACAGCAGCATGAAAAATGGAAATTCTCTATATTTAATAAAATGTGAAATTAAATTGTTTCCATATAAACACACAAACTAAACTGTTTCCAGCAAACTAAACAGTTTCCTGTTTCTAAGTAGTCTGAGGTCCCAGTATTGATCACTCCACCATGATGTCCAGGAAGATCTTGGTTTAAAACTATGATATTATATTTGATTAAGTGATCTGAGGAGCAGGATATACAAGTTAAACAGAATACTGAAAGTATTTTGGATAACCCAGACTTGTGTTAGAGTTGGCCATCATTCCATACAGTGCAATTTGGAACTCTGAGCAGGTATTGATTAATGACTATCCTGAGAGATCTTTTGAAGTTCATTTTCTGTCACTTTTTGGTGTTGAATGTAGGAAAGTCCCTATACAAAGTTGTGGTTTCCTATTATACAAAGAAACAACACTAGTGGTGAGTTGTCTTTTCTTTGAGGAGGCATATAAAAATTTAAAACATACTTTTCATCAAAAAAAAATCACTGAGCATTGGGGTAGGTAGTAGTCTAGGTAAGAACTGCAATTTTAACTTTTCTCTGTGCTTACCTTTCATACTTTGCAACTGCAATTTCCAAAACAAGATGGTTAATTTTAACTCCTTAATGTCTTGATGATGTCCATTGACAATTTCAGATTATTCTGATTATACTGTTTAACTAGCAAAATACCCGCGCTTCGCAGTGGAGAAGTAGTGTGTTAAAGTTAAGAAAAAGAAAAGGAAACATTTTAAAAATAACGTAACATGATTGTCAATGTAATTATTTTGTGATTGTTATGAGTATTGCTGTCATCAAGGATTTGATTATCATTATTTCTTTCAATCAGGTTCGTATTTGGAGGATGTGTTGTGTTCAAGTTACATTCCGTGTTTGTCAACCGTTGTAAAGATAACAGGTTCACTACCCAAATCGGTACTCGTGAATCTAAGATGTTTAACAGTCATTCCCGGTATTAAGTTGTGGATTTGCCTGCGAATAATTAGCGGCAGCGTGTCTATGAACTTAATTTAAACTTAAGCTTTACACCTTGCTTTCCTATTGATATGTCTACAAAGGCTTGTTCAGCTTCAGAGGGTTGTTCCTTTCTTACTGCATCAATAAACAGCTCGTCTTCCTTTTTATCTGAGACATCACACACTGCATGCACGGGTTTACCTTTCCCAGTCCTGCAAACTTTAGTGAAGTGGTTCAATTTACGACATTTTTTACACTGTCTTCCTTTAGCTGGACATTGACTTTTTCCACCGTGTGCTTTGTTTCCGCAGTAGCTGCACTTATGAATATGCTTATATGTGCCACTTGCTTCATATTCTTTTGCTGCCTTCTCAATTGTGTAATGAGTTTTTTGTTCAGCGCTCTTTGGAGCTCTTGCTTGTTGTCTGCGTACTGCGTTCACGGTCAGTTCACGTGAGCCGCTCGGAGTACATGCATTGAAGGTTCTCAGCTGTGCTTGTGCTATCTCGTACGATCTTGCGATGTCCACGGCTTTGTTTAATGTTAGCTCAGACCCAGCACTTAAAAGTTTCGCTCGCGCTTTTGCTGAGTTTGTGCCAAACACTATTCTATCCCTGACCATCTCATCTTCGTTTCCATAAGCACAGTCCTTCACCAGCAATTTTAACTCCGTTACAAATTGATCAAAAGTCTCATTTATACCTTGCGTCTTCTCACTAAACTTGTATCTCGTGAATATCATATTTGTCTTAGGAATGACAAACGCCTTGTAGCGGCAGCGTGTCTATTGGATTGCTGCTGACGGACGGCCTTATATGGGCAGGCACTCAATTACGTGGGTGGCGTGCGTATGGGGGACGCAATATAGGTAGGCAGCCAACTACGTGGGAGGCGTGATGATGGGTGACGCAACTCCGCCTGACACGGCGACCAAGCTGCAGGCTATGGCCGTATATATGTACGTAAGTAGGATTCAGTTATGACCGTTACGTGTAGAATTTTGAAATGAAACCTGCTTAACCTTTGTAAGTAAGCAGTAAGGAATGAGCCTGCCAAATTTCAGCCTTCTACCTACACGGGAAGTTGGAGAATTAGTTATGAGTGAGTGAGTGAGTCAGTCAGTCAGTCAGTCAGTCAGGGCTTTGCCTTTTATTAGTATAGATTACAGATGTGATTTTTGCAGGTTGTTAGGAGCAAATTATCACTCAGCTGTTTTTAAAAATGTGTTTTAATGACTGCTCTTAGAATGGGCCTTTAGTTAAAAAAATGTATTTTTATAAATATATATAATACATTAAAAAATATTTTTGCACATTTAAATTCAGAAAGTAAAGACTCAAGAAGAGTGTGGGTGTAACTTACCATTATATTGATTACAATGAGTCATGAGCCCAGCATGCATGCATATACTGTATATATGTATGTACTAGCAAAATACCCGCGCTTCGCAGCGGAGAAGTAGTGTGTTAAAGAAGTTATGAAAAAGAAAAGGAAACATTTTAAAAATAATGTAACATGATTGTCAATGTAATTGTTTTGTGACTGTTATGAGTGTTGCTGTCATCAAGGATTTGATTATCATTATTTCTTTCAATCAGGTTCGTATTTGGAGGATGTGTTGTGTTCAAGTTATATTCCGTGTTTGTCAACCGTTGTAAAGATAACAGGTTTCATTCATCGAAGTGTTCACTATCCAAATCGGTACTCGTGAATCTAAGATGTTTAACAGGCATTCCCGGTATTAAGTTGTGGATTTGCCTGCGAATATTTAGCGGCAGCGTGTCTATGAACTTAATTTAAACTTAAGCTTTACACTTTGCTTTCCTATTGATATGTCTACAAAGGCTTGTTCAGATTCAGAGGGTTGTTCCTTTCTTACTGTATCAATAAACAGCTCGTCTTCCTCTTTATCTGAGACATCACATACTGCATGCACGGGTTTACCTTTCCCAGTCCTGCAAAGTTTAGCAAAGTGGTTCAATTTACCACATTTTTTACACTGTCTTCCTTTAGCTGGACATTGATTTTTCTACCGTGTGCTTTGTTTCCGTAGTACCTGCACTTATAAATATGCTTGTATGCGTCACACGCTTCATATTCTTTTGCTGCCTTCTCAATTGTGTAATGCGTTTTTTGTTCAGCGCTCTTTGGAGCTCTTGCTCTTTGTGTGCGTACTGCATTCACAGTCGGTTCACGTGAGCCGCTTGGAGTACATGCATCGAAGGTTCTCAGCTGTGGTTGTGCTATCTCGTGCGATCTTGCGATGTCCACGGCTTTATTTAATGTTAGCTCAGACCCGGCACTTAAAAGTTTCTGTCGCACTTTCGCTGAGTTTGTGCCAAACACTATTCAATCCCTGACCATCTCATCTTCATTTGCATAAGCACAGTCCTTCACCAGCAATTTTAACTCCGTTACAAAGTGATCAAAAGTCTCGTTTATACCTTGCGTCTTCCCACTAAACTTGTATCTCGCGAAAATCGTATTCATCTTAGGCATGACAAACGCCTCGTAGCAGCAGCGTGTCTATTGGATTGGTGCTGACGGACGGCCTTATATAGGCAGGCAGCCAACTACGTGGAGGTGTGGTAATGGATGACGCAACTCCGCCTCACACGGCGACTGAGCTGCAGGCTATGGCCGTATATATGTATGTAGGTAGGATTCAGTTATGACCGTTACGCGTAGAATTTTGAAATGAAACCTGCTTAACTTTTGTAAGTAAGCTGTAAGGAATGAGCCTGCCAAATTTCAGCCTTCTACCTACACGGGAAGTTGGAGAATTAGTGATGAGTCAGTAAGTCAGTCAGTCAGTGAGGGCTTTGCCTTTTATTAGTATATATATATATATATATATATATATATATATAT
>JANRMT010027041.1:85090180-85106182 GCA_026402145.1 Polypterus bichir lapradei
ATCCCTCGCTATATCGTGCTTCGACTTTTGCGGCTTCACTCCATCGCAGATTTTAAATGTAAGCATATCTAAATATATATCACAGATTTTTCGATGTTTTGCGGATTTCTGTGGACAATGGGTCTTTTAATTTATGGTACATGCTTCCTTAGTTGGTTTGCCCAGTTGATTTCATACAGGTGACACTATTGGCAGATGGCTGAGAAGCTACCCAATCAGAGCACATATTACATATTAAATAAAACTCATTATATGATATACGATATGCTTCCGCGTGTGCTTCGCATACTTGAAAGCCCGAACAGCACGTGTTGATTTTTGATTGTTTGCTTTTTCTCTCTCTCTCACTCTCACTGACATTCTCTGCTCCTGACGGAGGGGGTGTGAACAGAGGGTCTGTTTGGACACTGGCCTAGAGAATACGGATGCTCCTCTAAAAAATGCTGAAAGATAATTACCTTTCAGACAGCCTTGGACTCACAATCCCTCCTACCCCATTAACAGCTGTGTTTGGGGTTCTTCCAGAGGGGTTTAAAGTGAAGAAAGACAAACAAATTGTGATTGCATTCACTACACTTTTGGCACGCAGACTTATTCTGATAAACTGGAAGAACCCAAACTCTCCTCTTTTAAGTCAGTGGGAAACTGATGTGTTATACTATTTGAAATTGGAAAAAATCAAATACTCAGAGGATCCGTACAGACTTTTTTCAAAACATGGCAGGATCTGATCAGTAATATTCTAAAGTAAGCTCATAAAGCACAAAGAATTTATTAATTTAGGTATGTTTACAAGCCTTAAATTTCACGCCGTTTGGCTTGCTCTCTCTCTCAGGGGTGGAGATCGATCTGTTTTTAACTTAATTTTTCTTTTTGTAAAAACTTGATTGCTCTGTATGGATTGCAATAAAATTAATAAAGTATTAAAAAAAAAAAAATGCTGAAAGACAACCTTCACATTGCTCCCTTCCTTGCAGCTGCTTTCTCCGGCGGTGCTTTGCATACTTAAAAGCCCGAACAGCCCTATTGATTTTTGATTGTTTGCTTCTCTCTCTCTCTCTCTGACATTCTCTGCTCCTCACGTGCACTCCTTTGAAGCGGAAGATATGTTTGCATTCTTTTAATTGTGGGATGGAACTGTCATCTCTGTCTTGTCATGGAGCACAGTTTAAACTTTTGACTAAAGGGTGTTATTTCATGTCTAGAGGGCTCTAATAATGTTAAAAAACGTATTTAGAAGGTTGTAAACAGGTTTTCTATGCTCTAACTGCGAAAATATTCGATTTAAAAAAAAGAATCCTACTTTGCGGAAATTCATTTATCGCGGTAGAGTCTGGAACGGATTAACCGTGATAAACGAGGGTTTATGTATACATATATATATATATATAAATTGTTTTTTGTTTTTTTTTTTCTTCTTCTTTTTCTCACCAGCCCGGTACATTATCAAGGTAGATGGAAAGAAAGGCCTATTCCGAGGCCTGACGCCCCGGCTCGTATCCAGTGCCATTTCCACGGTGGTGCGCAGCAGAGCCAGACAGGTAACTGCAAGTTAAGTTGTTGGGAATCTCATGAAGTTGAAAGTTAAAGAAAGCTGGACATTTGTTTAATAACTGTGTTCTAAACGTTGAAAAATAAAAAGAACATATGGGACATGCAAACCACAGTGACAGGGCCATTTGGATTTGTTTAAAGTCACATTAAGTATTAATGTATCCTATGAATATGCACGTATTATATAAAAGTACTCTTCCTCAAAAATGAAATTTAATATTTAATTCTAATAGTTCCACAGATATTTCTGAAAACACTCGTCAGAAGTAGAGATATGCTAGTATACCTGACGTGTACAATGTAAAGAAAAAACATTTTCTTAGAGAGCTCTGCCTTAGGAATTATTTAAACCTGTGTGGCTTGTAATCTTATAGTCTGGTGAGTATATTTATATCTTTAACACTGCTAAAGATGATATTTTATTTCCAGCTATCTAGAAAAGTAAATATTCCTTGCTTTCTAGTGCTACACGGTATGCCTATATTTTTGTGACCATGATGAAAACATATGATGGATTCCTAGCTGTCATGTAAATAAATGTAAGACAGGAAGATATAAAAGTTTATATCCTTAAAAAAGTGTACAAGGCAATTTTTCAGTTAAAGCTATCTATGAAAACCAACTTCTCTCTCCCACACCCTAGCAGGAAATGACAAGTTTTTTACTGTTGCACAAGCTGTATTCATGGTCACCTTGTTGATCACTTTCTGCACTGCAAAACAACTGGGAAGAAAACTGACTGCTTTGTTAGGCACATTTAGTCGCATTTATTATTAAGCACACTCCACTTAAAAGTCCAACATGTTATAGAATAAGTGCAAATATAGTAAGGAAATTAAAAATGCACCAAAAATACTAAAAAATGTTAAAACATAAATGCAATTTATACAAAAATACACATATATAAACATTTACAGTATATACCCAGACTGTCCTGATTCTAACTGTCTCAGGTGAGCTATAGCCTGAAAAATTACTATTGTATGGTAAATAAGCAAAAATTAATTTGCATAGAATACCTCTTAAAATAACTCCCATCATATGGGTTTCATATCATCTCCAAGCCAGAGCATGTGCTATCATGGATGTTGAGGAAAAAAAAGAAAGGATTAGTGATGGCAGCAAAATTACAATAATTTAATCCATTAAAACCAGTATTATTAAACAACTGTTTACAGCAGCCCTCACAAATGTATGCTCTGCTAAAATAATGAGCCTGGATTTACATGTTAAAGGTGAGTGACACTTCATTGATATTAGTAATTAAATCATGGGAAAATGTGGTTACCTTATACAACAAAGAAGTGCAAGGATTTATCATGACAGCTGAGTGTCATCAGCAAACGAAGGGTGGTTAATATTCCACTTAGGAATCAATCTCCTAATGGCAACATATAAAGAGAAAGAAGAATTGGTCCCACTAGTTGTAATATAATCTGAATGAGCAAATTAATAATTTTTTACATTAGAAGTTACAAAACCAAAAGTAAGACATAAACTTAAACAAGATAAAAATATCTTAAACATTAACAGAAGTTCTGAAACAAATCATAGAGAACATACTTGTTGCTGAAGAACAGTAGAAAGTCCTTTAATGCCATTTTGGAGCACATCCTTTCAGTTATGTGAATTTTAGCAGTTTCTGTTTAAAGCTAGCGGACAATTAAAACAGCACTATGAAAGCAGTAGGGACAATCACATTTAGATTATTGGCCTATAAAAAGCCCATGTTTTACATGGTAAGACATTGTGTTTAATTGCTAGGAAGTATTATTTATTCTGTGTAATGACTGACTTGTTATTTTTTCCTCTTCTGCAGGCCATTCCACTGAGTGACATGGAACATGTGTCCAATAAAGATGACATCAAAACTACTCTTAACAAAGTTGTCACTGAGGTAAAGTGCAGATATTAAAGAATGCTGGTGTGAAAATATCTTGGTCAGAAAGCTTACTACAGTGAGCCCTTTGTCACTAACAGGATAGAGGGAACACAGATGGAGAGATGGAGCAAGGCAAGCCTTTTGGCTTTAGTAGGGAATGTGGCGAGAGATGCAGATTAATGACAAATGGCTCTAAATGTTCGACACACTTGCTGACCTCCTCCTACATAGAAGAGTGAGCATATATGCGACTCACTGAATTAAGCTGAATTGACATTGCATAATGACTTTAATAGTAGAAACCTACAATCATTCTCAACAAGGACAATTTTGAAAAGCCAGTGAGCTTTGTAAAGGCCATGTATGTGGGATATTTTTGTTTAAGTGTCCCTAAGATTGACATGACAGAGAAAAAAAAAGCAAACATCTGTTTTCCTACAGACCTCCCATGAGATGGTGGTTCAGTGTGTTTCCTGGGTTCTGATTCATCCATTCCATGGTATGTGGCCTAAAGTCAACTTACTTTTATAGGTATTGAAAATGTCCTGTCCACTTTTAACTTGTCTATATAAATACTGATTTTTGCCTTTTTTTTACCTTACGTCTTATCAGGTCTTCTATTAAGACGTTTTGGCTTAACCTTTGTTAAGAATTTAACAGTCTTTACTTTTGTTTCAGTGATTTCTGTACGTTGCATGGCTCAGTTTGTTGGGAGAGAGGTTAAATACAGGTAAGAGTAGGCTAAAAAAAAAACAAACACATCTTTTACTTGCATTTACTGATACCAGCCTCTCTTACTTCAGGAAATGCTTGTAAGCAACATTGTTAACTTTCTGATCCATGTAAGTAATTAGTGGGACTTGGGGAGGATAAGCTGTTTTGTGCATCAATCAGTTACATATTTAATATGCATTTGTGGTGTATTTTTTTATATTGTTTTATGAAATCAGATTTAAATAAAGATTTGTGGTTCCTTACATAACACAGGTGACATCGTTTTTAAATTGGCTAAATATATAGTCTTTAATATTTCTCTTGCATACATAAAAGGATAATAAGCCTTAATGTTTTACTGTAGCATGTGTAATATATCCTGTTTTGTGTGTTTTTAATTTACATGGTGTGAATTTATTACCTCATGGTTTATCTTTTCTATTAGTGGCTTGTTTGGCTCTATTGTGAGAATCTACAAAGAAGAGGGACTTATGGGGTTTTTTGTGTAAGTTTTAAAAGATTAATGTTACTTTTGAAATTATGTGTGAATGACTCATTTCTATTTTTTATATATAATGCACATCTACCTGCAGTACTGTACACTATTACAAATAAAGCTTAGTTAAACTAAGATAAAAGACCACACTCCACCACAATGATGCAGGCAGTAGAGGATCCATGTGGTCATTTATTTTACTTTGGCCATTTTTTCCACTCAGTATTTTTTAAAGTTCTTTGATGTCTATGGTTGAAACAATTAAATATGAGGTGATGCTTCAATTAACTAAACATAACTCTTCAATTCCACCTGGTGGAATTAACATTATTCAAAGTTATTCTCTGTTTTTACCTGCATTTTTATTACTCTTTAATACTGTTCTTGTATCAGTATGCTGCTGCTGGAGTATGTGAATTTCCCCTTGGGATGAATAAAGTATCTATCTGTCTATCTATCTAACCATGTTACTTATCACTTCACCAGCCGCCCACCCCCTAAAATAGTTCATTTGGACAAAACACAAGAAATACAGCTTGTTCCTAATTAGATGTTAAATATAAAAAATCTAAATATCATTCTACTAATGAAAAAACTCAAACTAATGTATAGGTCATATTTAGAAAATGTCCAGTATTATCAGCTGAATCTTGAAAAACAGAATGTGAATTGTTTGATGGTGCAAATAAAAAGTTATTTAATATGGGTTATGCAGAAAACTAAAGAATGCTGCATGTCACACAGTATTAAGTATACTTTTTAAAAAGTAAAAAGGAAATTTATAGCAGTTCATTGAACTAATTCTTCCAACCTTCAAATATATCGCTGTACAGTATTTTACCTTTTGGTTGATGGTTATATAAGTTAACTTGTGTTTATCTCACATTCTGTTTGCAGGGGACTTGTGCCTCACTTAATGGGAGAGGTCATATTCCTTTGGTGCTGCAATTTGTTGGCCCACTTAATTAACACTTATGCTGTGGATGACAATGTAAGTTCAATTAGCTGTCCCTGGAGAAGTAAAGTTTGCTATTCGAATACGAACAATGGTTATAATTCATGTTTTTCAGTGTCCTCATTAAGTTTCATTCACATCGTTCCTTTGTTTTCAAGCTGTATCTCTGATAGTTCTCCATGTGTTGCTTTTATCATTGGCATCTCCCACACTGATTTATTGTGTCTTTACAGTTCACCCATGCACCAGCAGTGAGAAGCTACACAAGATTTGTAATGGGGGTAAGTTATTAAAGCAGTGATGCTTGATATCATGTCAGACACACATTCTGTTAGGATGGAAAAGGATGATTTTTTTTTTTCTTTTTGGTGTTAACATGAGAGTGTCATGCAAAGGCAGGAACTAACCACTATTAGTGGAATGACTAAACGAATTGTGCAAAAAAACTGCACTGCAGGATGTAGTGGAGTGAATGGCAAAGTTCCACAAAATGGTACAACACAGTGAGAAGTGGGAACTATTTAATGTCTGTAGAAAGTATAGGCAGTTGGCAGGATGGAGTTCTTGACCTATTCAGTATGAGAACAAAATGTCATTAGTGGAGTTCAGCCGATGGAATCAAAGTTATAATACAAATATGACAGGGTTGATAATTTGCACAGCATTATATATACATTCTAATCTAAAATATATTTTATGCTGGTAGCTAAGGGTAAAACTGAGATGAGGTCAAGGAATTATTGAACTTTAGAATCAAGGTGAACAATTATAGCAGAAAGATTCAGAAGAGTGGTTCATTCTTCGAAAGTGCAGATTCAAATGAAAGGTGTAAAACACATCCATAAAGTGCAAGAGATTCTAGATAACACTAATAGAATACAATCAATGGGACTGTATTAGTAGACCTGTACACTTGAAGCCACAAAGTATAGATGGTGCACAAAACGACAAAATGCATGTGCAACTAATGCACTTGTTTACTTTTTATTATATGTGTGAACTCACTACTTGGCCTTTCCTTTCAGATGGCTGTCAGCCTACTCACATACCCCTTTCTGGTGGTAACAGACCTGATGGCCATTAATAACTGTGGGTAAGTATCATTGCCTTATCTAATCTAAGGTATATGAACTGCCTAGGAACTGAAGAAGAAAAAGACAATTTGTATTTTATCAAAATTCCTAAATGTGTCAAACACTGTTATGGGTTTTATAAAGTGTTATTTACATGACATGATCATTGTCCAGGTCTAATTTGTATGCTTATCAGAACAAACAACATTAAAATACAGTACATCAAATTAAAAAAATGCTTCACTGAATGATACTCGAGTATGCCTAACAATTTTTTTTTTTTTTTTAGCATAAGTGTCAAAGGAAACTTTATACATCATACACAGCTTTGTATAGTACAGAATTGCAAAAAGGATACATCATTAACAGTAAAGTACTGTACAATAATCTTCTGTGTCTATCTAAGTTCTGTTTCAGCTCCACATAAAAAATGTAGTTTTATAACTTTAATTGTTTAAACTTGATTAGAAATGTTGCTGGTGACTGTAAGCCTCTCTACAGTGTAGATTGCTTTACTGTCCTTTTACGCTGGTACTGCCTAGAGAACGTTGCTTTAGTAATTTGAGTAATTACACTGTACACTTAATGGAATCTCAGTTTACCCAGCTGTTGTTTTTGCCTTTATGTTTTTCACAGGTTGGTAGCTGGAAATCCTCCTAATTTCCCAGTCTTCAAATCCTGGCTACATTGCTGGCGGCATCTTAGTGCCAAGGTATTAAAACCAAGTTGTCATTATTTGTATTGGATAATCTTGAAATTAAGCCGAAGAAAACTGCCCCAGGGTTAGAAATGCATTTTCTGGTATAATCATAAAAACTTTACTGAGGCAGAAAATTAATCTTTTTAAATGTTAGTAGTATAGTGCCCTCCACTGTTATTAGCAGCCCTTGTAAAAATTAGTAAGAAGGGTTAGAAAAAAAATCACTGTTTGCTGAAGAATTGTCATCTTGCACTGAAAAACTGAGAAACATCTGACTTTTTATTGAATCAAGTTCATTCAAAGAAAAACAAAGCCCTCATCAAGAAATAAATATTTTTAACAAAACCACATGTGCCACAATTGTTGGCACCCCTGCATTTAATACTTTGTACAACCTCCATTTGCCAATGTAACAGCACAGAGTGTTCTCTTAGATTGATAGATAGATGGGATTAATAAAGTATCTATCTAAGGGGAAATTCACATACTTCAGCAGCAGCATACTGATAAAAAACAATATTAAATTAAAGAGTGATATAAATGCAGGTATAACAGACAATAACTTTGTATAATGTTAATGTTTATCCCCCACCCCCCCCCCCCCTAGTGGAATTGAAGAGTCACATAGTGTGGGGGAGGAATGATCTCCTCAGTCTGTCAGTGGAGCAGGACAGTGACAGCAGTCTGTTGCTGAAGCTGCTCCTCTGTCTGGAGATGATGCTGTTTAGTGGATGCAGTGGATTCTCCATGATTGACAGGAGCCTGCTCTTATAACCTTTTATAAGGTTGGAGAATACAGAGCATGGCATCTGAGACCATTCTTCTTTACATAATCTCTCCAGATCATCCAGGGTCCTCGGCCCTCTCCTGTGTACTCTCCTCTTCAGCTCACTCCACAGGTTTTCAATTGGGTTCAGGTCAGGGGACTGAGACGGCCATGGCAGAACTTTGATTTTGTGGTCGGTTAACCATTGCAGCATTGATTTGGATCATTATCCTGCTGGAAGATCAAATGGCACAGTTTTAGTTTCCTGGTGGAGGCAGCCAGCTTTTGATTTAAAATCTCCTGATATTTCATGGACTCCATGATGTCATGTACCCTAACAATGTTTCTAGGGCCTTTGGAGGAAAAACAGCCGCACATCATCACAGAACCTCCACCATATTTCATAGTTGGGACAAGGTTCTTTTCATTATAGCCATCCTGCTTTTTACACCAAACCCACTTTGCATGTTTATTGCCAAAAAGTTCAATTCTTGTTTCATCAAACCATAGAACACATTTTCAAAGTTGTAGTAATGTTTTACAAACTCCAGGCGCTTACATTTGTGGATAAGTGACAAAAAAGGCTTCTTTCTGGCATACCTTTCAAATAATCTGTTGGCATGGAGATGCAGTCTGATGGTGGTGCTGGAGACTTGATAACCTCAGGAATTTACTTTTTCTTGCAATTCCCCAACAGTGATCCTTGGAGGTATTATTGCCTCTCTTACCATCCTTCTCTCTGTACGTGGGGATAAAATAAACTTGGGTCCTCTTCCAGGCAAGTTTGTCATCGTTCCAGTTGATGACGACTTTTTTATTATTGCCCTAACTGTAGAAATGGGCATTTTCAGGCGAGTAGCTGTTTTTTTTTTATAACTATTCCCGGAGTTATGAAGGGCAACAAACTTCTCCCTCATTTGGATTGAGTGTTCTCTTTTCTTTGCCATGATGATGGTGGGCTAAAGAAATTTGGTTCTGTGTCTCCTCACATTTGTGTCCCAGTTAATCAGTAAGTCATAGAATTCTGCTGGAAAGTTCCTATACACTTCAATCAACTGTCCAATTTAAATGGGAAACATACTTCAGTTACATTGTTTCACATTCATTTCCAAGGATGCCAACGATTGCGGTACATGTATTTTTGTTAAAAACATTTATTTCTTGATGAGGGCTTTGTCTTTGATTGAACTTGTTTCTCAGTTTTTCATTGCACAATGACAATTCTTCAGCAGTAATTTTTTTTCTGACCCTTCTTACTAATTTTTACAAGGGGAGCCAATAATAGTGGAAGGCACAGTATGAATACATGTAGTCATATCCAACAGAATAGATTTTATACATTCATTATTAGTCATGTGTACAAAATAAAGTGTAATTCTCACTTGCATGTCTTAATCAGGTTAATACTGACTTTTAATCTAATGACCTGAAGACTTGCACCTACATAAGCAAAGTTATATTTGGTGCATTACAGCCAACGAGGTTTGTGTGTCATAATTATTACCCCATATATCAAATTGTAATCCATGGTGTTATTAATTAAAAATTACTTTCAGTTTAGGTACAGATCCAAGCACAAATTTCATCATCCTGCACGACTTTGCAAACCTTTCTTAGCTGCTGGCATCCAACACAGGAGAGAGTATTAGAACAGGGGGTTCCTGTTTATATATCAGTTAAGACAGTGATACTAGAAGGTTTCATGTGATCCTGTACACCAGACAACCAGAAGTGGTCTTCAGAGCAAATCTAAACAGCAGCTCATTTGAAGGCCATGCCACATTACACAACTTCTGAATCATTTTTCATTTGCAGATTTTGTTTACATACTCTTAGGGAGTCAGAGGCACTTGTGGCTTGCTCACTTGATGAGCAGTTATGTAGTTTGACATACCCAGCAACTCGGTTTAACTAGTCTTTGTTTTGCCCTTACAATCAAACGGGTTTGATTTGTGATAACTAATTTACAATTTGCCATGACAAAATGATTTTTGTGTTAAGTTGTAGGGACGGGTTTGCGTGCATGTGAGAGCTGATTACCAACGAGCATTCACTTACAAGTACATTGCGTATAATATAGCTATGGGAAATAAGGAAAATGGTTGCTTTGGACCTGACAAACAGTTAACAGACTTGTCCGTTTGATGTTGCATGCTTTATGTACCACAACAGAATGGAATAAAAGAAAGTAACAGGCAGAGATTTTATGGCTGAATTCGCTATCCCCATAAAGCCTTTGTATGGGCACCATCTCTGTCAGGCATCCTGTTACTGGCTGTCAGAAAAAGGGCTGAGCTTGAGATACTTTGGAAATGTGAAACTGTGCTGGAAAGTCATTAGGCATTCCTTGTTGTGTAATATATGCTCAGGAAATTAGACCAACAACTGCAATCATCAAGTTTCAAGTGAACCAGAAGTCATACAATGTGACATCAGCATTAGTTTGTGTTGCCCATTTGTTTGAGACTGGTATCTGACAAAAGGTACATAAACCTGTTTTAGTGTAATAGCTCAGTTTGCAATAAGCATGGAAACAACATTAAGACATGCAATTATTTTAACATAATTGAAGGGCTTCTAATAAAGTGATAGAAGATAGAAGTGAAGTACTGTAAAAGTGTCTCAGCATCACTTTGGCACCATTTTGGAAGAAGTGTGAATGTCAGTACAGTTTAGAACAAGGCCAGCAATAAGTAAGATATGTTGCCAGCCCTTTCCTCAGCTTATGTCGCCACATTGTATTTAGAATGTAGTAAGGACTGCTCAACCCAACCTTGAGTGTGTTTACATGTACACACAACACCAGGATAAGGTGAATAAGGCAGAAACCTGGTTTCATAAAAACCCATGTTTATATTAGCAAGTCCGCCTATGGAGTTCTCCCTTGGCAAAACACTCCAACATCATTAAACTGCACAAAAACAGTTAAACGTCTTCATCAGCCACCATGACTCTGTGTCTTCTAAGGAATGTCGGGAAAGAAACTTAGTTACCTTCTTTTGTGTGAAAAACTGCACATTTCACTTGCCAGCATTTGTTATTAAATCTTAAGCTCATATATGAACCTTCAAGAAAATGACCTGTAACACAGCCAAACATAATAAATTCTTGTGGTTTATAAATACATTTAGCCCTTCATGTGCTGAGAAGTAAATAACATCTGTTCCCTTTTTTACATGTCCAACCTGAGCTAACAATGATTTGCAGAATGTTCACTGGCCACTGTTTGAACCAGTCACACTGTTTCAACATAATGTTACCAAATAGTTGAATTAAAACTAAACTGACACTTTATTAATATGCATCTTTTACCAGATTGCATGCAGCACACTCTTTTTGCTTGGCTGTGCAATCGAGGCCTGTAGAGGAGCAGTGAACTGATATATGTGCTTCTTGACATATACTCAGTGCTGCTGAGATAATAATAATGAAGGTATTTAACTTAAAAGTATTTCATTAGCTTAATATTTACTTTAAAAAGTAATCAAATTATATAATACACATAACTTTTAACGCGTTATCCTCTACACTGCTCGTGAAATTGTGCTGCTGAGCTTAGCATTGTAAAGTTTGCTCCTCAACATAGATTTAGCAATTTCTGGAGTATTGACATTATTTCAACCAGAAGAAAGATTAGTGTGACTGCTCATGCATTTGCTTCAGGAAATTTATCTTGTTGACACTTCTATCCTTACCTGCTGAAAGCAGGCGAACAGAGTATAGTGGACATGTACAGACTAACCAGGTTACTTGTGGAGAAATGTTTGTCTGTTAACCAGTTTCCACTAACTGGAATTAGAATTTACATGGCACGATAGAAACTGGGTTTCTATGAATAACCAGGTTATTAAAGCACATGTTAACACACTGATTGAGAAAATCCACATATGATTCTGAACAAGTAGTGTTCTGCCGAGGAGACCTAGTGAGCAAGTCACTTCCCTTTTGTTTGCTATGATTGAAAATTTCTTAATAATGCAGATGCCTTACCATTTTAAACTCATCATCTTATTTTTAACTCTTGCAGGGTCATTTATTCCGTGGATCCAGTTTCTTTTTTCGGCGAGTTCCCATGGAGACAGCCAAATTCACAATAGAATGAAATGAAAAACATTGTTATTTATGTGTCATGGTAAATGGGCTCTATGATATTGTTAAATTGATAAGTATGGCCATTTTTACATTTTAAGATTAATTTTGGAATTACCTGTTCTATTATATTTTAAGGAAGATAATATTTTTACACAGCAATTATTTTGTCTCCATCTTAAGGTTCTATATTTTTTTTCTTAATGATGGTTTCTTGCCCTTTTAACTCTGTACAAGAATCATTACAGTGGTACAGTATACATGAAAATTTTAGTAAAATATCTTAAATGGAGACTGAAGGAATTTTTATTACATAAACACAGGATTTAAAATTTCCATAGGGCACTTTATTATATCTAACTCATATTTTATGGGAGTACTTTTTATTATTTTTTGGCTACAGTGTATAACTTAGGGATCAAAAAAAAAAAAAAAAAAAAAGTACAGTCAACTTTGAATTTTTTTTTTTTTTTTTGGTAAAGCCCACATTCTGTTCAGGGTAAGAATCTTGATATATTTGTGCAAGATGCTGTTCTATGCTGGTGAGAATAAGATACTCCTGGGGTCCATCACAAACGTCTGAAAAGAGTTAATAGACTTAGGACCTGTATTGATTTAAAGTTTGCAGTACTGGTAATGGCACTGTGTTAGTCCATTTCTAAGACTTGATGGTCACTGTATTTAAGTCTGTTTAAGAATATACATGTGACTAGTTCAGTAAGAGTGCAGAGATTTTCATGGAAACAAAGTTGACGAAATGGCCAAAGGAAGCCCTTGTCCTTTTCACAAGTGCTCGTTTTGTACATACTGTAAAAAGAGTTAAAAAGTCCTGATAATTTTTTTACTTTACTGTTATTCTGATGCTAACAACAGTAAGGAGTTTATCCTTCAAACTAAACGTGTAAACAGGAACATACAGTTAAGTGAAAAAGTAAATACATCCCATGGAAATCGTTGGCCTATTTGAACAAGTGAACAGTTGATCTTCAGGTAAACACGTGATACACTTGAATAAAACCACAAGGCTCATTATTTATTCAACAAAAATGTAAATCGAAGTATTGGTCTACAGGGGAAAACGTAAGTACACCCTTGGTCTCAGAAGCTGGTTTTGCCCCCTTTAACAGAAATGACTTTTTGTAGGCATTTTGCATAAGTGCCCATCACTCTCTGACATTGCCTCAGTGAAATTTTGGGCCCCCCACACCATTTCAGTTGGATTCAAACAGGCCTTTGATTAGGCTATTCCATTACCCTCCATTTCATCTTTTGAGCCATTCTTTGGTGGATTTGCTCGTGTGCTTCAGTTCATTATCATGTTAATAAGTCCATTTCCAGTTCACCCTTAACTTTCATGTTTTCCTCGAGCACGCTTTGATGTGATGCAGAATTCATAGTTCAGTGAATGACTCCAAGCTGCCCAGGCAATAAAGCAACCCCAAATGATAACATTTCCACCATTTCCGAGTTGGTATAAGGTTCTTCTCCTGAAATGCTGTTTTTAGTTTGTGACAAACATGTCTACTGTTACTGTGGCCAAACTCTTTCTTAGAATCATTTGTCTAGAGGCCAGTGTTCCAGACGATCCCGTCTTTAAACAGAAAGGCAACGTCAAACTGTAATGTTGTACCAATATCCTTTTTGGACAGCAAAGGCTTTTTCCTGGTGCCTCTCACATACAGGTCAAATCTGTGCACTCGCTTTCTGACTGCAGATGCATGCACTTTGACACCAACTTTTGCAAGAGTTACCTGCAGTTTCCCCAGTGAACTTTTAGGGTTCTTGGAGACTTTAGTATCAAAAGGTCAGCTATTAGACTGGATTTGCTGGGCTAACCAGTCCTGGCCAAATTAACAGTCACTTGCAATCTACATCACTGGTAAATGATTTTCCATACAGTGGAATGATTGATTTTTGAATAATTCAGCAATCTTTAATTCCCTTGCCAGACTTACAAGCATCCACAGCCTTCTTTCTGAGGGCCTTGAAGAGCTCTTCTAATCTTCACATGATGACACCACACACATCAGTAGCAAAAGAGAGTCCACCTGCATACTCCTTAAGAAGGTTCTAAATATTGGCACCCAATTTGGACCACTTGACTCTAATTTTATGGATTTGAAGTGGTGATTACTTTTTCCACATGACAAATCATCATTTCTGCTAATTTAGCTTATGAAAATGAGTACACCATGTCAATTGTATGTGTCATTTGTTCAAGTATATCACCTTTACATGGAGGACTGGCACGGTTTGCATGAAGATCTACTCAGAAATGTTGAAAAGGTCAACAATTCTACGAGGTGTACTTACTTTTTCACATTGCTGTAACTTATTAAGTAGCACTTGCAATTCAAGGTTGTTGTTTTTACATTGACCTGTTACCATTTGCAGAAATGAGACGGGAAGTTAATATCCTGTATTTATGACAAATTCAAGGTCTTTGTTGTTAAACTATTTGTATACCAAAAAGAAGAAATCTCAAAGTTCTGTAAATACTTATCAAAATGCTAACAATGATGTGTAAAAATATTTTATTGCACCACTGACCTCATTTTTATTAATATATTTATTTTACTTGAATAAGGATGTTTGGGAGATTAGCTTTATCAATATGCAAGTCAGAACTAGCAAATTAATAAGACTAAACTCAAAAATCTTCCATATTTTCTTGCTGCATTTGTATCACAAACTCAAACCACAGCAAAATTGCTAGATAAGCCAACTCTTGACAACTTTATCAGTATTATTTGAAATCCATTCTAATTCCATAAAATATTGCACCTTTCTTAATATTGTGCTATTTTTCCTTATACTGTAGCATGGATCAATGCTGCAAGACATCTTAAATATATACAAGCCAGTATTATTTTTGATTAAATCTTAGACTTTTAGCTAAAAGTATATTTTAATTACAGACACCTTTTAGTAATGTGCATTATTTGCACACACAACTAAGCTTCTAAGTTTAAGTTTACTTAAATAGATCTGTTTTCCAACTGTCTAGTCATAACTTTACTGATTTTGATTTTTTTATTTTGGCAAGTAGTGATCATACAGTGTAAGAAATCACAGTAGCACTGGTGCAAGGTTTAATATTTTGGAGTATTAACTAAAAAGCCCTATACAGAACTAGTCTAACTAAAGATACATTTATTTTGCTTTAAAAAATTCAATTTCAAAATGTTTTTTAACAAAGCTTAGCTTTAAGATTGGTGCTATGAACATAATTTTCCTTACCATTTTAATTAAAATTACATAAACCACAAGAAGTCAGAACAACAAAAATATAATTAAATTCACATCTAAAAAACCAGTAGGGATGAGGATTTGAGAGAACACAGTGCTCTGCTGCTTCAGAGGCCTGGAGTTTGATTCCCATCTCAGTTAGCATATTTCTGTGTGGCTGTGTTTTGTTTTTTTTTTTCTCTGTATAATCTGACTTTGCTCTCACATCCTAAAGATGGGCAAGTTTGGTTGTGCCAACTGCTGCTGGAAACAGCCCCAGCACCTCCAAACCAAAAATTGGAATAAGTGAGTTAAAGAAAGGGGTGGATAGATGAGCTTAAATTTCAGATCACCTTCTTTATTTTTGCAGTCTGTTAAGACCAAAAATTAAAAGCAAGACCAAACATGGGAACTTTTTGCAGTTCTCTTTGTTTTGCTCATGTTTAGGGAAAGTATTTAGTTCCTAGCTATATAACAGACATATAGTACAGGCCAAAAGTTTGGACACACCTCCTCATTCAATGTGTTTTCTTTATTTTCATGAC